>JAJEJO010001174.1:191947-222005 GCA_020662805.1 Glaucomys volans
CCAGCCCTATTTTATATTTTATTTAGAGACAGGGTCTCACTGAGTTGCTTAGGGCCTCACTAAGTTGCTGAGGCTGGCTTTGAACTTGTGATCCTCCTGACTCAGCCTCCCAAGTCGCTTGGATTACAGGCGTGCACCACCACACCCGGTGACTTTTACCAGTTTTGACCCCCAAAGCTGGGTCCTTTGTCCCCTCAGAATTGTGGAACCAATAACAAGATCCAGAACAGATCGAGCAGCAGAGACCTTTATTCTTGGCCAAAAACAGGAGAAGTGGGAGATAAACTCACAAATAAACTTACTACCCATAGGGAGTCAGGAGGTTATAGATCTAGGGTAAAAAAATGAGAGGGTGGGGAGGATAGCTAATACCAGAAGGAATATTCATGTATTCATTATTATAATGAAGTTGGAGGTAGGTTGTCTGGTCACTGTGGCAGCCATCTTAGATACAACCAGTTTCTACCAGCCTACCTGAAGAGCACTTCTGTCCTTCAGGCATCCAGTCCTCAAAGATAAGAAAGATAGGGTGGGGTAAAAAGTTCAGCTAGACCATCCAGGCTGTACGAGACCAGCCTGTAAACCTACCTCAGGTGGAATCACTGAGGCTTCCTTCTAATGTGCCTTTTTTTTTTTTTTTTGGCGGGGGTGAGGGTGGGGGGTACCAGGGATTGAACTCAGGGGCACTCAACCACTGAGCCACATCCCCAGCCCTATTTTGCATTTTATTCGGAAACTGGATCTTACTGAGTTGCTTAGCGCCTTGCTTTTGCTGAGGCTGGTTTTTTGAATTCTTGATCCTCCTGCTGGAGGATCCAGCCTCCAGCCTCCAGCCTCCCGAGCTGCTGGGATTACAGACATGCTCCACTGTGCCTGGCCTAACGTGCCTTTTAATTTGGTAACTCATTTCTGCCTTGTGCCTCTGTTAGAGAACGCACTTTCCCAAACAAGTCTTGGCCAAGTTTCTAACTGCTAATCATACTCCTGCCTCTCAGGAGAGGGTGCTTTTCCACACACTATTTTGTTTAGGAAGCCTTGTTCCTGGAAACTGGCAAGCTCTGAGATGCTTAGAATATAATGGTTTGCCTATGAGCAGCACTACTAAATATAGTCATGCAATATGCAGTATTTAGGAACAGAAGATCATTGTTTAAAAAGGTTTTGAATAGTTTCCACCATGTAGGGGTATGGTGAATGACCTCAGTAAAATCTGCATTTATATTTTGAAAAGAAATGGGATTTTTTTTTTTTTTTGAGCATGAAGATCACTTTCAGCAGCAGTGCTTATTGAACTTTAATATGAATAAGAGTTACCTGGGGATCTTGTTAAATGCAGATTCTGGTCAGGAGGTCTTGGGTGGGGGCTGAGATTGATTCTGCAGTTCTCAAAAGTCTTTGGGTGATTCTGGTATGTCTATCAAGCACATTTTGAATAGAAAAGCTTCAGAGATCACAGGGCAGAGATTCTCAATCCTGGCTGTATAATAGAATCATCTGGAGAGCTTTTAACAGATGTTAATGCCTGGTTTCTAACACCCAAGGTTCAGATTTAATTGGTCTATGGTAGAACTCAGGCATTACTGTCTTTTTTTTAAAGCACCCCAGGTGATTCTAAGGTGCAGCCTGGGTTGAAAATCATTGCTCTGGTTCATTTTAAACATTAATATGTATGTGAATTGCCTGGGGATCTTGTTAAAATGCATCCTCTGATTCAGCAGCTCTGGGCTGGAGCCTGAGATTCTGCATTTGTAAAACGTTTCTGGGTCTTGCTATGGCTGCTGTTTGATGGGCCACACTTTGGCTAGGAATGGTCTTGTTCCAGAGCAAGGCCAACCACAGAACCAAAGTGACCAGGTCAGTCACCAATTCTTTGCCATCACAAAGGATTTCAAGTGAGTTGCTCAGAGTAGCAGGCATGAGTTTATTAGGAAGGATAAAAAAAGGAAAAAGGGAACACTCTCAAAAGAGAGAGAGAATAGGTCCTCTCAGAGAGGAAAGGGACAGCGTGCTCCCTCTGTCCACCTGTTTCCTTGGGGGTACAAAGGAAGTTTCTAGAGAGTCCCACCCAAGTCCAACTCTTGACTTTTGACTGATAGCAGGATTGCATCAGACTTTTGAGTCTGCTCTGCGCATGGTCTTACCCTAGGGAGGGGAGATTTTTCCATTATAATTACATGCTGAAGATTCAAGGCAACTCTAAGTCATCTTGACCCACACTGATGGGTTCTGATTGGAACTTGTTCTTACAGATTTTATGGTTGGGAGACTTTGCCTCTATCCTGTCTCCCTGCGCCCTGGAATCTGGTCTATGTAAACATCATAAATCCCCTCTTTAGGGTAACTTATGCTCTTCTTATCAGTAAGGAGTAGCCCTTTTGGCCTGATTCCTCCTGCTGAGGAATGTAGCATATTCTATTGACTTAAGTCAGGTAGGGCTAGACAGCCTCAGGCAAATTGCCCTTCAAAAGAAAGCATGTGGGGGTCAGCCCAGTAGGCCCAGTCTACAGAACCATCTTCCCAATCTCATATTCCCATTGCTCATGTCTGTCAATCTACCAATTGGCCACCTGTCAGTCTACTTCTGTGCTTCTCAACCTAGACACTAGTGACATTTTGGACCAGATAAGTTTTTGTTTGTGGGAGCAGGGGGGTGTCCTGTGCATTGTCAGATGTTTAATAGCATTGCTGGCCTCTACTCACTGGATGCCAATAGCACTCTATCGTCACCACCACTTGGGACAACTAAATATGTCTCCAGACATTGTCAAATATACTGAGGGAGGGGTAGTGGTCATACAAAGTCACCAGTATCATCACCACTATTACCTACTGTGGTGGCCTAAACCAACCTCATTTTAGTGGAAATGGAAGTCCAGAAAGCCCAGTATTACAAGGTTCCCATATTCTAGGGATCTCAGAGCATCTGGATATCAAATATTGACAGATGACAAAGTTGGGTTGGTGGACTGAATAATATTCTGCCAAAGATGTCCATGTCCTAATTCCCAAAACCTGTTGTATTAGTCTGCTTTGCATAATGAAATACCCAGGGCACTTAACTTATAAAGATAAAAAGATTATTTTGACTGTATACACAAAGTTCTGTGTATACAGTCCAAAATTGGAATTGGGTTGCCCCATTCTTCAGGCCTCTGACAAGAGTGGCACATCCTGGTGAGAGTGTATGGCAGAGCAAACAGCTTACATCACAGCTAGGAAGCAGAGTGACTAGGGTCTCACAGTCCCCTTCCGGAGCACATCCCAATGTCCTAAGGACCTCTCCTAAGGCTCCACCTTCTAGGTTCACTGCACCTCCTAATAGTGCTACTCGGGTGACCAAGCCCTTAACACATAACACATCGTGGGGGACACTATCTGTATTCAAATTATAGCACCTCTGAGTATATTACATGGCAAAAAAGGATTTTCAGATATAATTCTGTTTTTCCTCAATCAGCCTAATGTAATCACAAGGGAGGCAGTAGTGTCAGAATTAGTGTAGGGGATGTGACAATGAAAGCAGAGGTGGTGGGGGAGAGAGAGAGAGAGAGAGAAAACAGAAAACTCTACGCTATTGACTTTGAAGATGGCAGAAGGGACCACAAGTCAAGTAATGCAGACAGTTCTGGAAGCTGGAAAAGGCAGGGAGTAGAATTTCTGTAGAATCTTCAGAAGGAAAACAGCCCTGCCTATACACTGACCTGAGAGAAATCAATGTAGAAAAATCTAAAATCCATTTCAGATTTTTGACCATAATTTTAAGATAATAAATTAGTGCATTTTTAAGCCAATAATTTTGTGACAATTAATAGCAATAAACAAACACATAGAACATAAGCAGATTAATAGTCCTCTGTTATGGGGGAAGCTGAAACTAGGTTGCTTTTGGTAAGCACTGAGTAGATGGAAAGACGGTTGAGGAACATGAACATATTCTGATTTGGGAGAAAGAACCAATAACATTGTTCCAAGGAGGAGTAATAAAGGTGGATGATTCTGTGAATGCCAAGGCAGGACTGGTGGGAGCAGAGGGACAGGTGGGCACCTAGAGATCAGGGAGGAAGGCATCAGGTGCACATTCATGTAGCATCAGCTCACTGCTTCTGCCTTGTGGGACTAGCATGATTGGACCGGACTTTCTGGTCCTAATCCTCCTCAAATTATTCCATGAAATAGAAAAAAGGAAGGAACACTGCCAAGCTCATTCTATGAAACCAGTATCACTCTGATACCAAAACCAGACAAAGACACATCAAGAAAAAAACTTGAGGTCAATATTCTTGATTAACATAGATGAACAAATTCTTAACATACATGAAAAAAAAATACTGGCAAATTGTATACAAAAACACATTAAATAGTGCATCATGATCATTGGGTTTCATCCCAGGTATACAAGGTTGGTTCAACATACAGAAATCAATAAATACAATTTACCACATAAATAGAGTTATGTGTAACTTACCGCATTAATAGAGTTATGTGAGATCACATAATCATCTCAATAGATGAAGAAAAAAACTTGACAAAATGCAGTAGCCATTCATGTTTAAAACACTAGAAAAACTAGGGATAGAAGGAATTTACCTCAACATTGTAAAGGCTACATAGATATGACAAACCCAGGCCAACATTATACCATATGGTATTTTAACTGAAAGCATTTCCTCTGAAAACAGGGACAAGACAAGGATGCCCACTCTCACCACTCCTATTTAATGTAGTCCTTGAAACTCTAAGCAGAGCAATCAGGCAAGAGAAGGAAATTAAAGGGATATAAATAGAAAAAGGGACTCAAATTATCTGTTTGCTGACAACATGCTCCTACATTTAGAAGACCCAAAACTCCACTAGAAGACTTCTAGAGCTGATACATGAATTCAGTAAAGTAGCAGGACATGAGATCAACACTCATAAATCAATCATGTTCCTATACTCCAATAATGAATCTGCTAAAAAAGAAATTAGGAAAACTATCCCATTCACAATAACCTCAACAAACAAATAAACAAACTTGGGAATCACTCTAACAAAAGAGGTGAATGACCTCTACAAAGGAAACTATAGAACACTAAAGAATGAAATCGAAGAAGACCTTAGAAATGGAAAGATATCCCATGTTCTTGGATAGGCAGAATTAATATTGTCCAAATGGCCATACTACCAATCCTCATCAAAATACCAACAATATTCTTCACAGAGCTAGAAAAAGTAGTGCTGAAATTCATTTGGAAAACTTAGAGACCCAGAATGGTCAAAGCAACTCTTAGTGAGAAGAGTGAAGTGGGAGGCATCACAATGCTGAACTTTAAATCATACTACAGGGCTATAGAAACAAAAGCAGTATGGCAGTGGCACCAAAACAGTCATGAGTACAATGGAACAGAATAGAAGATACAGAGACCATCCCATATAAAGAGTTATTTTATATTAGACAAAGGTGCCCAAGGCATACATTGGAGAAAAGATAAACTTTTAAACAAATGATACTGGAAAAACTGGAAATCCATATGTAGAAGAATGAAATGTGATCCCTGTTTATCACCCTGCACAAAAATTAATGCAAAGTGGATCAAACACCTACAATTAGACCAGAAACTCTGCAACTGCTGGAAGAAAATGTAGGCCCAATACTCTAATGTACAGGAACTGACTTCTTTAATTAAGACTCCTAAAGTGCAAGAAATAAAATAAAAAACCAATAAGTGGGATGTCAAATTAAAAAGCTTCTCGCAGCAAAGGAAACAATTCAAAGCATGAAGAGAGAGCCTACAGAGTGGGAGAAGATCTTTTCCATCTGCTCCTCAGATAGGGCATAAATGACCAGAATGTACAAAGAACTCAAAAAACTTAACACCAAAAAACAAATAACCCAGTCAATAAATGGGCAAAAGAATTAAACAGGCATTCTCAAATGATGAAATACAAATGGTCAACAAATATTTGAAAAATTGTTCAACATCTCTGGCAATAAGGGAAGTGCAAATCAAAACTACGCAGGGATTTCACCTCACTCCAATTAGAATGGCAATTATCAAGAATTGTTTGTGGAATTGCAAATTAGTGCAACCATTCTAGAAAAGCAGTATGGAGATTCCTCCAAAAACTAGGAATGGAACCACCATATGTAGCTATTCTACGCTTGGTATTTATCCAAGAGATTTAAAATCAGCATGCCATAGTGATGTAGCCACATCCATGTTTATAGTAACATAATTCACAGTAGCCGAGCTATGGAAACCTAGGTGCCCTTCCATCCTAGATGAACGGATAAAAGAACATGTGGCATATATATGCAATAGAGTATTACTCATCCATCAAGAGGAAAGACTTTATGACATTTGCAGGTAAATGGATGGAACTGGAAGCTATCAGGCTAAGTGAAATAAGCCAGACTCAAAAAATCAAAGACTGAATTTTTTTCTCTCATATGTGGAAGCTAATTCAAAATAAGGGGGGTGGGGAGAGAGACAGGGAAAAAAGGGTGGAATCTCATGAAAATACAGGAAAGATCAGTAAAGTAAATGAAAGGGATTGACAGGGAGGAAGCAGGGACAGGAAAGGGAAGAACAGTGGAATGAATCTGACCAAACTTTTGTATGTACATACATGAATATAGCACAGTGAATCCCAACATCAAGTATATCCACAAGACACTGATTTAAAAAAACAACTATAAATAATTGCAGAAAGATCAGTAGATTAGAGGGAGGGGAGCAGAGGGAAGGACAGGGAAGGAGGAAGTGCTTGGAACTAAATTGGAGCAAATTGTATTCCATGATTTTGTGATTACATCAAAACATACCCTAATGTTCTATATTTTAAAAAAGGAAAAAAAGATTATTATATTACTGTTTGCATAAATATGATATTGATATGTACTATAATTGCAGGGTTTTTTTTGTTTGTTTGTTTGAGGTGCTGGGGATTAAACCCAGGGCCTTGTGTTTAACAGGCAAGCACTCTACAAACTGAGCTATATCCCCAGCTCTAATTACAGTTTTTATAGAATATCAAGACCTAGTAAAGGAAAAAAATTATTTTTAAAAAATAAAATAAAATAAAATATTTAAAAAATTATTTTTTAAAAGCTGCATATTAGAATCACTTAAGAAGAGAGTGGCTACTAACTAATTGTTGGCATCCAGAGAAATTTGCAGAATGCACGCTTGTGTTGGACTGAAATTAATGTTGTGGAAAAAAGGGAAAAGTCTCCAGGATGCTGTGAACCACTGCAGCCTTTATCTTATTACTATTCACTGTTGTTTCAGGGCATATCTTAAACATACTTCTTCCAGTAAGCTTTCCCCAACCCCAAGAATGAATTAGATTCTCCCTTTTTAATCCTTTTTAATAGCCTGAACTCTAATCACTAGATGCTGTTATGGGGTACAACTTAAGAACAGACCAATCACCACTGAGATGTCCAAATTTGAGAGTCTTTATTAAGCCAGCCGGCTGACTGTCTCACACAATGCCACCAAAATGGCTATTGGGAGAACAGTCCTGACCATAAGGTTGCAGGAGTTCTTATACCATAAAGCACATCAATCATAAGTGTTTGTTGCTATGATTCAAATTACAAACTAACATCATGAAATCATCGGCAGAGGGAAATGGGTCAAAATGACCCTTACCTAGGTACAAACTAAAGAATGGTTGCTAACATCCACACAATCACTGTTGACATCACCGTTCACGTGATGCATTGTTTAGGAGAAATAGAAATCAAAAGAGAACAATTTTTCATTATAGAATAATTGTCATTTTGCATTGCTAAACATGTCATGCTAAGCAACTGTGATGGGTACAGAGGTGGGGTGTTCCCATAGGAGAAGCATTTCCTACATAACATGGAGTCTCAGAGCAAAATGAAGTCTGTTTAGTCATTGCCCACGTAGCCTGGCCTGTAACATTTCCATGGCCTGGCCTGTAACAGTTCCATATGTCAAACTGTCACAATGCCAGTATTGCTTCCCAAGTTGTCTTGACACTTTCCATATGTTTCCTAGGGACAAGATCACTCCCAGTTGAGAATTACCGGTTTAGAGAAGCACTGAAAGGGCAGCACAAGGACACCAGCAAGTCAGATGTGCTGGGCTCTGCAGGGTCCAATTGCAGGTTATTCCTCATTGCCTCATGACCTCACCTACTTTCCATCTTCTTTCTCCATTTCAGACTCTCATTTGGATGTTGGAAGTAGCAATGAGGCTTCTACAGAAGGAATAATTATGTGTATGCTGCTTAGAAAAAAACTAATACTCTCTCAGTCTTGTAAGCCCTGGCCTTATTCCATGTAGGGAGTATGCCTCCTTTCTGAGTGGGAGCTGCTTCCTGTGGGGTTCTAAGCTTTTAGGGTCCTAGAGATTAGCTGAGGCCCTTCAGAGAGAGCAGGCCTGCCTGGATCCGGGGAGGTTCTGAGGAAGTTGCTGTCACAGGTGCCTCACATTAAGACATTCCTTCTGAGGCTTCTCACATCAACTCTTCTCTTTCATGCTTGGAAAATAAAATATGAGCTGAGCTCACTGTACAACATGAGCTTTAGTCAGGCCAATGAGTGATGTTTCACAGAATGAATTTAATCATTGGAATGCTGCACATAAGTTGAAGTCTCAGGGTGAATTCACACTTCTTTCCAATCTGTAGTAATATAAGAAATAAAACCACAGAGAAACTTGGGGGGTGCATGAATATATGTCATTCCATGACAGTGCTGGGAGAGTGTTCCGAGATCCTACCTTCAAGGTCCAAGTTTGGGTGCAGGAAGTGCTGGTTTTCCTCCTTATATCCCTTCCTGTATCTCCCAGAACATTGCCATGCTTGCAAAAATCTTGTTTAGGTTATTGTGGAATAAACCGCTCATCTAAGAAAACATGCTTTCTGCTGTGTTTAGGGTACTTAGTTTTTCATTTTTCACTATGCCTCATGGTGAAATAGTCACTATCATGTGGCAGGGATCGAAGTGTGAAAGTAGGAAACATAGAAGGGCCAGTGGTCTCTATTAGAAGAACAGCATGATGAAGATGTACAGATGAGGCCCTTGACCTCTCACCATTCCACATTTATGGGGCTTATACCACGTTCCAGGCTCTGTTCTAAGCACAGGAGATGTAGACAGAAAAGATAGTTAGAAACTACTAGTTGATGGACAAGGAAGTGAATAACTGTAGCCAGAGTGATAAGATTAGTGACAAATAAGGGGCAATGGAGGTATCCATAAAAGGCACCCCAAGGAGCAGGGAAAGGGTCCCAAAGGAGCTGTCTTACAAGAAAATAGAAGCTATCCAGGTGAAAGACATGGATGGGTGGGAGTAGGAATCCAGACAAAGGGCAGTTTAGAGGCTTGTAGGGGAGAGAGAAGCCATAGACTAGAAGCAATTTAGTGTGGTGAGCATAGGAAGGGTCTTGAGGCACTTGTGGCATGTACACGGAGTAATCTGTGCAATGCATTTGGCTGCTTTTTTTTCATTGGGATGAGGAGCTAGTTCAAGCCAGATCTAGAGACACAGGTGCCCCATCACTGAAGCCTAGCTTGATCTCAGCCAGAAAGCTTTGGGCTTCTTGCTGACTCCAAACCCAGAGATTGGGGTCAGTAAGAAGCTAGCAGACCTAGAGTGGTTTTTTATTTCTTATTTTAATTTTTTGTGTCTTGGCAGGGAGGCAGTGGAGTTGAGTTTCTTGAACTCTGCATGGGCATTGATATGTTAGTAACATTGTGATTTGAGGGTTGGACTGAAGTGACCTTGAAGAGGTACTCTGAGGGAGTGGACATGGGGAGTTGGGAAGTATAGTTCATTTTCATAAAAAAAGTTTTCTTCCTATGGAACAGGGAGGAATGCAACTTTTATGGATTATTGATGCTAATCAGAGATAGGCATTGACTACAGGCTGGGGTTTCAAGGTACAGAGTCAAGGTGGACCCTCTGGATGCCAGGTGTCACAGTTCTTTGCCCATTTGGCCATACCCATAATCTCAGCAGACCCCCTGAGAGATCCCAGCCTGGAGCTCCAGGTGTGAGACCCAGCCAACTTTCCTAATGTGTGCCTGCTCCCTCACGCTTACCAGGCTCCACTTTCCACTCCTCAGGATCCTTCCCATCACCCACAACACAGCACTTCTAAGAGAATTCCATCAAATTTCAGAGCCAGATGGAACTTGCATAGCATATTAGCCAACCTCCTCATTTAACAGCTGAGGAAACAATTCACAACTGAGAACTGTTGGTAGAGGCCATTGTCTGCTATGCGGGCTGAGTAGCAGATGTTATATGATCCACAAAGATTCTCAAGTGCCATCAGGAGAGTCAGCCCCGCCCTAATCCCCCTCCCTATAGCCCCACCCTAATCCCTTCCTGTGCCCTATAAATGCTGGCAACAAAAGAACTAACACATGATCCCTGGCACCCCGCTTTTAGGTGTATGGGTGTTTGTTGCTGGCCAGCTGAGAAAATAAAAATAAAAGGCTTTTTTTGGCTTTACATGACCGGCTTGGATGATCTTAGTTTCGTCAGGTATAACATATGGAGACCCCAGCGAGATTTGATTTCTCCAAGCCTTCATGCCTAAATTGACCTCCGGTGATGGTTGCCTGGGAGCCCCCACCCTGAGTAGAGGGGAGCTCCTGAGAGACGTGCCTCAGCCTCACTCTTGGGGGGACCCCAGCCCATCTTCAGGACGTTCTTCTGGTCGAAGCCACCTGGTATCCTGTTTTGGTGAGTCGGCTATCTCTATCTGGGGACTTGGTTAGACTGGACACAGTCGCTTATACCAGTCCCAGGTCAGGGTGAGACGTTGCTCCTGTCCCCTGGTAGGCCTCCTGTGAGGCCTAGTCTGGTGGACCACCCCTCCTGGAGTCCAGTCTGGTGGACCTGGTCTGCTCGGCTTCCGGGTGGGGGCCTGGGGGCCTGGGGCCTGGTCCGCTCGGCCGCTGCGTGTGGCTTGGGCCTAGTCCAGTAGGCCTCTGTGCAGAGTCCGGTAGGACCTCTGCGTGGACCCAGTCTGGTAGGCCGAGTGGGGCCTAATCTGATCAGCCGGTGTCTATCTGTATTTGTCTTGTTAGTCTGGTCTGGGCAGACCTGCGGGGAGGGACCACATGTGCGCCGGGCTGGAGGCAGGCAAACCACCGGCCAGTGCCCCTGAGAAAACCCTCCCACCCCCCCCGCCTGCCGCCACCTTTGAGTGGAGGCCAGGGAGGAGAGGAGGGCAAGAGTGCTGCCATGGGGTTGTCACACGGTAGTGTGCGCCTGGCAGGGAGAGAAGAGGATGCTGGGGAGGCGCTGCTCCTGCCGAGCTGTGCCCCCCAGGTCTTTTTCTGGGCATGGCCATCCCACTGCCCTTTGGTGGGCTGCCTCGCACTGGAGTGTCCCCAAGCCTGCCCATTTGGGATGGCTGTCGTAGCCCCGTGGGGGTGGGGCTCACACGGGGGGGGGTGCGGAGGGGGAGGCACACAAATTGGCCGCACCCCTGGGGAGTGCGTGCCCCTGCAGCAAGCCATGGGACACCACGATATCACCTGTCCTTCCGCACCTGCTGGGAGTTGGGGGTTGTGTTCCTGCAGTCCCTGCCGCCTGCCCGCCTCAGGGTAGAGCACCTGCGCTCAGTGGGGTGATCCACGGGAAGGGTCCAACTCACGTCCAGAGTCCCTCTGCCACCAGCCCCTGGGTATGCCCCACTGTTCTAACTTGTTTGTTTTAGATCATTTTCAGGACTTCCAAGAACGTGCCATTGACTATGGAGCTTCTGTTAGGTAACTCTGCCAAAGCCATTTCCTACTTTGTTGTCTTATATTCCAGCTGCTGCTTGGTTTACTGTGTTATATGTTGAATCCTTGCAGCACTAAAATTTAGTTTGTTATTGAAAGGCTTTCTGGTTTCTATCAGTGACAGATATCCCACAAATAAATGGATTAAGCTGGGTACTTTCCATGGTAGAGATGAGCAGAATGTCCAGAGTTTCCCTTTAGATGAACAGAGGTATGCAAAATATGTAAAGATGTTCATCAAGTACATAAAGGTCAAGCTGGTATCACATTTTGGGTCAGAGCACTTTTGTCCATTAAGCCTTATAAGGGTATTTGGCACTAGCAAGGTGGAAAAATATGAAGAAATTGCTGATTCCAGGTATCAGTCAGATAACTTTTTAGGTTTTTGAAGCTGCAAACACTACAAAGTTTAGGTGGTCTGTGCCTGAAACTCAGCAGTGTGGGTCAGAAAATGAAAAAGAATCTTTTATTTGAACTCCAGCAAAAGTAAATTGTAAGGTGCTTTACTAAAATAATTAATGGCTGTGTAATTTTTCCAGGACTCTTGTTTTTGAATTTTTGAGCTCATGACTTTTGATCAGTCCCATTTTTATTTAACTCGAGTTTTTGAACATCTGTTACATTGCAATGGAGATAAAAAGCTACAAGGCCTTTTTGTGTTAAGTGTGTATTGTGTTATCTTGTGTGATATTGAATTGACATAAAGAGCGCTCAAAGAAATTAAAATGTTTTTCAATTGGGTACCTCACAAGTCTCTAGGTGGTCAAAATAATAAAATGTTGATGTCTATGCTTTTCTTCCGCAGGAAAGAGATGGCAGATACTACTTGTCTGATCTTGGTTTTTACAGTAAAATAAGTAAATTAGATTTAATACATATAAAAATTACCCAAATGTGTGTATTAGAGACATCTGGTTAAACATTATTGGTGTTTTCATGGATTGGTAAATAGAAAGGGTTTAAAATTGCTTTGTGTCACTACTAAAGCAAGGTTACTAAGATATTAAAATGGAATGATTTAGCTAAATTCAGAAATTTCATAGGAGTTGTTTTAGAATATGAACAAAAAGAAGCCCCCAGAAAGGAAGGAAACATATTCACTCACTGAGTCCTGTCACTGGAGAGGCCTCTGTGTGTATGTGTGTGTATGTGTGTGTGTGTGTGTGTTGCTGGGGATTGAACCTAGGGCCTTGTGCTTGGGAGGCAAGCACTCTACCAACTGAGCTACATCCCTAGCAGATTGGAAAGGAAAAATAAAAGGTTCTAGGTATGAAGATATATTCAGTAAAAGGAAAAAGAAAATATTTCTGGGTAAGAAAGTCTGTGTGTAATTAAAGGGCAAATTCCAACAAGTTTTTGTGTAATTAAGGGGTTATATGCATGTAAGACCATCAATTAGAAACTATTTAAGGTTTATCCCTAAGGTCAAATATTAATGGGCTGATATAAACCAAAGTGTAATCAATATGTTAAAATGACAAGAATTTCTTTAAAAACACTAATTTACTCTTAACATTGTGTCTGTTCAGTTTTGTTCTTTGGAGCAATTTGTCTTGGAGATTGGGGTTTATACTATTGTAATTAAATAACTGGTGGGGTATTGTGCTACGTTGCAGAGCCTAGGTTTTTCTTGAAAAACTAGGTTTGGTTGCTCTTCTTTGTATGTTAATGTGTCTATGCCTTCCAGGTGCACAAGTCTTTAGAGCAGAGGATTTGTTGGGCTGATGTGCTCCAAACTAGGCTTGTCTGTGCTGGTAATTTATAAGAAAAATAAATTTTATTGGGGACTTAATTTTCATCATTTAAAGTTCTATAACAGAAACTGCTAAATTTGTTACTTTTTACAGAGAGCAAAATTTAAATGCAAATGTATTCAAAGTTAGTGAGAGCCTGATTTGTTTAAAGGTTAATATCGTGAAACATAAAAAAACATTTGGTCACTTTGCCACACAAAAGGAAAGTTAGAAGCTCCCAGCCTTTCCTTGATTTGTTTTAAATGTAATATATTGGGTTAACTACCATTCACATAGACTCAGGAAACAATACATGTAAACTCTGTTAAATGATGTTCAGCTCATTTAAAGTTATATTCAAAAGATTGTTTTCTGTTGTAAAATTACTGTGATATCAAATAGGAAATATAATATATAACTCAGGCAGGATTTAGGATGACTATTACACAAACTAGATATGTTTTTACCATTGTTAATTCTATTTTGTGTTTTTCCTTGTAAGTTCTACGGCTGATGCCTGATTAATGTTTTGAAGAAGTACTGCTTCGGGAAATTAGTTTGAGATACTAAGCCATCACCTATAGAGCAGATAAGATAATAAAAAACCCCAGTTAAATAAAAGGGAGTAAATAATTGCAAAGTTATAGACATTTGAAATTAAAGCCCAGTACTCTTACTTTTTAACTGGTGGAACTGGCTTGCTGGATGTTTAAGATCAAACTTAAAGATTAAGATAAAAATAAAGGGGCCAAGAAAAACCAGTATTTGGCTCTTGCCCTCAGAGTCAACCTGCATCCAGGGAACGAGAGAGCTTCTCTAAGGAGCTTTGCAACTCTGGGTCACACGATGTCCTGATCAGGGAGATTGATGAGACTCACTGGAGAATGAAAAGCCACCGCTGCCACAGACAGAGCCAAGGAGTCAACAATGCTGCCTTCACTGCTGTCAGAACTCAGAGCCTTCGTCCATGCAGCCAGTGGGCAGAAACACCACCTGGTTTCTATGTTGCACAGAAGACATTGCTGTGTCCAGAGCTGAGGAAACGCTGGCTGCCATCAGCCTCCAGGATGCAGGAACTGCCACTGTCACCACCACAGCCAGAGCACAAGAGTCACTGGAACCCATATACCACTGCCACCAGAGCTCAGAGCCATCCAGGACAGAACCCAATCTGAATGGTTGCTTCTAAAGCCCTGGCTGTGGTCCCCATGGGTAAGTGGGCAGGAGGAATACAGTCCTGGCTGCTCTCACCACGTGATAATCCATGCATTCCAGGCTTGTCCCCCAGAGTTGGAGACCCAGCAGAAATTGCTGAGAAGAAGGAAGTACAGCAGTGAAGCAAAACATGTATTTTATTTATTTCTAGTATGTAGGATTAAACCCAGAAGTGCTACATCCCCAGCCCTTTTATTTTTTTATTAAATTTTTTTTTTGTAATTGTAGATGGACAGAATGCCTTTATTTTCTTTATTTTTATGGGTGCTTAGGATGAAACCCAGTACTTCATAAATGTTAGGCAAGCACTCTGCCACTGAGCTACAGCCCCAGCCCGGAGTTCTTTTATTTTTTATCTTGCTAGGTTGTTCAGTCTAAACTTGAACTTGTGATCCTCCTCCTACTAAGGAAATTGTGAAGAACTGGTTTCATACTTTTTTAACTCCTTAGCATCCAAAAAGTCAAGTGTAGAGAAAGAGGAAGATTTGTGAAAGATCTCTTAGGAGGGGCCTTGTGTTATGCCAGAGACCTAAAATAGGGGGTGCTGCCTTGTCCTAGAACCTAGTGTAAGAAGCCACCTTGGGGCCATGGGTAGAGCTGTGGAAGAAGGTACTCTCTGCATTTAGGGGACATAGAGCAATGGCACTTCAGTCTTACCTAAACAAGGGTAGAAGTGTCTGGGTTAGGATTGGTTTGCCCTTTGGATTGAGTGGCCTGGAAGAACTCTAGCAAGAAGAAGCCAGAAAGGAATGCTGCATTTTAGCTTAAGCTAAGTGTCCTTCCTGTACCAGGAAATGATGGAAATTTCTCTCTGTGAATAATTAATTAGAAGGAATGATTTGGGACAAAGACAGTGTTTGTTAATTACTCACTAGTATTCGATGCTCTATAAAGATCTTACTCTTTTTTTTTTCTTATTTATTATTTAATTCTTTGTTGCAGTACTGGAGATTGAACCCAGGGCCTTGTGCAGGCAGGCAAGTGCTCTACCTCTGAGCTACATTCCAATCCTTACTTATTTAAAAAATTAACAAAAACTGCAATTGTTTATGATATACAACATAAGATTTTGAAATATGTAAGCATTGTGGAATGATTGCATCTGTACTACCTCACATACTTATCCTTTATTTGTAGTAAGGACACTTAAAGGCGGACATGGTAGCACACACCTGTAATCCCAGCTACATGGGACGTTGAGGCAGGAGGATTGCAATTTTGAGTCCAGCCTGGGCAATTTATCAAGAATCTGTCACAAAATTTAAAAAAAAATGGGTGAGCTTAGTGGCTGAATGTTTGCCTCATATGTGAGAGACCCTGGACTCCATCCTCAGTATCACACAAAACAAAACAAACTCAAAACACTGAAAATCTACTTTTTCAACAGTTCTCAAGTACACAATATATAGTTGTTAACTATAGTCACCATGTGTCATAGTTGATTTCTTAAATCATTAATTTATAAAGGTTGGTATTATTATTGTTTTTTTTTTTTTGGTACTGGGAATTGAACCTAAAGGTGCTCAACCACTGAGCCTCATCCTCAGCCCTTTTTATGTTTTATTTTGAGATAGGGTCTTGTTAAGTTGCTTAGGGCCTCACTAAGTTGCTGAGGCTGGCTTTGAATTGGTGATCCTCCTGCCTTAGCCTCTGGAGTGGCTGGAATTATAGGCATGTGCCAACATGCCCAGTTTATTGCTTTCTTTTTACATATAAACTGAGGCTTAGAGAGGTTCAATGCATTGTTTAAGGTTACATCTAGTAACTGGTAGAGCCCAAATTCAAATGTTAATATGTCGAATCTGAAAATCTTCTGCTTTGCTGCTTGACTCTCAGGGAAGAAGATGGAGCTTGGGGGAAATTGTCACCCTTGTAATCCCAATGACTCAGGAGCTGAAACAGGAGGATCCAAAATTTGAGGTCAGCCTGGGCAACTTAGCAACTTAGTTTAAAAAAAAAAAAAAAAAACGACTGGGATGTAACTCAGTTGTAGAGTGCCTCTAGGTTCAATCCCTTACACACACACACACACACACACACACACACACACACACAAAATTGTAATAGAAATGGTTGGTACAGTCTGTTAGGTGGCCACAGAGAATGAATGGGATTGGATCTCACTGTCTTTCCTAGTCTTTCCTATTCTCACAGTTGTAATGTGCATTGCCCCAGAATTTGCAGTCGTCTCTCTTAAGATGCACTTTTATTCCAAGGGGAAAGACTGGACTGGGTTCTGTTCTCCACTGGAATCTGAAGGGAGTCAGCCAGGTCACCTCTTCCTGAGTGTACATGACCAAGAGAGATGGGAGGAGCATACAGCAAAGGACCCATCGCCAAAAACATCTCAGGGTGGAGAGACCTCTGGAACATTTTTTCCATTCTGCATCAGACAGGGTAAAATTGATTAGCATTTAATTGGTTTCAGCTGTTCTTAACATGCTGCATAAAAAACTTCTATGTACTTTGCTAAATTCAATATTCCTTATGGTTAACAGATTGAAAGTCAAAAACGTCCCTGAACAAAGCACCAGAAATTAGTGCTTTGGATCATACTGGGTTGTTTGCTATTGCTCATGCATTTGGAATGCTCTGAGAATGCTAAATACCTTGGATGGCATATAAAAAGTAAGGAACAATTCTATGTCTAGTAAGACTCTTGGGTAGATAATTGCCTAGATATAGACATCCATGTTGAGTTCCAGCTTTCTTTACACAGACATGTGATTTGAGGTAAACCTTTTCACTTCTCTGGATTGCACTGGGGTATTTAATCTAGAAAATGAGGAGATTGAGCTCAGTGATCTCAAAAAGTTGCTTTCATCCCTCAATTCTGTAATTTTTATTATTCTGTTTTACTATAATTTTGGAAAAACAACAGTATAGTCCTTATTTGGCAAGAAATGTGAAGAATAGCAACAGCAGATAGTGCCCTGGAAGCCAATGAGGAAGATTTCAAAGAATTAAGGCAAAGCGCCAGAGGACAAATGAGACGCTGGGAAAATCTGTTTCACTGTGCTCTTGGGCAAGGATACGTTGGTCCCTCTGCCTTTGTGTCTCCATCTATGAAAGGGAAATAAGAACACCTATTAATACAAAGATTTTCTCAATACTGGGAGTGTAGCTCAATGGTAGAGCATGTGCTTAGCATGCACAAGGCCCAGGTTTAATTGCCAGCATCGCCCCCACCACAAAAAAAGGTTTGGTCAAAAGGTGGGGTGCAAAAAGTGTATATCAGACACTGAGGGCCACATATGGGTTGTCACTTCTCAACTATCCTGCTTTCTCAGTCCTCCTTCCTTTTCTTCCTTGCTTTCCTTGAATTTTTTACCCTCCAACTTTGTCTTTTATTTATCCCCCCTTGCTACTTCTTTCTTTCTTTTTTTTATTAAATTTTAATTTTGTTCATTGTGAATGGACATAATATCTTTATTTGATTTATTTGTTTTTACGTGGTACCGAGGATGGAACCCAGTGTCCCACACGTGCTAGGCAAGTGCTCTACCACTGAGCTACAACCTCAGCCAGCTACTTCCCTCAATAAATCACCTTTTGTTGGGTTTTTGCCAAAGCTCATGGATGACCAAGGTGGCAGCTAGAAGAATAAAAAGTCCTAGAGAAGTTCTGCCCTGTGACCTAGATGCTTAGGAGACCCTGAGAGGGAGCCATGCTTGCTACCCACTTGACTCTTATAGGATCCCAACAGTTTTTGGTCCATTATCATCAGATCTCAAGTTAGCATTCAATTGATTAATTTGCAGCCCTAACCCCAACACCTGGGGAACTCCTGACTTCCTTCTAGCAGCACCAGGAACTTCCTCATTGCCCCCAGGGACGTAAGTATAAGTACACTTACTTATACTTGAGCGGAGAGAGATGTGAGGCACCTGCATTCAGTTCCTTCCTGTCCCTCAAAGCTAAGGATTCCTCTATGCCTCCAGGAATAAGAGCTTGGTGTTGAAACTGCTGGACCCACGACTGGTGCTGCTGCATCTAGGGTCCAGGACTTTAGTGTCATAGGCTTTCACTGTGGGTTCAGGGACATTTTTTAGAGCCCGGCTGTGAATGATAACAATGAAAGACTGTTGGCTTTGGCTGTGATGGTTCTCTGGGAGTTATGCCCCTCCCCAGTGGGGTAGTTTTGTGTTAGCAATGCAAAAAGCTGAGATACTAAAGGCAAAACTAGATATTGGATGTTTCAGGCTGTTTGTAAACCTCTCGGGGGATGTTTTTCCACTGTGGAACTCTTTCCCAGGGACAAATCATGCACTTGGAATCTCGACATATGGTTGAGACTTCAGTCTTGGGCATTTACTCACGCATTTGGTGGTGCTAGCTTTCCCAGATTGAAAAATGGACAAACAGCATTCCCTCCCTTTGGAAAGGTCATGTGTCCACCTAGAGGGGAATGAAAGCTTGTAGGCAGCCAAGGTTTCCCAATGTCTTCTACTGGCTCTTTACCACACTCTGTCAGACTTGTCTGCGCATCCCTGATTCATGAAAGCAGAACAAAATAGAGGCTACCCACTGAGCTCTTAGGAGCTGCAAGTTCATAGTGCTGCACACTATTGTGTGCTAACTACTGTCTCAGAATCTGGTTCTTTCCTCATTTTATTGAATACCCTTTGCTGGACCCTTTTGGGGCAACCTGAGAATTCCACACTATTTCAGACAACATTCCTTTTGAGTTACCCATGGTTGGAAATGTTAGGGAATCTATGTAATAGAAATCAGAAAAAGAAGATAAAAGTGCTTTGTGAACTCTAAATGCTAGTGTTTATTACTTTTGTTGGTACGTAAACCCCCGTAACAACTCCCCTGTGGTTCTCTATGTGCTGACACAGGGCATAGCACCCTGTGCCCTGTTTTCTCGTGACTACATGCTGATGTGCCTCAAGGAGAAGCCCAAGAATATCCCTCTAGCTTGGTCAGACTTGGCAAAAAGCCCAGTCCTAGGAGCCTTCATTCTGTTTTTCCGCATAGTCATAGCAACACTCCCACATGGATCCAGGGCATTTCCCATAATTAATCAACTCCAAGTCACCTTGAGTTACAAATGGATGATGGAAGGTCACCTAGTTTTAAAATTATTAAAAAGAAAACAAGGGAACTTTTATACTGTAGTCACTCCATGCTCCTCATGTGTTGCTCTGGCTCAGCTATGGGAGAGGAGGGTGTGGTTGGAATCACTGCCAAGTCCCACAGCCTCTCAGCACAGCCTCTGTTTCTCCTCTGGGCTCCTCTCCCAGCACTTCTGAAGGCTGCTCTTTCTTTCTCTGGCATCCTATTAGATTCAGCTAATGTAAGCAATTTAATGAGCCAGGCAGCGTTATACAATTTTTGCAAATTGAATGACAAAGGTTTATAAGGAAACAAGCCCTGGTGATGAAAGGTGCCATGAATATCAAGTTCCACACTGCTGCTCTTGAATTGGATTTTTTTTTTATTAAAAAACTGATTATAATTTTGGCATTAGAACTGCTAAAAATATTAGGAATTGATTTGGAAATTTTGGCTTTCAATTTGCCCATTCCCCCCAGTTATTTTTTTTTTAGGCAGAAAATCTGGATTGCTTTTACCATAGGCGATAAACTTTATTCTCAGCTACTACACCCTGGAATCCCAAGACACTCAGAATATTGCTATTTATATTCAGAAAAGATTTTCTTTTAATCAATCATATTGACTTACCATAATTAGATCTGCTGAGACAAACCTCTACTTTTCCAACTTTTTTAGTGGTGATGAAATTATGAGAACTACTATTCATCAAAATTATGCCTTTAGATATTATTCTATCAAAAATACAGATTAAGGAAAAACAATGAAAAGAAATAGATGAATAAGAGAAAACTATCCTTCTCCTACCATGAGGCTCCTTCTGACTACTCGAGATTGGGTCCAGTAGAGTTTAAATTCCCCTTCTTGTTAAGAGTGACTAGGAGTAACTCCTCCCTAACTAAAGATTTTGTGTTCTGAGGTCATTGTGTTCTTAGGCTTTGGTCCAAAGTGACTTCATTTTCTGCCTACTGGGATTTAAGAGAGGCTGTTAATGTAAGAGCAGCAGTTTTGTGAGCCAAAGCTCTTTCTTCTGACTCATGTTAAGTAAGAGTGAGCTATATGTTAAGAAGTCCATCAAGTTTCTCCAGAATTTCAATTATGCATTGTAGAGCTCTTCTTAGCCAACCACACAGGTAATTGAAATGTACATGATGGATCTGATAAACATAATGAATTGACTTTGAGAAGGTATAGGAATAGCTAATAAAACTCCAGAAACAGCAGTTCTCAATCTCACACTAAACACATCAAAATGAACTTCAGCTACATCCAAAAGATGACATGAGAGTCATGTGACGGGTTGTGTTTTTAATTGGTTTGAATGGAATAGAAAAAATAATTCTGTTTCAAAAAGGAAATGAGGGTTTACTAATCATGAGCCCATGCATTAGGAATGGGGCAACCTTCTTAGCTACTAACATCAAGACTTCCAGTAATTGACACCACTGTGAACCTAAAAATTAATTCTAATTCCTGAGAGACTGTGGGAGAAGAAAATTGGCACTTGAAAGTTATCCTGCAAGGTAGTTTTTCCAGTCTGCAAAGAGAAAAGTTTCAAATGCCACTTTAAAAGATAATTCAAAGCTAGACCGAAATAAGGGGAAAAAGGGAGGGGATCCCATGAAAATAGAAAGGTGATCAGCAGAGTAGAGGAAGGATAGAAAAGGAAGGAACAATGGAATAAAATTGACCAAATAATGCTGTGTACATATATGAATGTACCACATTGAATTGCACCTTTATGTATATCTATAAAGCAGTAATTAAAAAAAAATCTATATATAAATAGAAGGAAGATCAGTAGAGGAAGGAGAACAGGAGGAAAAAAGGGAGGGGGAAAGGGAAGTACTGGAACTGAAGTGGAGCAAATTATGTTCCATGCATGAAGATTATGTAAAATGAACCTCAACATTATGTATAACTATAATGCACTAATAATACATTTTATTAGTGCACTATAATATATCAATAAACATCTTAATGATAATTCAAGGTGTGCAAAAAGGGTATTTGTAAAAGAATGGTTATTACAACATTATTTACCAAAGTGAGAAATTGGAAACAAAGTCAAAAAGTTAAACAAATTATGATTCATGCACACTGGAATCTTATATAATCATAAAACAATGTTAAACTGCAATAATTAAGTTCCTAAGAAAATTTTGTGATATGTATTAAGAGAAAAAAACAGATTTTAAAATTATAGAGTCTAAGTTAACAGTGGTATCTCTGGGGTGATGCCCCAAAACCCTGAATTTTTCCTCTGCCTTTTTTTACATGTTCTTTGTAATCAAAGAGCCATAATTGTCATAAGACACTTCATTTGCAAATCTGCTGAAAAATCTCATTTTTACATGAGAACTCTCAGATTACTTAGCTTGTCAGAGATGCATCTACTTAGAGTTCTCATCAATGTTTCAAGAATGCGTATCACTTCCTCCCATGTTTGGAAGCTTTCTGCTTTCTGTTTATGTAATGCATTGGGGAAATTAAATTTGCTTGCACCAAAGTAATCAGAAATGGCCTTAATTTTGTTTCTGTGAAGTTTCTCTAGAAGTTGTTAGGTGGTGTTAATAGTCTGTTAAGTTGGTCAAAAGGCCATCAGGGCTGCAGTAAAATAGCTCTTTATGACTACAAAAATCTCCATGGACAAACTCCATCCCTAGAGCAACAGGCACAACTCGAAAACTGCAGAGAAGACAGACATGTGAAAACAGGATGCTCCTGCTCACACAGCACAGACCAAGCTACTTCACTAAAGATGGAGAATTGACGCTTCCAGCAGTAAAAGTGTAGGCTAGAAGAGATCAGTCCGAAGGAAGGAGCCCTGTGCACTGCAGTGTCACAGCACAAAGGAGAATGAGTCTCAGTTAGACAGGAAATCCAATTAAACAGTATTATCCAAGCATGTCAGGAAACAGTGTCCATGTTCTAGCTGGACCTGGTTTAAGACTCGTATGCTGAGAGAAACCACGTTTTAAAAACTACAAAATCTCTGCAGTAGTATCTCATCTCAGCCATGTCTGTCTCTCATGGACATATACACACAAAATAGGGAGAAAGATATTTTAAGATGGGATTGTCTGGAATTCTCAGTGTTCCCTCCTCTCACATCTCTGCCCACGCCCTACAGCTCTTCCTTTCCTCCTGGGTACTTATGTTTCTTATGTCCACCCCACACCATGTGCAAACCCAATTGCATGAAGGAAATGAAGTAGCCTCACTCCAGCCCCCAGCTGCACAGGTTACATGCTCTAGGGAAGGAGAAACTCTAGCAGACACTGTGACTACGGTTGTAGCTGACTGTGGGTAGGGACACCCAGGAGAATGCAGTTGATTGGTGCCCACATCACAGAGATGAGGAAACTGGGTCAGTGGAGGACAAGTGAACTGTGGATGAGTAGAGATGAAAGAGAAAGGGTTAATAATGTGAGCAAGATCACGACACCAAAGCATGACCTAGGCAGGGTGGAGATTGAGGGAGATGTGTTCTGGGGATGAGGTGCTAAGGAAAGGTCACAGTAGGAGGTGTGATTAGTAAAGACTGGCTCTTGCAGGGGAGTCTGCGCATCATTCATTGTCTTGGTTTTGTATATCCAAAAATATCTTCATTTTTCTGTCACTTAAGTTGTAGTCTACCTGGATATAACTCTACATTGACTGTTTTGTTCTTTTAACACTTTGAAGACTGCTTTCTCCATTGTTTTGTAGTATTTAGGATTGCAACTGAGAAGTCTAATAGCATTCTTACTTCTCCTCCTCCTCCTTTTTCTCTTCTCTTAAAAAATAATCTGCGTTTTTTTCTTGCAGGTTTAAGATTTCCTTTTATTCTCTGTGTTCTAAATCTTATTACAAAGTTCTTAGCTGGGGATTTATTTTTTATTTCTATAGTACTGAGTGAACTTTAAATCTGAAGATCTGTGTATTTGGCTCTGGAGAATTCTTGGCCAGTACTTTCGGGTTAAGCATCTTGTGTTGCATCTCTCATATTCTTTTCACTCTTTTTCTGGGATGCATATTATATGCACATGATAACTTTTTGTACATTTGAATTTGTTGTCTTTCTGAGTTGAATTTGGACGTAAACTCTGCCCTGTGAGCTTCTTAGTCACCCGTACTTCCTTTCCTATGTTTAGAATTCATTCCATCTACTCAGCTTATTTATTTGTTTGTTTGTTTATTTATTTATTTGGTACTAGGGATTGAAACCAGAGGTGCTTTACCACTGAGTCACATCCCCAACCCTTTTTATTTTCTACTTTGAAATAGGGCCTTGCTAAGTTGCTGAAACTGGCCTTGAACTTGGGATCCTTTTGCCTCGGCCTCCCCAGCTGCTGGGTTTACAGGCTGGACCATGGTGCCTGGCTACTCAGCATTTTTAAAATACCAAGAGACCTGGTTCCACTTCCAAGAGTTGTGTTTGGTTATTTTGTACATTCATCTGTTCTCTCTTCATTTATGCCTGTTTTTGTTTCATAATGGCTAGTTCTTTTTATAACTGTTATTTATAACTTTTGGGCATTCTTATTTTAACCATTTGTCATATATCATTGAAATTAATTTCATACCGGAGTTTTATTCTTATTTCATATCCTACTGACTGTAGTTTTTAGGATTAGATTTCATGAATTCAGAATTCTGATTTGTAAGCTTTTTAGAATTGAAGTGTTGTTGACGTTTGTTTTTTTTCCTCTCTTTTCTCCCTGTGTCCATTTTTGTAAATCCAGTGGTTCTTGGTTATGTTTTTACCTGACTTTCTGGAATCCCACTTCAAAACTGGGCAACTCAAGATTGTTGGCCATGGTGATATCACAGATATCTCAGGTCTAGTCACCAAGCCAGCATGTGCCTTAGGTCTTTTCCTAGTTTGGGGTCTGTATCTGTGTCTCTCACCTGGCTGGGCCCACAGATTCTCCTCAATCACAGCTCATGCAGCTTCTGGCTAAGGACAATGATCTGATTCAGGTCCCTTGTGTTAAACTCCCACACCCAGCCACCACCACCTGAATCTGATCCTAGAGACCAGCAAGTCCATGACGTCAGTCCAACTCACTCTTTTGCATTTTTTTAAAAATAATTTATAGACATAGTAATCTTTTTTCTCTTGAACCCCACAGTGTCATTTTTTTTTTTACAGTTTATCCATCTTTGCCATGTATTTAGGGAAGAACAGCAAGTTCAGTGTGAACTTCCTGTCTAATAGTTTTACACATTTTAAAAATTTTATGCAAAATAATTTTGCATATAGTGTGATACAGCATGATATGATACATATGTTCAATGTGTGGTGATCAAATTGGAGTGATTAGCATATCTATCGCTTCAAATATTTATCATTTGTGTGTAATAAGAACATTAAAAATCTGTTCCTCTAGTTATTGTGTAATATGCAATAAACGATTGTTAACTATAATCATACTACTGTGCTATGGAACACTTGAGTTTATTGCTCCTAACTGTGACACAGATTTTAATGTATTACAATTTGGCTCAAAATGTTCCTTGCATATTTTTTCTTTTTCCTTTTTAATGGTTCCTTTTACTTATACATAACATTAGGATTCATTTTGACATAATCATATATACTTGGAATATGATTTGCCCTAATTCAGTGCTTAGTACTTCCCCTTTCTGTCCCCTCCTTTCTCCCCCATTCCCTTCCCTCTATTCTGTTGATCCTTCTGCTATTTACTTATAGTTTTTTTTTAAGTTAGTGTCTTGTGGATATACATGATGGTGGATTCACTGTGGTATATTCATATATGTATGTAGGAAAATTAGGTTAGATGCATTATTGTCTTACATTATCCTGACCCTCCTCTCTCCCCCTCATTCCCTTTCATCTAGTTCACCAATCTTTCTTCTATTTTGATGGAATGCCCCTTACTTTTTTCCTCCCCCCTCTCATCCTTAACCCCTTATTTTGAATAGCTTCCACATATCAGAGAAAATGTTCAACCTTTGACTTTTGGGGTCTGGCTTATTTAGAATGATAGTCTCTGGTTCCATCCATGTTCCTTTGACTTTTGGGGTCTGGCTTATTTAGAATGATAGTCTCTGGTTCCATCCATATTCCAGTAAATGCCATAATTTCATTCTTTTTAGAGCTGAGTAATAATATTCTGTTGTGTATACATACACCACATTTTTTTTATCCATTCATCTGCTGAAGGGCACCTGGGTTGGCTCCACAGCCTGGTTATTGTGGATTGCGATGCTGTAAACATTGATGTGGCTGCGTCACTGTAGTATGCTGATTTTAAATCCTTTGGATATATTCCAAGGAGTGGGATAGGTGAGTCATATGGTAGTTCTATTCCTAGTTTGTTGAGGAATCTCCATACTGCTTTCCAGACTGGTTACACTAATTTGCAGTCCCATCAATAATGTATAAGTATACTTTTTCCCCCACATCCTCACCAACATTTACTTGTATTCTTTTTTTAAAAAACATTTTTAGTTGTAGGTGGACACAATACCATTATTTTATTTATTTTTATATGGTGCAGAGGATGGAACCCAGTGCCTCACATATGTTTGTATATTTTTTAAATATGTGTGTGTGTGTGTGTATTTCTGTATCTATTTTTTTAAAAAATTTTAAATATATATCAATATATATCTGTATCTATCTTTTTAAAAAAAATTTAGATGTTAATAGACCTTTATTTTATTCATTTATTTATATGTGGTGTTGAGAATCAAACCCAGTGACTCACATGCCAGGCAAGCACCCTACCACTGAGCCACAACCCAGCCCCTGTTACTTGCATTCTTGATGACTGCTGTTCTGACGGGAATGAGATGAAATCTCAGTTTTGATTTGCATTTCCCTAATTGCTAGAGATGTTTAACATTTTTTCAAATATTTGTTGACCATTTGTATTTCATCATTTGAGAAGCGTCTGTTTAGTTCTTTTGCCCATTTATTTATTGGATTATTTGGTTTTGGTGTTAAGTTTTTTGAGTTCTTTGCATATTCTGGATATTGATGCCCTGAGGAGCAGGTGGTAAAGATCTTCCTGTCCAATTTTATTAGAGGTCCAGCAACTGTTTTTAAACATCTGCCTTGCTGTGCTTCTACTTTCTTAGACAAATGGTCATTATAGTACATAGGATATGGGTTGTCCTGCTTAAGGAAAAAAATGAGAATTCTGTATTTGGCAAAGCTAAGATGACTTGCTAAATATAAAAATAATGGGGTAGGATTTTCCCTATCAAGAGAAACTGCTCTCACTGGAATACCAGCTCTGCATCTAGCTGGGCATGGTGGCACACACCTGTAATCCCAGCAGCTCGTGAGGCTGAGGCAGGATGATTGCAGGTCCAAAGCCAGCCTCAGCAACTTATTGAGGCCCTAAGCAACTTAGCAAGACCCTGTCTCAAAAATAAAAAATAAAAAGGACTGGGGATCTGACTCAATGGTAAAGTGCTCCTGGGCTCAATCCGTTGTTTAAAACAAAACAAAACAAAACACACAAAAAAAACAATTCTGCATCTGAATGGATTTGCAAATTTGGTGGTCTTTCAAGACCTAAAATCCAGAAAAAGCAAGTGTATGCTCTCAAGATTTTATATAAGCACAGGATTTTAGAGACCAAAGGAACATCAGAGATCATATATTACATGTCTCTCAATTCTGGATCTGGAAGAGGACACTAAGATAAATTAAAGTTCTTGCTCAAGGTTATGTGGTAAGCAAGGGTTTGAATAATTGAGTCCTTTTAGGTTTATATTTCTCCAACAAAGTTGTCCTTAACATATAGAAGTGACAGAACTAGGAGCTTAAAAAAAGATTTCTACTGCAGTGTTTAATTATTTACAAGGTGGAGACGTTTCCCAGAACAAATCACATCCAGGTATCCTAAATTCTCAATTTCAGTCTACTGTGTGTTTTGTAAAAGGCAGTTATGTACACACCAGCATTTCTTGGTTCAGAAAGAAAGCTGAATTAGCAAGAAGACTCCTTATTCAGTCTATCACATGACCATGCCCTTTTCAATGTCTGATGCAGATAAATATGAAATTAAAAAAGAAAAGTAGCTGAAAACATAAAGCTTATTATGTATTTCAAAGTGCAGAGTCACAAATATCAAATTCTGACTCTGACTCAGCAGAAAAGTAGTTTGCTACAAGAGTTTGTGTAACTCACAAACTCATGGAGAAGGCTGGAGAACCAGACCTGGGGATAAGCTTTCAGAAAGAACAAATCCTACACTTTAGAATAAGCCTGCTGAGAAAAATTCCTGCTGCTGCAGGCACTGAGCACTAGGCGCTAGGGTGAACTTGATGCTTATGGGAACTTGACTTTACTGAAACTATAACTACCACAACTATCACCACCATTTCTGCTTTGGATAATGCCCTCCAGGATCACCGGAGCTTAGGCTGTGACCTCTACTGACCATGAAAGCCAGTCACCTCCCTGCCCAAAGCTTCCTTCCTCAAGCAAGAAATTGGCACACTCTGGTTCATATACTAACAAGCTAGGGGAGAGGGAAGCAAGTTTTCTTTCTTCTGTCTTGGAAAGACAGGGCTCTTAATGTGGAAACTTATTCCAGTACAGCCGCAACATTCAGCGACCAGGTAGATAGCAAGTTTGCCAGTGTTTACTACATTACATAAGTTAAAAGTGCCAAATGAAGAATTTGAGGTGACCATGGGGTTGTATGTGAAGTAAGATGGTCCGGTTCCAGACATTCTCCATCATTGCTGCTCAGTCCACCTTCTACTCTTCTGCATTCTGCACAGTGTCGAAGAAGGCCAACCTATAAGCACTGCACCAACCAGCTTCCTTTCCATTGGCCTCTAGGTAGGTTTGACCCATGGGAGGGGCTGGCAGAAGTTGAAAACTCCTTGGAAAGTTAGCAGAAAAATGAGGTTTGGACACAACCTTTGTGTGTGTGTGTGTGTGTGTGTGTGTGTGTGTGTGTTTTACTGGGGTTGGAAACCAGGGGCACTTTACCACTGAGCTACTACATTCCCAGCCCTTTTTTATTTTTTATTTTGAGATAGGGTTTCATAAAGTCTCACTAAGTTTCTTAGGGCTTTGCTAATTTGCTGAAACTGGCCTTGAACTTGTGATCCTCCTGCCTTAGCCTCCCGAACTGCTGGGATTACAAGCATGTGCCACTCTGCCTGGCCCCCCAATTCCCTCTTGACTCGGCTGCAGGTTGTTTCTCTTTTAACAGCTCCTGTTGAGTGATCCTCTTCTACTGTTGGGGTTCTGGCCACCACTCTTCCCTCCTACCTTTCAGGTCTAATGATTCTCACTAGACAACCCACCTCTTATGGTTTACTGTACATCTCACTATACCTTGTAATTTCCTTAAAATCTTTTCAATTATCCTAGTTTCATGTGTCATCTCGCCCTGCCAGGACCCTGAATAACATGCCCATCCCACCATGACACATACACAGATCTTGTATTCTCTTTTCACCAAAGTGTTGGAATATATTTATTTTTTATTTTCCTCTGAAACACAAACTACTGATTAATTGAATTAAGTAAAGATCATATTTCTAAATATGACAATAGGGGAAATCTGTCATTAAGATTCTAAATTTTATTTTGTAAAACTCTGGTCATTTTTGGTCCTGGCCATGCATCATAGAAAGCTCTAAAATAATCATGAATTTGGAGCTCCATTTTAGACCAGGGGACACCACGGCATATATATATCATTTTTAAGGTCCCTTGACTGGTTCTGAAGCAAACCACAGATAGATGTTAAAGAAGATTGATTCACAGCAACAACATAGAATTATAGCTATTGTTCCTGTCTCTCCTTATATTTCAATGGACATAGTGCCTTCTCAATACCACAACTGTGATAGCACTAAAATTAGTACTCCGAGTGCTTTGCATGGGTTTTCTTTTTTTTATTTATTGTGTCTGAATTCTCATAAAATTCAATGAAGGGCTTCTTCACTTAAAAGGTTGTTTTCCCTAGTTGACTCTGATTGATGGACATTTTCCTCTCACATTCTAACAGATGTCTTAGCCATTTCTGCCACTGGTAACATAAAGTAGTCTGCACATAAAACTTTTACTAATATGACATAGCATTGAATCAATGGAAATTTGTGTTGCACTCTGCTCTAAAGAAATAGCAACAAGAAAACAAGGCAATAATGAAGCAACAGAGTAAAAGAAATCAACTGGCAGTGGAGGTTCAGCCTACGTTCTGCATCCTCTCTCAGAGTTGTATATAGAATCACTGATCTTCAGAATGAAGGACATAGGAATTGCATTATCATTGGTCTTAAATATTTAAAAAATATTTTT
>JAJEJO010001175.1:0-37435 GCA_020662805.1 Glaucomys volans
AATAAACTAGTATTGATGTTTCTATTAACTATTAACGTGGTAAGGTCAGGAAAAAGGTTTTCCTTTCCTGGCACTTTCCTTTCTAGATTGGCTCTGGAACCCTCACCTGGAGGTAGAGCTCAGATTTAGCCACACCCTGTATTCACCTGTCTCTGTAGGCTAGACTGTGACTGACCATTTTTGTCCTTGATCCTGTTGGAGCAGAGGGGATAAAAAATTCCAGTTTGATTGATACCTGATGAGCTGTGGGCAGAAACAGGTCCTTATGAGATGGGGTTTGTACACACTGGGCCATAGCGGGCTGTAGGGCAGCAGCCTCACCCTGGTCTGTGCTTCCAGGGGCCATCTCTCTCTGTTGGCTGCCCTACCAGCAGGTTGAGGAGTGAAGTTCTGCACAGTGTCCTAAGTGTGCACAGAGAAGGGCCTTCTGAAGGGCTGGTCTCCAGCTGGGGCTGCCTCCCCTGACTCAGCATGGTAGGAGATGGAACCTTTGGGCTCATGGGAGCTGTGAGCTGACAGCTCATGGTGTCTGGACTCTCCTCTTCTGCCCATGCTTGGGAAGAGCTATACTAACCAGGGGCATTTGCGGTGAAGAGAGAACCAGTGCCCAGGTAGGGGCCCAGGAGTGTGCTGGGCTGGGCATGCTGCATAGCGGTGATACATTTGTTATAACTAATAAACTAATATTGATGTTTCTATTAACTAATGTCCACACTTTTTCTCATATTTCTTTAGTTCCAGCTTTTATTTAGGTCTTAAATGTCCCCTGAAGGCCCCTGTGTTAGAAGCTTGGTCTCCAGGTGGCTCTGTTGGGACGATGTGGAACCTTTAAGAGGTGGGAAGTCTTTAGATCGCTGAGGGTGTGCCCTTGAAGGAAGAGTGGAACCCTCACTTCTTCCTCTTTTTTGCTTTCTGCCCGTGAGGTGAGTGATTTTTCTCCTCCACGTGCTCTCACCATGATGAGCTGCCTCACCACACCCGAAAGCAATGGGACAAATTGATCATGGATAGAACCTCCCAAACTGTGAACTAAAATGAACTTTTCTCTTAATGATCTGATTACCTCAGGTATTTATTGGAGTGATGGAAAACTGACCAATACACACTTTAAGGTCCTTTTCTGATCCAGGTCCCCATCCAACATATCACCTTACACTTAGTTTTCACATCTCCTTAGGCTTCTCTTGGCTATGGAGTTTTCACTTTCAAGAGAAATCTCACTTCAACTTTCCTTGTTTTTGATGATCATGACAGTTGTGAGGAGTGAAAGGTAGTTGTAGAGTGTCCCCAATTAGGACTTATCTAATGTTTTTCTTATCATTAGACTGGGTTATGGGTTTTTGAGAAGAACACAGAGGTAGAATGCCACTTCTATGGCATTATATCAGTGACTTATCAAGTCACAGCAAGGGAACATGATGTATTCCTGCAATGTTGACCTTGGTCACCCGGCTGAAGTAGTGTTTGTTAGGTTTCTCCACTTGAATTCACCCCCACCCATGCTGAACTCGAAGTCACTATATGTAGTGTGCTTTAAAAAATGTTCATGGTGACTTTTCAAAGGGTCCATATCCTCTGCTTGGGCCCATCCCATGTATCCTGCAGATAATGTATCCAGCTCTGAGCTGTAGGATCCCAGAGATTTTTAAGTGCTGCTTCATCAGAGGATGGACCCTATTTTACTGCATGGGTCAAACACCTCACTGTTTCTGGGCTTTCCTTGATTTCTAGGGCCAGAGTCTATGGGTTTCATGAGCCAGGCAGGTTGGAGTGGGCTGAAAGAGGAGTTGGCATATCAAAGAGAGTATAATGCAAAGCTCTGGATCAGGCAGATTGGGTACATACTGCAGCATGGTGACTCACAGCTTTATGACCTTGAAAAGTCACTAACAGAGGCTATATGATATGGTGGTTAGGAGCTTTGGTCCTGGAGCGAGGACCTAGTTCAGGGCAGCCTTGCCACTCACTCAGCTCTGCAACTCTGGCCAAGTTACTGAACTTCTCAGAGTTTCAATTTTCACATTTATAAAATGGCGATAATATTTCACATCTATGAGGTCAAAATGAGAATTAAATGAATTAGTGTTTATGAGAGGCTTAGAACAGTATCTGGAACACAGCAAGCATCCTAATTGTTAGCATGTCTTCTCTCTGGATCTCAGTCTCCTTATCTATAAAGTGGAGACAGTAGAGTCCTAACTTCAGAGGAGTGCCCAATTGTTGGCTGTCTCTGGTGACATTGAACAACACTTCCAAACTTGGCATCAGTCAGGGTGGGCCAGAGTTATTTCACACTTTTAGACCACCTGCTTTTCCTTTTGTTAGGAGCTTCTGACAGGGTTTCTTAGTCCATTTTCTGTTGCTAATAATGTGATGCTGTAAGACCATAGGTAAATGATAAAGAAAAGAGGTTTATTTTGGCTCACAGGTCTGGTCCAAGGTTGAGGGCCCACATCTGGTGATGGTCTTCTTGCTGGCAGAGATCCAGAGTGATGGAGGACATCACATGGCAAGAAACAGGAGAGTGTGTATGTGTGAGTGTGTGTGGGTGTGTGTTCTGGTTTCTCTCTTTCTTATAAAAGCCACCAGGATTCAATTATTGGGCCCCACTCTGATGACATCTAATCCTAATCACTACCTCTAAACACCTAGTCTGTTTCCTCTCTCTTAATACTTCACAATCCTATTCCTGAAACTTTAACTGGCATCTGGTTCCTACCTCAGGGCCATCGATTGTAACTCACCCACTCGTTCCCCTTAAATAAGACATCACGATGGATTAATTCCATATTAGCCCGTGACCCAACATAACTGCACTGTCATGCCCTTAGTGGTTTTTTATTTGGGGGTATGCTTCGACTCACCATTGGCCGTCAGAGGCCCCGACACAGTCAATTCAATTGTAGCTGGACTTATTAGTCAATATTCTTACCTAGCATAATAACCACATGGTGTATTTTAATTCATGCTTGTTGGACTAAAAAAAAAATCAATACACAATTTGACTAGACCCCTCCCACCCATATACACATCTCCCTTAACCCTCATTTTCTTCTTCTTATGAAGTGATTATCTCATTGACTTCTATGTCAGTATATCATCCTGATCTCCCCACATTAAGCCAGAGTGATATTTCCTATTTGCATATGCAATCCTACGATCCATCCCAAATAAACTAGGCGGAGTACTAGCACTAGTATTCTCCATTCTTATCCTCATACTATTTCCAATCCTCCATGTATCTAAGCAACGCAGCATAATATTTCGACCACTAAGTCAATGCCTCTTCTGAGTACTTGTAGCTGATCTCTTTACCTTAACATGAATTGGCGGCCAACCAGTTGAATACCCCTTCATTACTATTGGACAAGTAGCATCAATCCTTTATTTTACCATTATTCTCATCATACTTCCCCTCATCAGCTTACTCGAGAATAAACTCAAATGATAAAGCTCTAGTAGTATAGCTCATTACCTTGGTCTTGTATACCAAAAACGAAGACTCAAAAAATCTTCTTAGAGCATAAATCAGGGAAGAAACAAACAGTTCCACCTTCAACTCCCAAAGCTGACATTGCTATATTAAACTACTCCCTGCATTCATTTATCAATGAGTTCCTTAAAAATTGACTTTTATGTCACTATCAAATCTAAATCCAAATAACAGTATGAACTTTGCAAGGAACAAACCACATTCAAGCTGTGGCACAGGAAATTATAAGGAAATTCTCTGTATGATCCTGGGCAAGATAGGTCACCTCTTTTCTTTAGGCAAGAACCATCATTTGATGTGCCTCACTCTCAGGGTCATGTGAGCCTTAAGTGAAATAATAAAATACTTCACTCCTCCCCCAAAACATTTCCCACCAACTTCCAGAATCCAGGTTCCTGTAATCTGCATAACCATGGCACATGAATATTACCACCACCACAAGCCCCAGTCTATTTGTGTTTCCTAAGGAGATCTGTGTGGGTACAAAAACCAGACACATGGGCTGGAGTTGTAGCTCAGTGGTATAGTGCTTGCCTAGCGTGTGTGAGGGACTGGGTTCAAACCTCAGCACCACATAAAAATAAATAAATAAAATAAAGATACCATCTGCAATTAAAAAAATAAAAATAAAAAAAAGACACATGCAAAACGTTGTAAAATCCCTGAAAATGTGGAGTGTGGATCCTAAGCCTTCTCTGCCCCAGAGTCATTTTCTTGAAGCCTAGTGTGGCACTTGTTGTAGAAAAGAATGGCAAAGCCACCTGGTAATGAACTGGGGTGGTCCAGTTGTTTTCCCAGTCCTTTTTCCCCTGGTGTCATGGGAGCTATCACCCTGAGAGTCCTTATTTCAGGCAGACTGTGGGGAACTTGCTGTCCTGAGGCTGAAAGCAGGTTACAGGACTCTTGTGAGGACATTCATGGGTCCGCTGTGGGTCACTGGGGTGGCCATGATGGAAAGACTGATGTAAAGCTTGGGTAATTCATACTCGGGTGTCTCATAGCATAGGCTCACAGGCCTGCATGACAAAATTGAGGCACAACCTTAAACCCTGCCGGCTGGGGACAAAACTCATCTGGGAAAGTACAGCCTGGCAGCTCTCATCCATGTCTACCCATTGCAGCTACCCATCCATACACTGAAACACTGAGGTAGTGTATGGCCTTTTGCACAAAACCTTTAAAATTCTTTTTTTTCCCCCCTTTAAGTGAAATTCAGCAGATGTAGTAAAAGCCATATTTAGTGTGAATTTCTTTGTTCTGTGCTTTTTGTACTTTGACTGCCAGCCACGGGAGGGTTTTAGTGTTTTCACTGTTCTTTCATGTCAGCCAGGGAAGGCCTTCAGGGCTGATTTATGAAACTTTATAACTTTGTGCAGTTGTGAACTCAAATCAGGACACTGTTCTGTAATCAGTGTTCACTTATCCAGCATGAGGCAAACATGTTCCTAATGGGATATGTGAGCATCTTGAAACCTGAACAAGAATGGCCTCTTTTCCACTACCACCCCTATCAGCCTCAACACTGGAGAAAGCCAACACAAAGCCTCCTAAACTCATCCATCCTGTATGGAAATGCCGGTTCCCACAGTTAGCCCCGTGGCTGCTGCTTGCTTTCAGTTTGGGTGTCTTGAAGATAGACCATGGTGGTCCCTCTGCCCTTACTGTCCTGGCTGTCTGATATAGGGAGAGGATAGCCTACTCCCTTCCTGAGTCCATTCCACAGCAAGGCAAGTTAGCTGGCTTCCAGGACCCTGTTAGTGGGTACAGTACTTGGTTAAGAGGGCACATGCATGAGTGTGGTTTTCTTTTTTTTGAAATTTTATTTTCACTCCTGAGGCAGAAGAAATGAGCTTCAGTGGGACAGGGGCAAGGAGCTCCATTTCTTCTCTCTTTTCTCCTCTCATACCTCCTTTGGCTGGAGGAGGGTGAGGTCTTGCTAAGATTTTGGGCCTAAGCCACATTTTCTTGCTTGTTTTCCCAGAGTTCTGCTTTGCACCCATTGATGATTATCTGGTGCTTGAATTTCTTATCTGCCATTATTCCTGATGTGTCTAAGTGTCTTAGAAACCTCTTGGACCCCCTGGGCCATTCCTCAGTTCTCTGGCCAAAACAATATCTATTGCCCACCCCCATCCTGACTCCCCTGAGCAAATAACGTACCTTCTCTGAGTACAAGTTCTTCATGAAGTGGACACTGTGATGGCACAAACAGGACTGTGGAGAGACTGACTGGATGGTGTGTGAAGAGTCTGGTGCCTGATACAGAGCTGCTCAGAAAGTGACAGTTTAGGACGTTTTTTCTTGGAGTGTCAAATGGGTATCAAATCAAGATCTCCCATAAGTCCTACGGTTAAAAAAAGTTTAACTTTGTGTAACTCAGCATTATGATTTAGTTGTGAGATGTCCCCCAAAAGCTCATGTGTGAGGCACTGCAAGAAAGTTTAGAGGTGAATTGTTTGGGTTATGAGAACTTTAACCTAACCAGTCCATTAATCCCCTGGTAGGGATTAACTGGGTTGTAACTCTAGGCAGGTAGGGTGTGGCTCGGAGGTGGGTCATTGTTTACTTACCATTATGTCCAGAGCTACTTTCCTACTCCATACCCTTCTACCATTATATTCTACCTCACCTTGGGCCCAGAGTAATGTAGTTGGCCAACTATGGACTGTAAGCCCCAAATAAACTTTTTATGCTTGATGTTGTACTTGTTGAGTCTTTTGATGACAGCAATGAAAAAGCTGACTAAAACACTCAGCATTTCTTAAACACAAATGACCACAGAATGCCTTTTTGAGGAATTCCTATTCCTATTCTGAGAGAGGGTTATTCCCCTGAACTCACTGTAAGCAAGGGTGCTCTAAAATAAGGGTAATAAGTAATTCATTAGTGTAGTTCTGGTTGTAGTGGAGGGTATGGGTAGGAAACCCCAGCTGTCAGAGAAAAGGCACTTCCTGTCAGTCTTCCCATGTCCCCTGCAGCACAGCTGGGAGCACCTGTGCTTGAGTGTGGCGTTTTATGCACTCACCTGGTTGTATCCACCAAGATTACTTTCTGAGGGTATTGGACATAGCTTTGGGTATACCTGGAGTTTGCCTTGGGTCTAGAGGTGTCAGAAGGCTTTCTCTGGTCATGGCAGGGATCCTGGGGACAGGCTTCTGTGTTTCTTGTGGCACCCTACTGATGGAGCAACCATGTGGCATTGACCAGCCAAGGATTTCAGAGAAACATGACCCAGAGGGTGACCAAGGGATCATATTATCAAGCCTGAGGGAACTGAACCTGAACATGAGATTCCTCCTCTACTGGAGGGCTGTCCTGGGAAACAGGAAGCAGATCTCTTCTGTGTGCCCAAAAGCCACCAGAGCTTAGGTACCTCCACCTTTTTGTGACCCATGGGCAAGGCCCTGCTTCTCAGGTGGCAGATCCTCACCTGTAGGTTGAGGGGTTGGGTAGGATATGGGGTGCAGGCTGGCTGCAGGCTGCCATAGACCATGCTCTGTGTGGCCATCTTATTGTCCTCAGGGTGGCTTTGCATCTCTGAGCAGGTAGATTGCCTGCTCTGTTCTCAAAGCTCTTGTTTTCTTGTTTTATGCTGCCTGCAGTGCCCCCTCCAGGCATTCATGTGTAGTTCTGGGCCTGACACTTTATGTCAGGCGGTTCTGGCTTTAGCTCCTGGGTGCTCTCTTGTGTACTCTATTGAGACTACCCCAGCTCTGCTCCCCTTGCTGGGACCTTGACCTCCTCAACTGATACCCCTCTGGCTCACTCCCTACCTCCTTCAGACATGGCCCCTCGGGGAGGCCATCTGTCCATCCTGTGTCCAATCATACTTGGCTCCTGGCCTAGGAGGGATGCCCCTGACTGCCAGCATTCAGTGTGGCATGAGCACAGGAGTTCTCACATGGAAGAAAGCTATGGAAGAAACAAATCCTCAGGAACTTGCCTGATTGAAAACATCTGAGTAAATACTGATCAAAGGTTGTAAACATGTGTCCAGTGATTTCAGTGAATACTGTTTTCTGGCGGCTCCTGTAGAGCATATCTGAGGCATTTGAGTTCTCTTCTTCTGAAGGACATCTGAGTTCATTTGTCATAAAGTGCTAAAAACAGTAATCTGTTGCAGGCCACTTTTTACTAACTTACTACTAGAAGCTCTTTCTCTGCTAATGAAAATAATTGTCATAATAGTTGAACAGTAACCTCTTCAGTTTGACCCCCTACATTAGATTCTGACTTTTTAGGATCCTCTTGAAATTCTTGGCTATCAGTCAAAGGTGTTAACTGTCTTTTATTATTGCCATGAGGTTAACCAGCTTGCATTCTAGGTCTCCCCCATCACTGATGGATCTGGCTTCCCTTGTCACATGCAGGGCACCAGGGTGGGTGCACTGTCTGCCCTCTGGGGGAGAGAATCCAAGCGAGTGGATAGTCACAGAGCAAGAGATTGGAGATCAGTGCCACAGCCTTGGCACTATGTCTGGACTTGGGAGACCCATAGAACTGATTTGCATGGAGAATGGACTAGATTGTCAGTTCTGTCAGAGTACATAGGGGAAACTTCGAGGGGGATAAAGGGGAATTTGTGCCAGGCCTTGAGGTTGGGGGTTAAGGGTGGAAGAGGGACAGTGCAGGCCTGGGCAAGGGATATACTGGGCAGCCTGGGCCTCAGCTGGGCAGTGGCTGCTGCCTATTCAGATGATGTCAAGCCCCATGTACCAGTGCACCTGCCAAGCACCACTGGGACTGATGATCCTGGTGCATCTCCTCTTTGTCCCTACTTTAGTGCATTGTCCCCTGGAAGGAGAATACTCAGTTTCTGTACTCATCCCAGCAATTGCTGACAACCAGTTCCAGTTGGTTAATCATCTTGTATTGAATCTGAGGCCTGTGTTTCTCTTCTTTTCCCTGCCCAGTTCCTCCAGCGTCTAGATATCCTTTGAGATGTTGTGGGCCCAGCTTCTCTTGCCCAGTTTGTGTCCCCATTCAGTTTTTTTGTTTGTTTGTTTATCTTTTCTTTCTTCCTTTTTTTTTTCCCCCCCCGTACTGGGGATTGAACCCAAGGGCACTTAACTACTGAGCCACATCCCCAGCCCTTTTCAAAACTACATTTTATTTAGAGACAGTATCTCACTAAGTTGCTTAGGACCTCACTAAGTGGCTGAAGCTGGCTTTGAACTTGTGATCCTTCTGCCCCAGCTTCCTGAGCTGCTGGGATTACAGGTATGCACCACCGTACCTGGCTCAGCTTTGATTCTTGCTGCCTTCCCACACTCATCTTGGGCTCCATCTAAGGTGGCCACATTCTCTATTTTTCTTGCCCAGTCATGCACTCTGCTGTCCTACTTCCTGGGCTGGTTCAGCTTTAACTATTTGTGTGGACCATCTCTGGTGCCTGTCACCAGCCCTGTCTGTCAGAAGGGGCCCTAGAGGGTGGGCTCTCCAAGTTCACAGTGTCAGCAGGGCTGCCTCTGGCTGGGCCATGGGGGTGTGAAGACCCCTTTAGAGTCTTAAGTCAGACATGATGTGACTGACATGACACAAACCTTAACTTTTTTATAAAATCTGAAAGTCCTTGGTAGGTAGTGGGAATGAGGGTGATTCATTCCCATCTTCTAAGAACCCTCAGCAGTGTAGTGATTCCACTGAGGGCATAGAATCAATTCAGTGGCGTGGGGTTTATGTGATAGAACAGTATAGGACCGTTGGTCTCCCAGAGAGCTGGCATAGGTTTCATCTACCCTGACCCTTGGCCTTTTGACTTCTTCTGTCAGTTGTGCCAGCCTCTTGCCCATGCCCAGGACTGCCTCCTTCTTAGTAGGCTTAGCTCACTGGCCCTATAAGCTTGGGGACATGACTTCTCCCAAGAGGTGTGTGAGTCATGTGAGGGAAGATGGTGGTTTCCCTTCTATATTAAGTCAGGAGAGTCTGGTACAATACTGTTCCTTTTTTTTAAAACCACCATAATTAATAATAATGAGGTTTGTATATTCATTAGTCATAGACCTGTGAAGTTAGGAGGATTAACAGTACTTGGGATCAAAGTAAACTTCTCTTTTATTTTTGTGATGCTGGGGATTGAACGTGGGGCCTGGTATATCGGAGCAAACTTCTGACTGTGAACTGTTTTGGTGGCTAACTTCAAATAAACTCCCTTTCCTATCTTCTGGGATGTCCTGGTGCTCACCTGATACCCCTCAGAACTGCTTCCCCCACCCTCTTTCTTCCTTTTTCGCTGTTTATATTCCCTTGTCTCAGACGAGAAAGTGAAATTCATACAAGTCATTCAAAAAAGAGGGATTATTGTAGGGACTAGAACTAGAACATGGGGGTGGCTCTGGGGACCTATTTGTTTTGGTAATACCTTTTCTTTGGTATGTTTGTTTCTCTCTATAACAGCTTTTTATTTTTATTTTTATTTTCCTGTACATGGGCTGAAGTTTGTTATGATGTTTCCATAACAGGCATCATCTCTTGGCATTTTTCCAATTCAGATCTGGAGAGAGAATCATATCTGGTCAGCCAACTGATCTTCAGTTGTTGATTTTTTTAAAAAATTAATTTGTTTTAGTTGTTGGTCCAGTCAGCTAAGACCAGAGGAAGTGGGACCATGTGGGTCTAAACCCAGCTGCCCAGGCCTGCCTTTGCAGCCAGCTTGTGACAGTTTGTTTCTTTATAGTACACAGCAGCCCCTGGGACTGGACGCTGCACTCGGCATGAGAGGGAGAGGGAGGAGAAAAGACATGGTTCAGATATGAACTTTGCCCTCACAACTTCACTTTCTAATGGAACATTAGACATTTACATGAATATAGAAATGCCTGTTAGAAAGGAGGGAAGGGAAGGAGGAAGGAAAGAAAGAAGGAAGGATAGAAGAAAAGAAATAAATGGCTGTCATGCCAATACTATCTACTGTCTTGGAGGATGTTGTAGGCAGCCTCTCAGATGACCCCACCTCCTGGTGTTCACACATTGGTTGCAATTTTCATCTCTTGAGTGTGGGCTGGACTTATCAATTTGGTTCTATTGAATAAAATATGGCAAATTGGTAGTATATCACCTCCAAGATTGCTATATAAGACCATGGCTCCCATCTTGGGTATCTTCTCTCTCCTCTTGGAGCATTTGGAGGTCCAGATGCTTTGTTATGAGCTGCTCTGTGGAGAGGCCCCATGATAAGGAACTGATATCTCTGGCCAACAGACAGAATTTGAGACCCATCTAAAGCCATGTGAGTGTGAATGTGGGTCCTCATGCAGTTTGAACCCTGGTCAACACCATAATTGCAGCCCATGAGCCAGAAGCATCCAGGTAACCTATGCCTAAGTTGTCTCAGAAACTGAGATGATAAATTTGTGTTGCTTTCTTCTGATAAGTTTTAGGTTAACTTGTTATGCAGCAATAGGTAACTGCTACCATGGGGTGTTGGTACAAAGCTATAGGAGTGCACAGAAACGTTAACTTTCAGCCATGGAATTTGGGAGAGGCTTTGAGATGAATGTGGCATTTGAGTAGGCCTACATTATCCCTAGAGAGTATGTACTCCACATATATGTTGGACCATTAGTACATACCAGAGAGCAAGGAGAACCATCTGTTGGCCCCATTTTCCACGGTTCCTGACTTTTGAGAACCTCCATATCTTCTGTTGAATAAGGGCAGGATGTGCTGTTTCTTGGTGCCTTCCTCCCTAACTGATGGGTGGCATCTTTGATGAAGATTGGGTTTCCTTGGCCCTGCTGGTCTCCATCGTCAGTGCCACCCCATACACTGATTAGAGAATCATATCTTGGGATCTTGGGATCCGCAGGTCTGGCCATGCTGGTGCTTTTTAGATCTGTGTGCCTTCCAGCAGCCTGCAGGGGCAGCCTTTCACCACTCAGATGTGGCCCTGTCCTCAGTGTTTCTTCCAGAATGGGGCTAGATCAGCCTGTGGTCTGAGAATCTGAAGGCCCCTGCTAAAGCCCTGTGTTTGCTTCTTCCTGAAGGTGTGGCCTAAAGCAAGACATTAAGCATCTTCTTTGGGTCTTCTCCCACGTCCACTTTTAATTATGGAAAATTTCAAATATGCACAAAAGTAGAGAGAAGAGCATAATGAACTCCTCTATTCCCATCATCCAGCTTCAGTTGTTATCAACTCAACTATTCTTATTTCATCTCCACTCCTACAAATTGCCTTCTCCCCAAATCACATCTCATTTTATTCCTTAGTGCTTCTGTCAGGTAAGTACTCTTTTAAAATACAAACACAGTATCTTTAAAAAGATACTTTAAAATACAAACACATTTAAAGTAATTTTAAAAAGATACTGTAAAATACACATTTAACTGTGTGGTCATATAATATTTATGCAGAGTTCACATTCTTCACTTGTCTCAAAAATATATTTTTATTTGTTCAAATCAGGATCAAGACAAGGACTACATGTTTCATTTGATTAACTCTTGAATTTTTCTCTTTCAAAATTGTAGAGTAACTTTTTTTTTTTTTTTTTTTTTTCGGTGCTGGGGATTGAACCCAGGGCCTTAGAGCTTGCAAGGCAAGCACTCTACCAACTGAGCTATATCCCCAGCCCGTAGAGTAACATATTTTAAGAAAGAATACAGAGATCTTTTACTTACTTTCTACTAGTGGTAACATCTTAATGAGACCATAATAAGCAGGGCAAGCAGGACATAGCCATTGATATAATCAAGTACAGGACATTTCCATTCCCAGAAGAATTCCTGATGTTACCCTTTTTTAGCCACACCCATACCCCCAACCCTTGGCAACTACTACTCTGCTTTCCATTACTATACTTCTGTTATTGCAAGAATGTTACGTTCATGGCATTGGCCTTCTTTTTTCATTCAACATAATTCTCAGGAGAGTCCTTGAAATTATTGCATGTTTGAGGAATTTGTTCTTTTTTAGTGCTGGGTGTTTTGTGGTGTGGATGTAGCACAGTTTGTGAAACCATTTATCCACAGAGGGACATCTGGATTGTTTCCAGTTTTTGGTGATTAGGAACAGAGGTGCTATGACATTTGTGTAAAGGTCTTTGTGTGAGGTCTTTATTTCTCTGGGATAAATGCCTAAAAGTATAGTAGCTGGGTCTTATGGTCCTCATCTGACAAAATGCTATGGTCATAATGAATGCCACAATTTGGAGAAGATTTGTCTAGTTCTAGACACGTGCTAAAGATCTTCCTATGTGTATCATCTTTCTCCTGTAAGGCTGAAGGGAGGTATAAGTCCTTACCTCATACATGGGGCAGATTAGGCTTGGAGGGATCAGTCTGTCTGCCCCAAGGTGCACTACCTGTGAGAGAATGGGACTGGAGCTTGGGCAGCCTGACTTCAGGACTGGCCCCTTTATCTGGAAAAAGGGATTTGGATGACCCAGAAACCTCAGAGGAGTTTGGTTGAAAGTTGTTCTGACCACCTTCACTCTCATAAATCATTTTCAAGGACAATGAGCAGTAAACAGCCCAAAATAATTAAGTACAAAGAAAACAAAGTGCAGAATAAGAATCAACGAAAACAAGAGACAGCAGAATTGCCCCTCAAAGGCTTCAGATGTTGGAATTATCAGACACAGATTTTTAAAAAATGTGTGCTGACCATGCTGGAAGAAACAAAAGACAAGCTTGAAAATAACTGCAGGAAACAGGAAACTATAAAAAATGACCTAGCATATTTGAAAGAGAATCAAACAGAACTTTTAGAAAGAAGGAGTGCAGTCATCAAAACAAAACGGCATGGATAGTCAGTTAAGGAAAATCTTAAAAATGTGTATTTTTAAAGGTAACCAGTGTGTGAATTCCTTCATTCCTGCTTTCTTACCCCAATTCTACTCCTTTTCAAGGGGAGCATTATAAACAGGTTTGTGTGTGCATCTGTGAACACACCCATGCCAACACACAACACAATTTTTTAAATATTAAATAAGATTGACTCTTCACATTGACTGAAGCTTGCTTTGCTGATCAGTTGCTATCAGTGTGTACAGTGCTATTGCATTCATGAATTCACTTTTTTTTTTTTAGACAAATTTTGCTTTGTTGCTCAGATTGGTCTCAAACTTGTGGGCTCAATGATCCTCTTGCCTCAGCCTCCTGAGTAACTAGAACTACAAAGATTTCAATGAGCTCTGTATTTTATTAAGAAAATAAGCATTTTTGTCTCCTAATACACATCAAAAACATTTTTTTCAGTTGTCTTTCAACTATCTTTTTTTCTATGAAGATTTTTTTTGAACATTGGATTGTCAGATGTATCAATCTTTTGTCACTTTCAATTTTGTGTCACACCTAGAAAAGCTTCCTTTGCTCCAAGGTTATTAAAAAAACATCTTTTTCTTACCATGGATACAGTGTGGTTAAAAAAAAAAAGAGAGATGTTGTTTGATAGCGTGATGAAGTATGTTGTAAACTGTAGAGTGTTAAGAATAGTCCTGACCTGCCTTCAACTCTGAATTCATCTCTAGTTACTCTTCTTTCAGGATGACCCAAGTGGGCATATCTGCATGTGGAAGGTTGGGGGAATTCTAGATCTGATAGTCTTAGAAAATCCTGTTAGCTTGGGCTTGTGGATCCCAAATGGACAGTGGTCTCAGAACTCAGAAGTTTTCACCTTTGGGGCAGTCTGGACATATGGGAGTGAAAACTGAAGAAACTTGGGATAGATAGATGGTGGGCAGTAGACCAGAATGCTCTTAAAGTCCATGGTCATGTCTTTCTTTCCTCTGATGATGTTTAGACAGCATTTGCTTTTGAGACTCTCTTTATCTTTTGATAGGTACATTTGCACATTTTAAGATTTGCTAACGTATTCTATTAGATTACTGGAGATTTTTGTTGGCCAGGGTCCTACTTGGGATCTTTAAGATGACATTGCAATCTCTGCCCAGTTGTTTTTTTTTTTTTTTTTTTTGTGTGTGTGTGTGTGTGTGTGTGTGTGTGTGTGTGTGTGGTACTGGGAATTGAACCCAGGGCCTAAGGCCTGCGAGGCAGGAACTCTACTGCTGAGCTGTGTCCCTAGCTTCTCTGCCCTATTCTGTTGTCTATTAACTTTAAGATTAATTCCCAATGTTTTTTTGTTTTTTGGGTACCAGGGATTGAACTCAGGGGCACTTGACCACTGAGCCAGCTCCCTAGTCCTAGTTTGTATTTTATTTAGAGATAGGATCTCACTGAGTTGCTTAGCACCTTGCTTTTGCTGAGGCTGTCTTTCGACTTGCCATCCTCCTGACACAGCCTCCCGAGCTGCTCAGATTATAGGTGTGTACCACCACGCCTGGCCCTAGTTCTCAATGTTTATAGCTTCTGTTTCTATGTTATTTTGTGAGAGTGTCTGTTTAACGTGTTTGTATGTGTGTTGTGTGTGGGGGTGGTTTACTGGGGAATGAACCCAGTGGCATTCTATCACTGAACCTATATTCCCAGACCTTTTGTTTGTTATTTTTAAATTTTGAGACAGGGTCTTGCCGACTTGATAACTTGGCCTCCCCTAACAATCCTCCTGCCTCAGCCTCTTGTGTTGCTGGATTACAGGTATGCACCACTTTGTCCATAATCTCTCTAGTCCTTTGCTCTAAACAATGGAGCAAAGTAAGATGCCGTGCTCCAGAGACCAAGTCTGAAGATGGCTTGGTCAATATCTTTGTGGTCTGTGTTCGTGGTTGTTCGTTAACTCTCAGTTACCTATGGTAATAGAGGGAGAAGCACAGAAGTAGCTATGTCTCAAACTTGGACTTAATTAGAATGCCAAAGCTTTGGGTCCTTCAGGCCTCAGGTTATGGTGCCTTTATTCCTTGGCTGGTCAAGTCCTGAAATGCATGTGTTAGTCCAGCTGAGACTTGGGTCTGGAGGGGCCACCTCGGATAGGAATTCTCCCTGCCATAGCTCTAAGTGTGAAAAGCCATTGGTGTGAACACAAGCCTTGTCAAAGAGAAGCCTGAGGCACCACTGCAGTTTCTCAGTGCCGCAGTGCAAAGGGGAATCATCCCCATGGAGTAGCATCAAGACAGGACTTGGTGTAGAGTGAATATGGAATTTGAGAGGAGGGTCTGGGACAGTTGGTGCTTGTTTTTTGTTTCCTGATTTGAGGGTGTGGTAGAATGACTTAAAGGCAGGGGCCTGAGAGGGAATCCTAGAGTTTGTCTGCTATAATAAATGTCCCCAGAGCAGTGGGTTTGAGAGTGTGGGCTGGGGGCTTCTAGGATACATAGAGCCCCTCTTTCTGCTGGGCTGAGGCCCTTCCTAACATGTACTCTTGGGCAGTCCTGACCATATCTCATTGTTGATTTTTTTTTTTTTTTCCCATGGTGCTAGGCATTGAACCCAGGGCCTTGTGCTTGTGAGGCAAGCACTCTACCAACTGAGCTATGTCCCCAGCCCTTTGTTGTTGATTTTTGAAAGCCTGTGGGTTTGACATCATCTTCCAAGAAGAACCCAGAAGCTGGTAGCTTTGTTTAAGACACTGGGAGTTATGCTTGTGATCATCAAGGCCAGTGGATCTGAAAAAGGAGAAAATCAGAATGAGCCAGGGAGGCTTTTCAAATGCTTTTCTTGGGTTCTAGTACTCAGACTCTTCAAAAAAAAAAAAAAAAAAAAAATTATAGGCACTGAAAGAGATTTTTGACAAAGTAGGTCTGGAGTTGGTCTTGGATGAAGTTTCAAAAAAGGTGTCCTGGAAAATCTGTACATCTCCATGTGAGAATCTTATTTTCTTCTCTCCTAAATTTTACTATCCAGGGAGGTCCTGAGTGGTGGAACACAAGGGCACAGTGGAGCATGGAGCTCAGGAGTCCTTCTTGTGGCCCTCAATTCTTTCTACTACCTGTGTCATGCTTAAATTGATGAGGCTGAAGAAACCACAGTAAACAAAGCTGATTGACAGTCTTTTCCCAGCCTAGTGTAGACAGGAGTTTCCAGGTTTGCTGCTTGTCTTGGGGTAGCCCCAGGTTCCTGCCCAGAGCATCCATTTAGGTGTTCAGGAGTCAGCTGTAGGTCACCAAAGATCTTTCCTGGAAGGAGGCAAGTTGGTAACAATGAAAGACAAATTCTATATCCTGTAGCAGGTCTTTTGATAAAGTACTGGGCAAAGCATTTTCCAACCTTGATTTCAGGGGAGTAATGAAATTCCATCAGTGCTCTTTCCACTAGTGCTGTACTACAAGGGAATCATGCTGTGCCCTCTGTTGAATTCTCTCATGTGTTTGCCCCTTGTGGGAGAGGCAAATAAGGAATCCCATTTTACAAATAAGGAAGCAGGTTAAGAAGTATGGCCAAGGGGAGCTGGAGTTCAGACCAATCTGAATGAGGCCAGCACTTCATGACCTTCCAGGCTTCCAGGGCTTTGGATTTGAAAGAAGTCTTGTGGAGCAGCATTTCCTACACTGCATGTTCCAGAGACCCTTGTAGGAAATGTGAAAAGCAGAGATGGAAAAATATTTGAGAATACAGAGGATTGACTCTCTTCTTGGAGATTCATAGGTCAAACAATCATACTGGAGATGTCGAGAACTGCAGTTAGGAAATCTGTTTAGCTCTGATTAACCTGCACTTTCCCAATGAACTTGACCTCAGAACACTTCTGTTCTACATTATCTTAAACACCTGGACATCAAACACCTGTTTGGGAAATGCCATCATGGCTCATAAGCTCAGTGCTGTCATTTTCAATAAACACACAAGACTGAGAAAAGGGCAGGGACTTATTTGAAGTAAAACATAAATCTACTGCAAGACTGGGGATCTCTGCAGCCTGAAATTTTCCAGGACAACCATCTTCAAGGGAACACCTGGACTCCTGATAGGAGACAGGTGGACAATACCCCTGCAGACTCTTGTCACTTCGACCTTTACAAGGGTGGCAAAAAGATGTGTTGGAAATTGTTAATTTTGTATGGAGATATACATAGCCACAAGGATTATTTTGAAGATATTTGGGTAAGTTTCTCTTTCCCCAGATAATGATAAAATCCTGAGCTGACTTCATTGTTTGGTTTGATTCCTCTTCTAGTCCTGCCAGTGGGCCTCTTCTGTGGGCCAGACTCCTTCCTAGCCTACTTTGACTTTCTGAGCCTAAACAGAGCAGCCACATGTCCCAGCTTGTCCTTGTAGTTTAATTTCAGTACCTGGTAATGCAGCAGTAAATGATCAAAATTCACTTCCAAGCAGCAAGTCGATTTCAGTTGATTTTTATAGAGGTTTGTTCTTTCTAGTGTATTTGGCAAAATGCCTACCAGTATTTCCTAATTAACTTGAGAATTGGTTTTTGAACTCCCATCTGAGGACTCTGCAGCTTTTGTCTGCATTTTCCATAGTGGTAAATGTTTTCAGTGGTGAGGGGAGGGGATATTTGCTCCTTTTGATGAAAGAGTAACTTCTTGAATTGTCTCCTAAGAACCATTGATGCTGATACCTTGGGAACAGCTCTGATGACAAGGTGATGGGTTTAAAGATTTCGTTATGTGTTGTATAATGGTTAAATGGTTAAGAGCGCTGGAAAAAAACATTGCTGGGGTTTAAATGCAGCTCTGTAACTTAGCTGAAAACAATAGTATCAGTTTGTGAAGATTAATTGAATTAATATATATAAAGATGACACCTAACACATAATAAGTAATATATGTGTTTGTTGTTATCGCTGTTTCTAGTGTGGCTTGAGTTGGAATGTTCCTACAGCTCAGCCTTCTGACTCCCAGACCCTTGACTCTTTATTTAAGACTCAGTAACCTTTTCTTACAATGAATAAAGCATGACCTAGAACTCCTTCTTTGGGACTTCAGCCTTCCCAGGATGAGATGTCTGGGCAGTTTGTTCCTGATCAACTCTTCTTTGAACCTCCGGGAGTATAGGAAGAGTAGTTCTGTTTTGTGCAGTCATTCTCCTGAGTCTACTTCCTACTTGGAGTCACTCATCCTTTCTGTGAATCACCCGTGCCAGTTGTTGTCTCCTGAGTTTTTATCCCTTTCTTTTCCCAAGCGTACTTCTGGGGTGTTTTCATTATAGTTGCTCCACAATCAGGAAATGCAACTTAATTTTTGTAATCCAAGCCAGATAGAATTGGGTAAATCTGACAGTCACTATATCCCCAAGCCACAATTGAGTAGTTATTGGGTTATAATTTGTTATGAATTAGTCACAAGTTCTGTTGCTCTGGTTTTATGGATAAGGCAAAGCTGAAGGTAAAGCTTATGATTAGCAGGTGACTAGCAAGTTAGGTCTTTTCTCTAGCTCGTGCAGAAGGTAACTGGTAGGTGGGTGCCCCCTACCCTCATGTGTACAGGGCCTTTGGGGGGAAGCCTCTGGAGTTTTTCCTTTCTTTATTTTTCAAATTGACATGTACTAGTTGTACATATGGGCTACAGGTGATGTTTTGGTATATGTATACATTAGTGATAAAATCAGGGTAAATAGCATATCCATCTTACCATTTTTATGTGGTAAGAACATCCAGAAATCTCTTTTTTAGCTTTTTTTTTTTTTTTTTGGAATATGAAGGTGGTGCTATGGTTTGAAAATGATTTGTCTCCCCGAATTCATGCAGGAGTTAATCCCTGAAGTCTTATGTTAATGGTATTAAGAGGATGGAAATTTAATCCAACCATGGTGTTTGGAGGTTGGGCCTTTGGGAAGTGATTAGATAACTTAAGTCATTAGGGTGGAGCTGTCATGAAGGGTGGCTTATTAAGGAGACAGGGAGGGACTGTATGGAGTGAGTCAAATACACATGCATGCCTGCTGTGATAGGATGCAGTCAAGGGGGCACTCTAACAAGAACTGTGCCATGCTGTTTGGACATTCAGTCTCCAAGATTGGGAGTTAAATAATACTTTCATAATGAAATTACCTGCATCAGGTATTTTTGTTATAATAAAGAAAAGTTAACTAATGTAGGAGCTGAAAAATATCTACAATGAAAATTATAAAAAATATGAAAAGAGATTCAAGAGAACACAAGTGGGAAAATATCTCATGTTCATGAGTTGATAGAATTACTGTTGTTAAAATGTCTATACTACCCAGAGCACTACAGATCTAGTATAGTCTCCATCAAAGTATTAATGACTTCTTCACAGAAACAGGAAAACAGTATCCTAAAATTTATATGGAATTGCAAAAGACCCTGAATAACCAAATCACAAAGCTGGAAGTATCACACAACATGAATTCCAAACATACGACAAAGCAATAATGACCAAAGCAGCATGACACTGGCATGAAAGCAGACCCAGACATCAATGGAATATAATAGAAAAGAAAAAAATAAGTCCACACCATTTACAGCCAACTGATTTTCCATAAAGGCAGCAAGAACACACATGGGGGAGACAACAATTTCTATAAGAAATGGTTCTGGGAAAACTGGATGAGAATAAAACTGGTCCCCCATCTCCTCCCAGTTACAAAAATCAATTCAAAATGGATTAAAGACTTAAGTGTAAGAAATGAAACTTTGAAAGTACTTAATAGAAAACAGTCACTTTGTTTTCTTGCAAGCTCCTGTTCTGGGGTGGAGGAGTGTGACCATTTTGGAGGGAGAGATATCAGCTGTATCAAATGCTGGTGATAGGTAAGGGCTGCATTTAGCAATGTGGAGGTCATGACCATGGTTTTTACTTTGACTGGCAGCTTCACTGGAGCAGCAAACAGTGTGAGCCTGGGTGGAGCAGATATATAATTGTTTCCCTTTTTACAGGACTTTAATTTGGTTTATGATGCCTGTGGTTATCTTCAGGTACACAGTTTTTGTTTCTGAATACTGTTTCTCAAGGATAACATCAGAGTAACATTTTAATATCATGCCACTAATATTTGACTCTGCCTCTCCTTTGAGGATTCACCAAAACAATTTGAAATAGTATTGCATTTTTCGTTGTAAATAAATATTCCAGAAAAAAATAGAGACTAGCTGTTATTGCTATAAGTTAAAAGTTAATTGGACCATGAAAACTCATTGCCAATTTGGCACCAAGATGTGCAAAACATAATTGCCTTGGTGCGAATTAATTTTTTCACTCCAAGGTGGTTAGGCTGTGAGATAATTGATTGACACTAGCTTTTTAAAAGAAGAAACCAGTTCCCACACAAAAGAGTTTACCCTCTGCTGACAACTCTACCTGTCCTCAAATGTGCTATGGCTTTTTAAAAATTTCCATGAAGTGAGAATTAATGACTTATTCAGCTGACAATTATAGCCCATTTAGTCTTGTCTCATTCAGTATTCCTCATTACTTTGACATTTTAGTTCTTAAAAAGTACATTTTAATAAACTCTATTTTCTCATCTAATGTGACCCTTAATTTTAAATTTTGCACACAGTTGGGCCTTATTTCTTAATGTAGTGGCAAATTTATTAAAGAAATTTGAACCAACTTATTAATTCAGAGTTAAAAATAGGAGAGAGGCTACAGAGCATGGCTAATGTTTTTCTTATATCCAGTGGTGTCTTCCCAATCTGATCTGCCACTGTTGTGTCACCCCTAAGATCCATTGCTGATTGATGGAAGGAGGAATTCTTAATTCTGGGTGTTAGTACGGATGCTGGACAGGGACAATGTTGGCAGAAATGGAGAGGAAGCCAGAATCACACCTTCAAGCCCATCCTAAGCAATGGAGTGAGACCCTACTTAAAATATAAAAATAAGAAGTGCTAGGAAAGTACCTCAGTGGTAGAGAACTTTATTGAAATTGCTGGAGGCCCTCGTTTCAATGGCCAGTATGTTCAAAAAACACAAAACACAAAATGAACAAAAAGCAGGGCTTGAGAGAATGTGGTCAACTCCAGTGCACATCTCGTGGGGACCAATCCCTGGGCTCTTGTTTATCAGGTGCTGTGGCTGGAATCTGTGTGTGTCTCCAAAATTCCTGTGGAAGCTTCAGCCTCAGCGTGACAACATTGAGAGGAAGGCCTTGAGGAGGCAGTTAGGCCATGAGGCTCCAACCCAGGGATGGGATGTGTACCTTAAGATGCTTCTCCAGCATGTGCAAGAACCTGGTTTACTTCCCAGCACCCCCTTCCCCCTCCCCCCCAAAAAATGTGCATCTGTGCATTCATTTGTCAAGCTGGGTGCTTTGGTGTATGGCAGTGTGTCAATGAGCTTTTCCATCCCTGGGCCACGACACCTGACAAGAATAACATAGAGGAGGAAAAGTTTACCAGGCGATCACAGATTCAGAGGTCTCAGACCACAGATGACTAACTCAGTTGCTCTGGGCCCAAGGTGAGGCAGCCCATCATGGGGGAAGGGCCCAGCATGGGAAAGCTGCTCACCTGAGGACAGGAAAGAGAAGAGGCAGAGTCAGAGACAGAAAGCGGGTGGGGCAAGGGTGACGGATGAAGCACCCTTCCAGGGCATGAGCCCAGTGACTCACCTCCAGCCATGCTCCTCCTGCCTACAGTAATGAGACAGTCCATTTTAAGTAGGATGCACTGATAAGGTTCCAGCTCACCCAATCCCATCATTTCACTTCTGAATATTCCTGCACTAGCACAGGAGCCTGTGCAAGGGACACCTCACAAACATAACACCATAGCAGGCTATCATCCTCTTTGCTTGGGACACCAATGCAGGAGGATCACACATGCAAGCCCAACCTGAGCAACTTAAGGAGATACTGTCTTCCAAAAACAGACAAAAACCGAAAAGGAAAGTTGTGGGGCTAGGGAAGTACTTCAGTTGTAGAGCACTTTCCTGACATGCCCGAGGCCCTGGGTTCGATGGCCAGTATGTCCAAAAAAACAAAACAAAACAAAAAGCATGGTTTGAGAGAATGTGGTCATCCCTTCTGCCCCTGCCGTCCTGTGAGGATACAGCAACAAGGCACTTTGACCTTGGACTTGCAGGTCCCCAGAAGGGTGGGGAGTGGATTTCTATTGTTAGTAAATTCCCAGTGTGAGGTGGTTTGTTACAGCAGCGGGAAGGGAGCCAGGTATGTGGAAACGCCTCCATTTCTTCCCGCAATGGGAAAGACACTTTTTTTTGCTGGTTCTAGGATTTTTGGATTCAGTATTTTATCCCTTATCACTTTGAACACATCAACACGCACTGCCTTTTGCACGGCAGGGTTTCTATCGAGTACTCTGATGAGAACCTTGTGGGGAAACAGTGATGAAGGCTATCTTCCTTTCAGCTCCATAGGTGTTAATGCCTTGATCTGGAGCATCTTAGGGGGCAAAGTGTTTTGTTAGTGTCACGATGTGAATGAAGCACCACCATCCCTTGGACCCCAGTCATTGGGAGCTGGAAGAAAGACGAATTGAATACTTTGAATGTGGAAGTGATGAGGTCTTCCAAAGCTGAAAGTTGCTGTGGATTTTCAGACTCCAAATGAAAAGACCATGGAAGTATCCCACCAGTTATAATGTCTAAATATGTAAATGTCAGTCTCCATAACCCAGGTAAATGAAAAGCTTTCAGGGTCCTTTCTTCTTATCATGAAAGACAAAAAGGTCCTGGAGGCCCCAAAGTGAGACCCAGGCATGACTGGGTCATTTCTTGCTCTGACCTCAGAAGGAACCACTATAGGGTAAACTCCAAGGCCAGCTATACAAGAGGGTGGATGCAGGTGGGTGTTTGTCCATAAGTACAGGAAGCTCTTGGTGGTGACCTATCAGACTCCCAAATAGATAGCGCCTTTGGTGGTTGGCAGTTGTCGTGGTTTGCCATTGGTTTTTTGATTTGGGCCTTTGTTTGTTTTTGTCTTTTGTTCTTTGGTTGTTGGTTTTGGTCTTTTGTTTGGGTTTGTTTGTTTGTTTTTTGGCTAGCATCCTCAGTTGGTGTTCTGGCCTAGGATGTGCAGGCAGAGTAGAGAGAGTTGTGTAGTGGTGTAGGGGCCCATCTTCTGCTACAAGATAGACCTCATGGACCATTATCACGTCCTGAGGTCTATGGGGGAGGGGAACTTTTGGCAGGTGGTACTATTCCCCTATCTCCTGACAGGGACAGAGGTGGCGGTGAAAGTCGTGCTGAAGAGAGAGGGGAACGAGCCCGTCCTATGCAAATGGGATTGGTTGATGGCCGTGGAACACCGAAACATGATCCAGCTCTTCCAGGTCCTTGAGACCATCCACAATGTGTACCTCGTCATGGAGCACGCAGGTGGGGGCCAGCTATGGCGTCACATCCTGGAGGCTGATGGCATCCGGGAGGAGAAGGGCTGCAGAGTGTTCAGACAGATGGTGCGTGTGGTGCATTACTGCTACAATAAGGGCATCGTGCACCTCGACCTGAAGCCAGAGAACTTTGTGCTGGATGCCAGGGGCCACATGAAACTCACTGACTTTGGCCTGAGCACCAGCTTCATGCCTGGGCAGAAGCTGAAGGAGTTCAGGGGAACTCTCCTGTACTGTGCCCCTGAGATCATCCAGGGGAAGGAATTCCAGGGCCTCCCTGAGGACATCTGGAGCCTGTGTGTCACTCTCTATTTTATGCTCACAGGGAGAAAGCCGTTCAGGGTGAGCACCGCTAAGGGGCTGCAGAAACGGATCCCCCTGTACATTTCCAAGGGAGCATGCAGACTCATGCAGCAAACCCTGATGGTGGACCCCACGCAGAAGCCCAGCCTAGAGCAGGTACTGGGGCACCCATGGCTGAGCCATGGCAAGGACTCTTCACCCAGTCATCCCAGCCCGACCCCGCCATCATGACCATCATGTTCGACATGGGTTACAACCCCTATAATACCTGGGAGTCCCTGGAAAAGCGAAAATTCAATGAGGCCATGAGGACCTACCTCATCCTCCAGCACCAGAGAAGCCATGGGGTGGGCTTTGTGCTCCAGGGGAAGCCTGTGCATCTTGGGGTTTTTGGGCCTCACCCAGGCCCCATGGATCCTCCCAGTGTCCGCCCCAACTTGTGTGCCTGTGTGCCTGCCCTTCTTGCCCTGTGAGCAGCAGCAACCCAAGGAGGCCAAGCCACCAGGGCAGAAGGGTGCTGCAGGTGCCAGCGTGCCTGCCATTCCTCTCTACTTCCTCCATGTGAAGACACCCCCTCCCAGCCTAGCCTCCCAACAGAGCCCTGTGCCCCAGTGGCATAGGTACCTCAGGCCCAACCCCCGTAGCCAGGTCACAGAAGGAGGCAGCTCAGCCTCCCAGGGTACCTCCACAGGGCAACCCCGTGACAGAAGCTGGGGCTGGAAGTGGGTGATGAGGAGGATCGCCACCTGCCTTCAAACCTGGGCTGCTGGCCTGCCCTGTTTCCACGGGCCGGCCTTCAGGAGAAGACTGGCTCTGATGCGTGCAGGCCACAGACTTCCTAGGTCCCAAAACAGCGTGGCTCCAGTGAACATGCCCAGGTGAGACACACAGACCAAGGGTCAGCTGAAGACCCCCAGCTCTGAGCATGCTGACATCATGGCACGGGAAGTGGACTCAAAACAGCTGCAGGAGGGAGGGTGTGCCACCTGGCTCAGGCTTCTCCCAGTGGAGTCCAGCCAGGAGCGCATCCAGGATCCACCAGGACTCTCTCTGCCCCCACCTGCCAGAGGCATCAGAGACTCTTCCCTGGGACACTTCTCCCTGTCCTACTCTTCTCTGTGATAACAGAGATGGTTATTAATAAATTTGTTTTTACAAATTGTATGATAAAATTGATGTTCCAAAGGTTAAGAGAAATTGTTTAAAAATGAGAAAGAAAAAATAAAATTAAAAAAACAACAGCAAAAAATAAAACAAAGATCGAGGCCTCTGGGCAAGGTTAAGAGCCCAGTCCAAGGCCTAGACAGTACCTCCCTCTCCTGTTCAGGGTAGATACTTGTGCACCTCAAGCCAGTGTAGATGGGAACTCACTTCCCTTGAGCCAATGTAGACAGGGACTTGCTCCGCTTGACATAGTGTGGGCAGACATTCTCCCCTCAGGCTGCTATAGACTTGATTCCATTTGAGCTGATTGCTTTGGCCAGAAAGAATCCCTTTCTCAATCTTCAGGCCCCTCTCTGAAGTGTGTGGAGAGGGCGGGCGGCAGCTGTTGGAGAAGACAGATCTGGAAAGACACTGGAGATTCCAGAGTATTCTGTGGCCTCGTCTCCATAGTCCTTTGTGCAGGGAAGCAAGAAGCGAAAAGTAGGCCTGTAGGGAGGAGCCTTCCTGCCTACAGCAGTGGCCAGGTGCTTCCCTGCATGCTCTATGGCCTCTGTACCCCAAATCTCCTCCTGGTCTCTGCTAGAGGTCCCAGGGTGTGAGCATGTGGACCCTGGGAACTGGAGATTTTAAACTGTCTCAGGGTTGCTACTGACGTAATAGCCAAGTGCACCCATGTGGAACTGCTTTTTTCTTTAGGTTCTAGGGACACTGAATTTTATAAAATGAAGCAAATGACAAACTTGTGTGTTGTTTCTTTGCACCAAATCAACTCACTCTAACAACAGAACCAACATAGGGCTCTGCACAGACCGTCTTAGTGGAGTGTCCTCTGTGCATCTTGCTTTGCTGGTTGCCTTTGTTCCTAGTGATCTCACAGGTCAACAATGGAGAGTAAATGAGTTTATGTGGATTGGAAAGTGTTGCTCAAACTGGGCCATGAGGTTTTGTTTTTCCTACTCTTTCCTTGATTATAATTCTAGCCTGTCTTCTAATATTAGATATTCCAGAATCAAATATAGTGTTCTGCTTCCCAAATAAGGTGCCTCACAGGTGCCTAGGGCCACCAAGTGGATGACAGTGCTGTTTAACCCTGGAACATCTTGTGTCTTCAAGTCTTTTCTCGCCATCTGCCCCTCACACTAGCTCCCTTCAAGTCATGGGGTTTTGAGAGATAGTGTCTGAGTTGGTCCCAAATTTCCCCTTTCCTAGGAACCAGGGTAGATAACAATTGTGTCCTGAGTCCTTTGGTAATTATATTTCCTTCATGTTTGCACCCATAGCTAAGTTTGTTTGTTTGCTTGTTTTTTGTTTTAAGTAGGGACTAAATCCATGACTGGTTGTTACTACTGTACTAAATTCCCAGCCCTTTTTAATTTTTATTTTGATATGGGGTCTTGCTAAGTTGCGGAGGCTGGCCTTGAACTTGCAATCCTCTTGCCTCAGCCTCCCAAGTTGCTGGGATTACAGGTGTGTACCACCACACCCGGCTCTGAGCTTTGATCCCAGTTTGAAGGTATTTGATTCCCCAGGATTCTGTAAATTCCAAGTGCTTTGGGTTCCTCCAACCCAGCCTTCTTGCAGTCGCCACAACAGTGGAAGCCATTTGTCAGGGAGTCCAAGAGCAGACCAATTCTAGACTGAATCCCAAGAATTTAGTGGGAAACATGCTGTAAGTGGAATGGAATGATTAATTTAGAGTCCCCAAACCTGAACCTAGTTTAACCGGATGTGTGAACTCCATCATTCATTTATCCTGCCTGAGCTTTAGTTTCTTGATTTGTGAAATGGGGATGATAATATGTACCTCACAGAGTTTTATAGAAAATGAAGCAAATGAAGTAGAGAAAACATGATATAAACTACAGTGACATAATTAATGAATTAATTTGTTTTGTTTTTTTTTCTTTTCTAAATTTTGGATTTCTTCTCTCCTTGGTACACACTTTAGCACACCAGAAAGCTTTTACGAAATAAATCTTTTTGGTTCTAGGGACTTGCTTAGCAGCCCCACTCTAGAAGTTTTAATTCTGACCTTTTATGGGGAGGTAATTGTTATTGCAAAGATAGTTGTCTAAAAAAAATACATTTCACATAAAGGGATGAAAAATGTAAGACCTTTTATTGTTCTTTTGTTTAAATTTCCTTCCTTTCACCAGTGACTCGTTGGACTAAGCTCTTCTCTCTCCTGATGGGAAAAGCAGACCTTGGCTTCTTGCTGGATTTCCAGGGGTGGGGAGGAGGGTGAAGACAGGCAGGAGGTTTCTTCCTTTGTGGGGCTGTCTGCGAGCTGTTGGCATGGAGAGTAACACTCCATGCTTTCCTGGGATCAGGCTCTGTGGCCCTGAGGTTTGACCACTTGATTTATTTGGAGAATGGTTAGAGACTTAGAACCTTTAGAATGGAAATGCTGCATCCCAGTGTGTTTGTAATGGCATGCTTTATTGGAGATTTTGGGGAACCAGGGCTCTTAAGAGCAATACTAAGGCACTTTAAGACCTAGCCTCAGAATCTAGCCTGGGAGCTTACCTTGTGTCTGTGAGAAATGAGGTGATTTGTGCATCTTCCCTGCCTGTCTCCCTGGCTTTGTGGTTGAGGGAGTGAGTGGTGGGGGGTACCTGCACTGGTTCAAACCCCAATCTGCCAGGTATTGCGGTGGGTACATGCCCTCTGGACCCAGACGCCTCTCCTGTGGAGTAATATACCTTTGGCAAGGTCATGATAACCAAATGAGCTTAAAGGCAGGGTGAGCTTAAGGCAGCCCTGCTACGGGGTAAGCAGTCATGTATTGTTGACATTTATCATTATCTTCTACCTCCTTCACCCCCTGCCTCAGTTCTCAGAGAGTTTGAGGTGGTCACTAAAATAACACAAAGTTAAACAAATGAGCAGAGACTGTGGCCCAGGGGTCAGTAGATCAGAGCATAGGTCTGGTGGAAAAGACATTAAAGGCATGCACAGGGGCAAAAGATGTGTCTCTGCCCAGTGGCCATCGTCACCATTTATCTGGCCCTCATTATTAGACAGAGCCCTAAGAGGAAGCAAAGCTTTCTCAAGCGTGGGTTTCCAGAATAAATTAATATCTTATTTCTCATTTATTGGAGAAAGTGGACTCTTTTTTTTTTTTTTTTTGAACCAGGGATTGAACTAAGGTGCACTTGGCCACTGAGCCAGATCCCCAGCCTTATTTTGTATTTTATTTAGAGACAGGGTCTCACTGAATTGCTTAGGGCCTCACTAAGTTGCTGAGGCTGGCTTTGAACTCGCAATCCTCCTGCCTCAGCCTCCTGAGTCACTGGGATTACAGGTGTGTGCCACTGCACCCAGCTGAAAGTGGACTCTTGATCCAGACCCCTGACCTGTAGATGGTGCTGTCACATGGTGATGCCTCTAGAATCTCTTACCCTGTGCTCCACCCTTAACTCTTTTCTCCACACTGGCTTCTTTGAAATCATTTGGGCATTTCATATTTTGGTTTATAGTCCACTCTTATTAGCTGAGTAGGGATGAGCCATTTTACTTCCTTCATTATAGCTGAAGGTCTTTAGCTTTGAAACCTCTTAGAAACAAACTCCTGAAACAGGAGGAATTGGGGTCTTATAGTTTTTCCTAAGGAGTACCTGTGTGATTGTTGCTCCTGGTGAGCAGAGGTGAGTTGATGGCTTACTAGTCTGCTTTTGGTGTGTGGTGCTGTAAGTCCATGAGCTTGGTCATGTTTGCAGTGGCACTTTCTGCTCTGGTCACTGCCGCCACTGGCTGGTGCTTTTGACCAGACAGGCCCTGCTCTGTGAGGGCTGGGAAGGGCCATGATAGCCTGAGAGGCTGACCCTTATCTGTTTGTTTGCTTATCTCCAGGGCTGACAGAGTCCGGAAGAGGAGTGCAGCCCCCATAGAAAGAAAAAGGAACAGGAAATTATTCAGAAGGGATTGATGAAATGACAAGAGCAACAGTAAAGGGCCCTGGACTGAGGGGAGGCTGCTGCTGTGGAATTCAGTCTCAAGGACCAGGCAGGCCAGAAGGGCAGTTCATCCTCAAACCTTCGTGACCATTTACTTTTTGGCCCTCCTATATGCCAGGCCCTCAGGATAGAAGTGACCTCTCCTGCCAGTGAGAGGCTGCTGGTACCCCTCCTGTCGTTGACTTCAGTGTAGCTATCAGGAGCTGGAGATAGCAATGAAGTTGTTATAGAGTTGTGCAGATCAAGGCCAGGGCATCTGGTAGTGCTGCATGGCTGCCTCCCCTCCCTGTACCTCTTCTCTGTTCCTCTTCTTCCATGGAGTGACATCAGGATGCTGTCTCAGGGCTCCTGCTGTTTGGCATTACTGAGAGATTCTCCTGTCCCTCAGCAGGGGCTCCATTACCCAATTCACCCAGCCCTGCCTGTATGTGAGGGACACAAAATGGGAGGGAAAGGAGGAAATGAAGGCCCACAAAAGCCATGCTGAGTGGGGAGTCACAGAAGGTGTCCTCACGGTCCCCCACAAACCACACGGCATGTGGGTGCAGATATAGGGTTCCTGAGGCATAAGCCATACCTAGGAGATCATTTGGTAATCATGGCTTGCTTTTAAATTTGTGCCATGCCTTTACTACTATAAGTAAAATTTGGGAAATCACTGTTTTTCAGTTCCCTCACAGGAAGGATGAAATTGAGTTTCCAGTTAGAAATCACTTACTGGGTATAGACTGTTCCTATTCTAGGTTTCCCTATAGGAGTGGATTGTGCATTTACCTCCTGGCAATATCCATCCTGGGGCATGTTTCTTGTCACCTTGCCTCCAGCCCTTATGGCAGCCCCCTGTACACTCACAGGTATGTGCACACAAGCCCATGTGGAGCTCTAAGGGAACTGACTCTGGCCAGGATTCAAGTCGAGTTTATACAGGATGTGACTGAAAACTGGTCCTTAACTTCCATGTTCCTTTCTGGTCAGGCTGTTGAGCATTGCAGTTTTTAGTGGAGATGAGGGAGTTGTTAAATTGGTCAGGGAGTTTCGGGACTTGAGAAACTCCAAGATGCGACCCCATCATTACTTCTTAAGTCTCTCCCACAGGTTCCTGGAGAGCGGCTTGTCCAGAGTCCTCGTGACATGGAGCTGCCATCACAGAGGCAGCCTCTTTCATCTTCAGGCATGTTTTGATTTTAGAGAATTCTGTCTTATGTTGTCTGAAACCTGCTTTTATCTGTCGATGCTATTCCAAGTTTTGAAGAAGACTTGTTCCTTTGTTTCTGGAATTCAAAGGCAGCTTTCAGTCATGGGAAACAATCTCAGTTTCTTGTGTGTTCCCCACTGGAAATATTTTAAGACTATGCAATATTCAGATGCCTGCTTTTAGACCTACTATGTGTTCTTCTGCTTCCCCTAAATATAAGGCCTCACTTATGTTAGAAGTTGACACTGTGCGAGGGACAGATGCAAACTGGAATATAGAAATGGGGGTGTTCTCATCTCCACAGGGAGAATACTCCTCCCACCCATGTAGCTGGTTCCAGCTAGAGATGCAGTGCATGCTATTACCCCTTGGTTTTGGCCATTTTGCTTACAGGCATAGACCCCACCCAAAATTTGGTTTGAATGTTGACACCACATATGGGGCCTTCTGGGGAGAGGAGGGCAGCTTCTCAAACTGGTCTAAAAATGAGAAAGAAAGGAAAAAAAAAAAAAGGAGAGTGGCTTGGGGGTTTCTTGGTGATTGGGGTGAGGTTGGGGCAAGGGTTCCATGGGAGCTAGGGTTTGATTGGTTTGAACCTCCTGCTGGCACAAAAGGAGGGAACATCTAGGTTTCCTTCCCAGCTTGCCCACATGTGGGCAGAAAGGGAAGAGAGCGGAGGAGGGCTCAAACACTGTCAATAATTACCCAGAAATTAGAGTCAGACTTACACCCCTTTTCTTATTTTCTATTGAGATAAAATTTTTGCATGTAGAGAAATGCACAGATCTTAAGTATATAGGCCAGTTTTTTTGACAAATGTTTATGTCCCCGTAACCAGGTCCCTAGTCAAGATAGACACACCATTTTTATCTTATCATTTTTGAGGCTACCATTGAGTTCAGTTTCTTGGCCATGAACCCGAGTGATCAGATAGCATGCTGCTACTACAGGGCTTCAGGCTCACCTCCGTTGAAGGTCACCAAATTTGGTTTGGCCCCTGGGTCCTGCCTCCCAAGTTGTTGGAGGCTGACTCCTCACATTTCTTGTTTATTGTCCTGTGTGTCTGCTCATGACCTTGGCAGGCCTGGTAGCTCTGTTTCTTCTAACAAATCCTTGATGAACAGTGTAAGACTCAAGAGTCCTGAATTCATTCGAGGTCATCTTGAAATGTTCCTGGGTTTGAAAGGTGTGTGAGACCAGCACATGCCTCTGTGGGGCTCACTGTCCCTGGAGCAGAGTGTGAGGGTCAAGTAATTCTGTGTGGAAAACCTACAGAGGTGAGAAGGAGTTTGGCTAGCCGGAGGGTATGTGCTGTAGCCTGAGGCAGGGACAAGCCTGTGAGAGTAGGGCCCTGCCTCTCTCAGAGGGGAACTCCTGGCTGAGCATGCTGGGGGTGGGTGGCAAGTGGTCTTTGACATGCTGGAGAGGGACATCAGCTCTCTGAGCAGGCCTGGAAATTGGTCCCCCAGTCAGGGACCTGAGAGTTCCTTCCCACTGATTTTGTCCTTACTCCCATTCCATTTCCAGCAGACCCTGGAGGCATGTGCTCTGTGAGGGAAGAAGCGTTGATGTGGAAACAGTGACTTTTGCATCTTCTTACTGAGCTATTCCTATTGTAAGTCCCAACACCAAACTTGTTCAGGGTTGTCAGGTAGGCATAAGGAAGAGAGCTGCATATGGTGTGAGACATGTTAAAGTCACACTCTGCCCTAGCCCTGCCACCTCATCACCATTGGTGTCCTGTGAACATGAAGAGTCGGGGATGGCAAGGGGGCTTAATAAGCAGGAGAAATGAATCAGATAATACTGGCTTGTCTGAGAGGGGCAAACTGATGGTTACAGTGTGGATTGTGTTTGAGCCTGAGTAACAGATTTGGGGTTTGTGGTCTGGATCTGCCTCTTCTCTGATTTTAGTGGAGTGACTCTGTAGGCACCTTTTAAGCAATGGCCCCCCAGGAGACAGGCCACTTCCATCTGATCCTGCCATCTGGAGCACATGGTCCAGGAGAGGAATTCCTGAATTCGTGCAGTAGTTTTTTACTGCCAAGATGCAGACGTTACACCCATTACTTCTGCCTACAATCCACTAGGCAGGAACTTGTGGATTCCATATTGTCACCTAACTGCAAGGACCAGGAGAAAGGGGTATGAGTGAACAGTAGTAACATCTGCTATTACCATGTCTACCTGAGCCCTGCTTCTAAAAAGTCCGTACCCACATCCTCACTGTCCCTGGGCATCTCCATTTGAGTATTGGATAGATTTGTCAAAGCCAACTTGTACAGCACACAGCTGATTTGTCTTTTCTCCCCAACTTGCCCTTCCCTAATCTTGGTAGAGAGTGGGTGGCCTGAGCCAGAAACAAAGGAATGGTCACAGACTTTCCTTTATCCTCATTCCCCCCAAAGATTGTCACTGTCTCACTTGTTCTGCCTCACACATATCTCTTGGTGGCTCCTTCTCTGTTTCTGTCTAGAGGGCTGGAGCTCAAACATGCACAGCCATCTTGCTTATAAAAATTTTGAAATGCTTACAATTCTGATTGGCAGGTAGGCATCCCCAACACCAGTGATCCTGGCCAGTGGTCTCCAGGACCTTGCTGCAGTGCCCAGGCAGCTTCCTTTCCCACTGGATGGCTTAGCTTTGTGCTGTCCACCTGCAGGCCTCTCAGCACTTGGAATGGTTCTGTCTCTTAGGTTCCAAGGACTCAGGCTGAGCATTGCAGCCTGGGTGTGCTTCCCAGGAACCCCTGCCCTGCCAGGGTTTTATACTCCACCTCCAAGGCCCCCAAGAGCACAGTCTGATTTCCTTGAAGCATTTTTTATTTTTTTATAGTTGCCTCACTACGTACTACATTTCTTAAGTGTAGTAGCTAGCTCCTTACCACATAGATCTGGTTCTGAAAGAGTCTTGTATTTCCTCTGTTTTAAAAATAATAGTTGTTGAGGCTGGGTGTGGTGGTGCATGCCTGTAATCCCAGCGGCTCCGGAGGCTGGGGCAGGAGGATGGTGAGTTCAAAGCCAGCCTTGGCAAAAGCAAGGTGCTACGCAACTCAGTGAGACCCTGTCTCTGAATAAAATATGAAGTAAGGCTATGGATGTGGCTCAGTGGTCAGGTGCCCCTGAGTTCAATCCCAGGTACCTAAAAATAAATAAATAGATAAATGAAAATAATAACAAGAGTTGTTGAATGTGCCCAGCACTGTGCTAAGTACAGTCATTTATTGCTTGGTGTAGGAGTACATTCTCAGAAATACATCATTAGGTGATTTCTCAAGGCAGACATCAGCTACACCTACACAAACATCCATGGTGTAGCCGGCCACACACCTAACTGTGTGGTACAGAGTTGCTCTTAGGCCACAGACTGTGCAGCATGGCACTGTACTGAGTACCGTAGGCATTGTAGCACAATCATAAGTATTTGTGTATCTAAACATATCTAAACATAGAAAACAAAATACTAGGGGTTAGGAATTTTTTAGCTCGTTGCAGTCATTTGGGACCCCCCCTTGTTAACTGAAACATTGTTACATGGCACATGACTGTGCTAATATTCCAAGCCCTGGTGCAGTTTACAGTCTCATGGGTAAGGCCAACCATATATAAACAAATCAATGTTTATTGGCACTTGTGAGAAGTCCTAAAAGAAGAAGAATGGGTCTGTCTCACAGAAGTCAGGCCCAAAGTGCAGGAAGATGCAGTTCCTTGAATAGGAGAGCTCCGGGTCAACTCTTAGGTTGAGCATCCTCATCCTCAGAAGCACAGCCCAGAGAGCCAGAGTGCCCAGGGGGCTCCCGCACATGTACACGCGGATTGGGAGAAAGGTTTGAAGAGGTGCCAGATCATCAAAGTGGGGGCATTGATCAGCCTAGAAGGCTGCCAAACCCCACTTCTCTGCTGCCCAGAGCTTCTCATTGGATCAGGTGCTGTTCACTCTCCAGCCACAACTTCACACCTCTGCTCATTTCTCACCCTCTACCTACTCTGCTGTTACCCGCCCCCCTACCCCCCCCCTTACATTTTACTTGAATGTGCTAAATGCACAAAAAGTAGTGCCTTTTGTGCTCTCTTCCCTCAGATCTTTGCTCTTGTGTCTCCATTATTCAGGTCTCAGCTCAGGTATTGCTTTTGGGAAAGCCCTTCCTTCCTTGTCCACCCACCTTCAGCAGCCCTCACAGTATCACCCTGCATCCCCCATTATTCTTATTTTCTCCATAGCACTTGCTGTTTTCTGAAGTCATCTTGTCTAGTCTCTAAGTTGCAGGAAAGCAGGGCCCTCGCTTATCTCGTCCCTGCTTATCTGTAGTGGCTGCACAGTGTCTGGTGCCTCAGAGGGGTATAATGAACATTAGTTGTGTGATTTTCATGAACAGGAAAGGCATCTGGTGTCACTGGCCAAGTGCCCTGGTGGTGAAATGCTCCCTCGGAGAGTCTGACTTGGAACTTTCCTTGGATCTTAGAGAATTTGGGATTGCAGTGCCCGGCCGTCAGCTTCTTGGTTTCCTCCTGAACAGAATGTTTCTAGCATCTTTCCTTAAGGGTGTGGGCTGGGAGGGTGTTCCTTCTGAACAAGAATCCTTCTAGTAACTTCTTCCTGTTTTCATGACAGGATTGCACATCTTTCATGAGGTGCAGAAGGAAACTGGGATACAGTTCCAGGTTTTTCTTTTGAAAAGGAAAAGTGCTCTGTGCCTGAGCAGAAAATCACAGCTTGGCCAGAGTCAGGAGTGCTTTTGACAGGCTTTGTTTGCATTACAGGAATGGAAGTTACCTAGCATCACAACTGAACTCAGGACATGAATGGAGGTGAAAGTTTTAAACAGAAAACCAAACTCAAACTGGTTTTTACAGAAAAGGAGCCCTGCTTTTTCTTTTGTTATATGTCCAGTGTTTATGACAACGTGGTCATGCCCGACCTTATCATTGAAATCCTTTGGAAATCCTTTTAAGATTTGTTTAACTCTTGTATACTGGCAGGGCTGCTTTGGTGGAGAAGAAAAGAGGCAGGTCATGGCATCCCTGCCTGCTCAGAGCAGCGTAGGTTTAGAGACAGTCAAGATACCAATAATCTGGACACCAGTCTCCCAGGAACTGTAATTTATTTCCATAGAAATGGGAGGTTCTTCCTTCGTACAGGAATGTAGAATATTAAACCACAAGAAAGGCCAAGTCAGATTTCTTAATCCACCCAAAACAATGAAATTTGAAGTGTGGGTTTATGGTTGGAAAGTAACTGGGTAAAAATAGCAGATTGACTCCACAGATCTGCCACCTTGGGCTCCCCGAGCATGTGTGCCTGGGAACTCTGGGAAAAGATGGGCACTGCCAGGTGAGTTCAGGCCCACCTGTGGCATCTCCTGCCCAGATCCCCTGCTCTCTGTTTGCCTACTTCCAGAAGGCCCACCTGTGTCCTTGGGTAGTTGCTTGTGGTGCTGTTGGGTTTAGCTGGTCTCTATATTTTTAGCAATCATCCTTGTCTGAGATGAGGTTGACAGTCATCGAAATCTGATGGGCGGAGATTACTTTGCCTGGACCACCCCCCGGGGACACAGAGGCCAGAGGGAACTTCCTGGGGTTGTGATCTCTCACCTGTCATTGTGGTTACCCTCCCTTTGTTAGATTCCCTTAGGCCTAGAGCTCTGCATCTACAAAGTGGCCTCTGGGAAAAACACTCCCACAGAGTGGAGGGTTTTCTCAAACTGCTCAGAGACTCAACACGCCTGTCATTGCCGCAGACTTGGCTAGAGGAAAGCAGGGAAAATGGAGTACCAGCACAATTAATGGCAGAAATAAATGACAGGAAAAAGAAACCAGGTGGAAGGAACTCCCAGCTTGCTGTTTTCATTTTCTTTGAAAAATGCATTTGGAAACTCATTAAACTATTTTGGGTTGAAGCAGGAAGAAGACAGAAGTTTCTAGATGGTCTTGACTTAGGAAAATGGTTGTAAAAATGAGTAACTCTGGAAACCTGGAGAAGGAATCCAACAGAAAATTGAGATCCTGGTAAAATGCCTTAAATCTGATATTTGTGGCCTAAAAATAGGCATTTTCTTTTTTTTAAATTTTCTTTTTAGTTGGCAATGGACTTTTATTTATATGTGGTGCTGAGAATCAAACCCAGGGCCTTGCATGTGCTAGGCAAGCACTCTGCCTCTGAACCACAACCCTAGCCCAAAACAGGCATTTTCTATGAGGTAGTTAATTCCTTTTAAAATATTTTACATTTAAAAGTACATGGATGTTTGGAAAAAATGCAAAATATTAAAAAATAATTGCACATTTATTGGAGTAATGTTTTAAAATATTTTCTTCTAGTCTTATGTGTGTTTATATAGACACATAAATGCAAATATTAACATATATTTGACACACTGTTAATCATATTAAAATATTATAAAGATTCAGATATTAATTTATTTCTGTGTGTTAATTTATTTCTAGGCACCCGGCTCTATTCCCGGAGTGCATACACACAGATTTATTTCTGTGATGATAAAATTGTGGTGTGCAGTAGAAAACTTGGAGAAGTATAAAGAAGAAACTTAATCTATTATTCCATTATGGGGCAAGGGTAGTCTCCAAAGACTACTTGCTAATGAACAAAGCCTCCCAGTATTCCACCTATGTATAGTTCCCTGTCCTTGAATTTGGGCTGGTTCTGTGGCTTGTTTTTTGACAAATGGGATATAGTGGAAGTGACACTGCTTGACTACAGGGCTAGGTCACAAGAAACCTTGTGGTTTCAGACTGGGTCTCTTGGAGCACTTGTTCTTGGCAAACTCCCTTTGAAAACCAGCTGCCCATGATTTAGGAAGCCAAAACCCCAGGGAGCACCCACATGAAAGCACTTGATTGACAGTGCAGCTGAGCTCATTCCTGACCGCCAGCATCAACTGCTAGTAATGTGCATTGCCATCTTAGATGCCTGGCCTGGGTGAGCCTTTCAGTGACTCCAGACTCAGCTGCCATTTTGCTACATCCATGTCAGAGACTCCAGTAGAACCATCAGTTAAGTCTTGGTGGTCTATAGAACCATTAGGGGTCTTTGGCTGCTCAGTCATAAGGCAGACACAGGCCCCTACTGGCCATGGACCATCTTCCACTGCCATGGCCCTCTCTGGACAGCCGTACTACTCGCCCCAGGAGCAGACTCTGTGCATGTTTGTTGGGTGACCTGTGAGCAGGGCAGCCACCATCTGGGTCAGAGAAAGATGG
>JAJEJO010001175.1:40276-122280 GCA_020662805.1 Glaucomys volans
TCAGTTCTGGGATAAAATGGCAAATTCATAGTTTACACCAAGAACTGCTGCCAAAGTACAGAAATATTGGAGATGTGGAAGAGGTCACCAAGGTGCTAGAATGTTGAAAGGCAGCTATGAGTACTTGCGAGGCATTTGTAGTCAGGGGCCTACAGATGAGCTTCCATGTCCAGCATACAACCAGGCAGCATGCAGGAAATGTGTTTTCAATGTCAGAATGGAACATGGTGGTCACAAGAAGTCTGCCATCAGAAACAGCTTCAGGAGAGATATCGGCCATCTTTGTGTGGATGTCCCAAAGTGAGGCATCCTGCTCATAGAACTCTTGTGGGCATTGCTGAAACAGTTCGGGGGTGGTGATGCTACAGAGGGGCTGCCCAGTTCACTGGGATCTGGCTCTCATTGGTCCCTCTTACAAATGACTTGGTCCCTCTTACAAATGACCATGTCTGGGGCCCAAGAAGCACTGTGCAGGGAGCATGGCAGGGTATGAAGCATGAGGCAGTGATGGAGGTAAGGAGCTCTTTGGGGTGACAGACTGAGGTTTGCAGGTCTGGATCTCACTGGTGGGTGGCCTTGACATGGGGAGGGCTGTATGGAGGTCCTCAGGGAGAGTAAACAGGAAGGAGCCCAGCTCCACTGCAGCAAGGAGACTCTGAAAAAGGAACAGGTATCTGGATGTAGGTTGGTTACCATGGACTTTGTTCCTATCTGCCATTATTGACCATGTGGTCTATTTATCTGTAAAGTGGGGAGCTGCAGTTGCTGCTCTTTACCAACTTTCTCCTTTTTCATTTGTAAGCGAGCCCTATTTATCTGGGGGTAGTTTTATGCTGTAAAATGTACTTTTCAGTTTCCCTTGCAGCTAGGTATGACCATGTGACTAAATTTTGTTACAAAAGATACAAGAAGATATGTTGAAGACTTACAGAAAGAATACTTACAGGGCCTGCCTCATTGCTGGGAGCAGGCAGGGGTGTCATTTCTCCTTCCTCCTTTCTGTTCCCTGGAATGCAACCAAGTCTACCAGAGTCCCATAAGGTGACATAAAGGATGGAAACCAGATCTAGGACAGCAGAATGGGAAGACAAAAGGAACCTGGACCCTCAATAACTGTGGAGCCGCCAGTCTTTCCCCAAATGGCTTGGCCATTGTCTTATTTGTGTTCAAACCATTGTTACTTTACACTTTGTTCTGTTGAATGCACTTGAACCCAATCTACATGGATGCATCTGTCCCTGGGGTTGTTGTAAGGATTAAATGAGCTGAAGTGTGGGTAAAAGTTTCCTAAGCTGGGAGTGCACACTGAACAGTGTGGCCAGGACCTTTGGGCACAAGGAGAAAAACTCTGCTAGTTTTACTAATTTCACACAAATCCATAATGTAGGGTGGACCAGTGAAGGTGGAGGGAGTGGTTTGAATGGAAAGAGAGCAGGCCCAGGAGGTTAGAAATGGGAGTCCCAAGACTCCAGAGAGAACCTCAAATGGGGAGTTGGGGAAGTTGACCCCTTACAGTTTGGGTAGATCAGTGGGAGCTGATTATCTTTAGAGAACATCTGTTAATTCTGCCCAAAGAGGACTGGGTTCTATTGTTTCCACCTCCAGAAGTTTGAAAGAAAGCCGGCTGGTGAAGAGTTAATAGCCTGCCTCTGTCTAACTGCTGTGAACAAGTCCTGTCCCAAATGAGAAGGCAAATTCAGTTTTGGAGACCAAAAATAAGTAAATAAATAAATAAAAATCTCTGGCAGATACCAGAGAGATATGTGGAAAGGCCACCAGGGACCGTGGACATCTATTGCATAGAAATGGAAATTTTCAGATGTCAAATCCCACTTCCCTTGCACATTGAACTTCATAAATAGGTGTTAGAGCTATGATTTCATTCTGGTAATAGAAGAGAGGAAAATTTAGACTGGATGTTATGTGTTGTCTTGCATGTATATGTCCCTTATTTTCAGCCAAGATAAAAATAAATTAATAAATGAGCTCCATCCTATCTTGAAGCAGATGATTTGCACCTAGTCACTGAAGGTGCTAAGAGTGATGAACGAGACCCACATTACCTTGTTGCTGAAGCAAAAACTTCATCTTTTCATAATAATTTGTTTTGTCTTCAAAACAGGAGCTGAGAGTTATCAACACCACCGAGGCTGAGCTATCACTAACAGTTTCCATGCTTCATTCTGAGAGGAGATGAGCAGGGCTTCAAGAAAGAGTTTGTTGTAGAGCTAATATATAAAACCGGCAGTGGTCATTAATATCAACCTTGTGGCCCCAAACCTCTTACCAGAACTGCTAACAGGTTGCATAAATCATTCTGATGAGCTTCATTTCCTTTTGTATCCCTGCTCCCTCAGAGGTGCGGACCAGCTGCTAATGTGGAAAACATAGATTAGCACACTGGAGGCAGGGACTTCCGGGCTGAGTGGAGCCTACAGGCTGACTGTTGGCCTGATATGGTGTCCAGGGACCCAGAAGGCAGGAGAGCGTGGGGTGAAGAGCAAGCGCAGGCTTTGGAACTTTGAGTGTGTGTTCTGCTTCCCAGTTGTGTGACCTTGATTACCACACTTACCTTCTTGATTTCCTCATTTGTCAAGCAGAAATAATAATTCTAACCTCACATTGCATTTGGATGATTCTATGAGTATGATATATTTATACACATTGGCTGTTGTCATTGAAGACTTCCTTTCAGCTTACTTTTGTGGCATTAAGCCACCTTTTTCCAGAATTTTTTTTTTTTTTTTGGTCTCTGCTCAATGAATGGGAGCAGAGAATGAGGGTCTTAGGGGAGGTGATGGTGGAAGTGGGAACTCTTCTCTATCCATAGAAGTCTTAGTCACTGCACAAAGATGACATGGAATTGTCTGCTATTTCTACCTCTGATGCGGAAGCTTTTCTTGTTGTTAAAGATAATGGGATTTATATAGGGACTTAGAAATGTCTGAGAACTTTTCTCAGAAACTTGTATGTGACAGGTCAAGCAATTGAGTGTGGCACTTCTGTGATTGATTCCTTACTGGACCTTCTTAGATTAGTTGCCAAACCTCTCTGAGCCCTAGGTTCCTCATTTGGAAGTGGGAGGTACTCATATTCTCTAGCATAAGTGCAGGGGAGACTCATTAGCTGAGTCAGTGAGCACGGAGCCTTCAGCAGGGGCCTGGCACACAAATACCTTCTCCCTGCTTCTAGAAAGGAAGTGCTTTTCTGACCAGGCTGGAGGAGCCCCAGGAATCTGTGCCCATAGCCTTGGACTCTTGACACGTCTTGCTGTGTTCCTTCAGAGCCGGTATTCCCATGGTTCACCAGCTGCCCTGCAGCTGGGCCTTGCATTACAAGGGAATGAAGAAGGGTACTTTGAGGTACAGGGCCATGGTCAGTTGGGAAACCACCCAAGTTTCCTGTTGGATGTGAGAACTGCCACAGCCAATTCTGAGCACAGATCCCCTTGCAGACACAGCCCAGCTTGTGCATCATGGCAGCAGGCTGTCATCATGTGCTTGGAGCCCCTTGATGGGCGAGGCCACTCTTGTGTAGCTGGTGGGGCACAGAGAGACTGTGGTCCTCAAAACAGCCCCTCTAGGGTCATGAGCCTCTCACTGTTAGGGGAAGTCTCTGCCTTGCCCTGTTGCCCTTTGGCTCCTGCAGGCCAGAGGTGTTGCCAAATAGCAATTAAAAAACTCCAGAGTATGATAAGACAGGTGGCAAATGGCCTCAGTATTTCAAAGTGGACACTGAGAAAACAGACCCTCTCTCCAGGTAGCTGCTTCCACGTCTGCCGTTTCAGGGCACCAGTCACATAGCTTAGTATTGTCATCATTCCCCCTTCTCCCCAGATCCTCTCCCAGGAAGCTTTGGCTGCTGTTCTCCAGTGAGAGCCCTCTGGTGTGTGGTGGATAGTTACCTCTGGGAAGCTCCAGAGCGGTTTCAAAATAGAGGGAGCAAGGGAGCAAGGCGCCGGCGTGGTGAACCTGCCTGGGGAACAGGCCCTCCTGTTTCCTGCGGTGACTGCCCTACTCGCTCCCTGTCTCTTCTTTCTTTTCTTACTTTGCACATGTTGTTTTGTGTGTGTTAAGATGTGTCTGCCAGGAATTGTTTCTGGGGAGGGAGAAGAAAGGCGCCTTTTTTCCTCTGGGGATTTTTTCCTTGTGCTGCTTGTGTTCCGGTGTCATTGATTACTCACTCTGGGCTGTAATTCCACCCGTGGTCAGATGACATGCCTTGTGGCTGGTTTAATTGGAAGCTGATGATGAGTTGTCCCAGCCTGTTTCTTCAGGGGAATGTTGATGGGGACTCTCCCTGCTTTTATGAATGCCATGAACATGGCCTTTTGCAGTTCAGCGCCCTCCAGCTGGGCGTGCAAGACCTAGACCCCAGCAGCTGGTGTCAGCTTCCTCAGTTCTGAACGATCCCTGGATGGCCAGGACCCTTGAGGAGTGCTACCCAGGGCCAGCACTGGCGATGTAATGGGGTCTCAGAGGTCTTGAAAGCCATATCTTTAGGTCCTAGCACTTTCCATCTTATCTAGTATTTTTCAACTCTTTAAAGTCATGTTCTTGTTTGAGACATTTCTTTAGCCTGAAATTGGAGCAAGAGAGGATGAAGATGAGCAGACACATTCCCTTGCAAAGATGGGACCACTTTTTTTTATTTGTTCTTTTTAGATGTACATGACAGTAGAGGTATTTTGACTTTTCATGCATGCATGGAGTATAAGTACCCATTCTTGTGGTTGTACATGATGTAGAGTTACACTGGTCGTGTATTCATATATGAGCATAGGAAAGTGATATCTGATTCATTCTACTGTCTTTCATATTCCCATCTCCCTCCCTTCCCTTCATTCCCCTTTGTCTAATCCAATGAACTTCTATTCTCTCCCCCGCCTTATTGTGGGGACCATATTTTTTACTCTATCCCTTGGAACTGAAACACAAGTGGACATATGTGTCAGGCCAGAGAGCCCACCTGGATCCTTTTCCACCTTTGGGGTGACATACTTCAGTGGGTTGCCAGATTGTCATTCCCAGGCAACCAGGGTTCAGAATGCCCACTACGGAGCCACAGGTGGAAATGTGGGAAACTTGTGTGGTTCTGTCATCTCCTTGGCAGTCAGCCAGTGACAGGCAGTGGAGTTCACCCAGGGAGGCTACTAAGCACAAGTGTGCACCTCAGATGCCAGGGGCCCACGCAGCACTGTCCCCCATGCATGGAAAGCTTTCCTCTGACTCAATATTGATACTTCAGCTCTTGTTGATGTGATTAAATTTCTAACCATGAGGGGCTGTTGGAAGGCATAATTAATTGGACATAGCAGCCAACACTTTTCCAGAAATGAACAGGTCTAACTGGAACAGGGGACTGGGAGGTGGACAACAAGCTCTTGGTTGCTGTCTCATGCCGGGCACTGAGCCTTTGACTCCTGGGGCCACTCTGTATCTGGAATGTCAATCTGGTTCCTGCCTCCCTTTGAATTTAACACAACTCAAGGTATTTTTTTAGAGGAGCACAAAGATTTTTTCATTTCTTAGCATTTCTGCCTGAGGTTACAGTGAGAATAGGAGAACAATGTTCTCTTTCCAGAGAACCGGTTGTGAGATGTGTGCACTATGTTTGTCTCATTTCCTTTCTTTGACACTCCTTATTCGTTTTCAGGTTTACATTTTCTTGGGCTGATAATATGAATACTTTATGAGCTAGTTGTGCTGGGTAGCTTCGGGCCAGGATATCCTGTTTTCTGCTGCCCAGGAGTTTAGGGACATGTTCAAAGGATGGGACAGAGTCTAATAAGAGCATCAGCTAGGGAGTCAGAGACCTGAATTCTGAGCTCAACTTTGCCTCTTAGCTTGATTCTGTGACCCCTGACAAGCCCCTCTTTTTTTGGTCCTCAGTTTCCCCATCTGTAAAGTGGGTAGATTGGCTCAGTTGTTACTAGGCTCTCTTTTCAAACCTGTCATTCTCGATTATTCTTTCTCTTTTTGCTATATTCTAACAGGGTTTGGACATTGTACATATCCATGTCCATCCATGCCCTTCCTGGGTGCTGGTCATTATTTTGAGTTTTGTAGATGTCTTCTCTGCCTTTCTCAGACATTCTTCCCCATGCATGATGGATTTCATTTCCACCTGTCTTTGGGAATTATTATCTCATTCATTTATTCAGTGGTCCTGCTGCTGTTCTACCAGCTATCCTCCAACCAGCATCTTCTCTGGGCCATAACTGTGACTGTCACTTCCATACAGCAATCTCAATTTGTCCTCAGAGGACCTTCATCATTACAAACAAAACTGCCGAGATATAGTTCCCATGGAGGAATGGCTCCACTGTGGCCAGACCAGAGGATAGATCTCTTTAAGCAGTCTCATCCTAATGAAAAGCAGTGACATTTACAACTTGGCATCTTATTTCATAGTTTCATAAAAGGATAACTTTCTGGACAGATGCCCACATGACAATACAGGCTTTGCAGGGGGCTTCCAGCATCCCTGAAGAGAAGGGAGTGGTCTCCACCCCGGCCTGGGCCTGTCCTTTCACATCAGGGTAAGGGGGTCACTTTGTGGTGAGCTGTGGCTACTTTCCTTTCTAGGCGGTTACCTCATTGAGTGAAGCACCCCTGGAAGAAGTGCTGACAGCTGCAGAGGCTCCTGGATGGTGCTTTAGGAATGAGGAACTGTAAATAGAGTTAAAGCACCTCAGAGTCCTGGGTCCTAAGGCTGCCTGGGACCTTTCTGGATTCACTGCCAGCCAGTGAGTAAAGGGCAGGGAAAGTGCTGGGTTTATGGGTTATGTCCATTAAGACATGACAGGACTCTGCCAAGATGAGGGAGCAGGATCTCCTCAGGAAGCATCCAACGTCCCATGCTCTGCTTTCCTGGCATGTTCCCCTCAAGGAATGCTCTGTGCAAGAGTGATGAGCAGGTTCAGAGAGAACAGCAGCTAGGGGCAACAGCCATTCAGGGGCACGGAAAGGAGGCCGTAATCTCTGACTTTCAAGCTGCTGCTTGCAGAATAAGTAGGACTAAGATGGCCTTAAAGGCTCAGAGGGTGCATGTGGTGTGTGATAGGCTTCCCATGAAGAACTTCATTTGACTAATGGATTAAATGGACAAAGGCCTCTCCTCCACCAGAGGTTTCCTTCAGCACAGCAACATTACCACAAATGCCTTGTGTCCTTTCCTAGAAATCCAGTCAGCCAGCTTGTTGCCCAGAATTCTCATCCCTCAATGTCCCTGGCCATTTCCAGTTCTTCTGGGCCCCTGTGTTGGATAGCAGAGCCAAAATCTGACTCCTGAGCACCTCTGATCCTTTAGAAGAGGAACTGGGATGCATTGGAAGGATTCTGCTGACTTTCAAGTCAAGCAGACTGAAACTGTGACCCCACTCCTATGTGGATTTCGTGTGTGATCTTGGGCTAATGTTTCAAACCTTTCTAAGCCTCTGTTTTTTCATCCCAGAACAGGAATAATTCTACTCAGTGTATTGGGCAGTTTTGGGAAATAAACTATTTTTCTAGGGCAATGCTTACCCTCAAGAAACTCCTTGAGAGAAGAATGCTTCTGCATGGCTATCATCACTGCTACTGGAAGCATTCCCTGGCCAGGAGTCTGAGGTTCCCCAACTCTCATAACCCTGTCAACACCACACAACTGCCACTGTGATCCTCAAAGCTGCCCCATCTCCTGGCCCAGGGTCCTAATTCCCTACCCTTCTTATCTGCAGAACCAGGACGATGTGATTTCTCTGCTGGGAAGGGTGCACTCTCCTGTCCCTGTCTCCTAGCCTTGCTCCGGCCTGGCCTTTCCAGGCATAAGAGCTGAGAGCTGGATGTGGGAGCCTAGCACACGGGATGGACCAAAAGAAAGAAGAGAAATGGCTGGAGACGTGTGTGTCCATGGGGTGTGCCTAGCAGGTGGCTGACCCTTGGTGGTCCACCATGAGTTCTCAGTGGCTGCAGCTTTCACTCCTGGACATTCTTTTCTATCCTTTCCTCATGTCACCATCGGGGTCCTTCCCTCTTTGCATAGGGCCTCCTCAGAGGGCAGCAGGCGCCCTGAGGTTCTGGCCAAGTCCTGTCTCTTCTCCACCCTCTGTTTAGGGCAGTTGTCCAGGAGGCCAGCAGTCACTGCACAGGCTCCCAGACCTCCAGACTCCCAAGTTCTCTACTGATTTCTGGGTTGTTGCTTTTGTTATTGTTTTTAGGTACAGGAAGGAAAACAGTCCTTTTACTCCTCTTGTGTGGGGGCGGCAGCGTGCAGGCCACAGGATCCACATCTGCCAGGGCGGGTTCAACCTCCATCCCGTCTTCCACCAGGGCCAGAGCAACCCAGCATCCTCTTGCTTTCTCTAGCCTGAGCAACTGAATTCTCATCTGCTATGATGTTTTTCTTTTGTCTTTTCTAGAAAAGTCATGTAGAATGTCAACTAAGGTTTTGTTTCTGCGTCACAAAGGAAAATAGAACAAGGAACAAATGAATCAGTTTTTCTTAAATTATAAGCTGTGATTCTTTTTTTTATAAACTAAAGATTGACTATTGAATTCCAAAAACATCCCTGAGTGTTTGCTGAATACCAAACCCTGAACAATGGATGGAGGCCAGGAGGCCAAAGATGTGGTCCCTGTCTTCAGAGGGTAGCCTGTCCTTAGAGAGCTGTAATGCTCTGTGACTGGCCAGGCAAGAAAAGGTGGCAGAGAGCAAAGGGGAGCACCCTGATGTTCTAGAGTGGGCATGGGTGTCACTTCACCTCTTCTTGTCTATACTTAGGACCCAGCCCAAGTCTTCTTCCTCCTCCAGAAAGTCTTCTTTGACTGTTTCAAGCCTTAGTGAGTTTCCTGCTCTCCAGACTCTGGATTCCTAGAGCCTGTATGATTTCCCACACCTAACCTCATCCTGTAGCCCCCTGTTTCAGGGAGATGAATACTATCCTCCCTAGTAATCTAGGTTCAGAGAAGTAAAACAATCTTCCAAGGGTCATAGGATTAATCAGCAGCAGAACTGGAACTTGAACACTTGTGTTCTGATCCAGGGCCAGTCCTTCTGTTTGGTACAAGTACTTGCTCTCCTCTATCATTCAGCATCAAGCACCCCTCTTGGGAATTTGGATGGCCCTTCTAGTCCATGCTTCAGCTCCAACTCCTCTGCTTGGAGACACCTGCCTGTCTCCCCCGGAGGCCAGGGCCCCAGCCTGCCTAGTGTATGGCCCCTTACTGGCTTTGATGCCATGGGAACTCCATCAGGCGTGGCTGGTGAAGGACAAGAGAGTGAACTGGCCATGCCTCCCTCCTATGCCTGGTCAGCTCTGCTGCCCTCCTTCTCTTCTCACCCTCAGATCATCTGGAGACTGTGGAAGCTGACAGCTATTACATTTTGACCCCTTTTGTTTTGTAGACAGTGGATGGAAAGCATGGCCGTGTCCAGGGTCTTTCATCTGTTTTTCTCTGGGTCAGTGTCTTAACATGGATCTGGGTTGGCAGAAAAAGCTAGTGAGGGGCCTCAGCTGATGGTCTTTTCTCTCTCTCTTCTGTGGAGTGTGCACATCCTGTGCTCCAAAGAGAAAGCACTGAGCACTTACAAGTTTTATGTGGGATGTTCACATAGTGTATCATCCAGATCAGAGACTTTTGAGAGTGAAATGAGCAACTTAACACTGGCCAGCATGCGAGGCAAGTGCTCTACCACTGAGCTAAACCTAGAACTCTCTTTTTTTAATTTTGAGACACAATCTCATTAAGTTGTTGAGGCTGGTCTCAAACTTGGAATCCTCCTGTCTCAGCTTTCTGAGTTTCTGGACTTACAGGCATGTACCACCAGTGGCCTTATTTTCTTTCTTTCTTTCTTCTTTTTTTTTTTTTCCTTCAGAGATCCTGCGGATCATTCAACTAGACCTTGATCTGAAGTACAAAACTAACATCCGGGAGTTATTTGAAGAGTTTGACAATTTCCTGCCAGGGGCTGTCATTGGCATAGCCAGAGAGATGCAGCCCGTGTACAGGTAGGTGGTGCCTATTGGGAAAGGCCTCTGAGACTCCTCCCCACATTGTCCTCTCTTCTTCCACCATACAATCTTCCCATACTTAAGGCCTTGGGAACACACTCCTATTTCTTGCATACAGGCTAGGCAGGTAGCTCTGCTCCCAAGCTGAGATGCTGTCCCATTAGTTTGGATAAGATTGTGACATTTTTCATCTGGAAAGCCCAGTTGTTTCCATTGTTGGTTCTGGTTAAGCTTAAAAGTTTAAAATCTTGGACTTTGCTGACAGAGGAGGTGTCAGGTTTTAACCTGCATTCTGGTGACCAACTGGGCTTTCTTGGCCTTGGAGTCACCATGACCCTTCTCATACATGACCAGAGGGGTTGATGGGTGGCACTGTAAGGAGGGAGAGGCAGTACCACCTGGGAACACTGATTGGCACGAGCTGACCAAAGTGAGATCACGTTTTGCGTGAGACAGAGTTTTGTTGTCAAGTGTGTGTCATGGATAAGCTCCAGCACCTGGGAGCCAGATGTGTTCAAGAATATTCTCTGTATAGCCCCAAATTAAAAACAGCTTATATGTTCTAGACAACATAATGGCTAAATAAAATGTGTTCATCCAATTGAAGGCTATACAGCAAAAAAAATGAGCCAGTGGTGGTATGGGTGATGATAGCCAGAAGAACTAAGTGTCGGGCTTTGGGCATGTGTAGTGCAATGCTCAGAATGATAAGGAAAACCATGGAGATGATCCCCAAAGCTGGAGGTGGGGTTGGGGGGAGGATAAGAGGGATTGTGCTTTATTTCTCCTCCTGGTTGGGTATGTACATGTTGCACCTATGCTTTTGTGTGTCGTATATGCCTACACTATAGTTATGAAGGAAAAAATAAGGAATAGCAGAAGGAGATTTTGTTAAAAACTAAGACTCATGGCCTTGGTTCCATGTTGCTGACTCATCCTCCAAGGGGAAGAGTGACAGCTCACCCAGAGCCAGAGCTGCCGAAGTTTTCTGAGAAAGAGCTGGGATTCCACTATCCTCTGGGCTTGCAGGCCTTTTGTTCTCTGTGCAGTCTCCAATGATGGCTCCCTGGGGGCATCATTCCTGGAGAAAGGCCCAGTCACTGGAGAGCTGCAGGCCCAGGCAGCTAGTGAAGCTCCATTGCCTGGGAGTGGGGATAGGAGAAAGAGACAGTGGAATGAATCTGACATAATTTTCCCATTTACGTACATGGAAACAACACAGTGAATCCCACCATCATGTACATCCCTAAGAATGGGATCCTCATTAGAATAAGATACAGTCCATGCTTGTATAATTAATCAAAATGTATTTTGTTGTCACATGTAACTAAAAAGAACCAATAAATAAATTTTTTAAAAAAGGGAGGGGAAGGAGAGACAGCTTTTACTTGGTGGTGGCTATTTTCAAGTCTCAAATCACATAACAGGAAATTCCTGCAAGGCCTCTGAATGAGCTGATAACTCCTGGGGCCTTGTGGGCTGTTCTCCCTTACATAACCCTTTTCCAAGTGCTCCACAGTCACTGGGGGGAGGGGACTCTTAATCTGCAGTGGGGGCTCAGGGATGTTATGTGGGCAAAATCCTGCCATCTTGACTCACCCTCTGATGAGTTGGGTCTTGTGCTGGCATTCTGGATTCCACACAGGGAGGTGACAGGAACATTGAACATAAAGTCCTAGGTGCGAGTTCCCTCTGCTACCACATGTGGAGCCTGGGTTCCCCTTCTGAAAAGAGGAACAGGTGAGCCCCGGGGCCTGCCTTGCCCAGCTCTGGCACTGGTGGGCTCAGTCCTTCTGACCCTCCTGTCTTCCCCTTTACCTAGAAGCTGCTTGTCTACAGATAAGCTCCCAGGGCTCTGGCCCTCCAGGTTCCCCTGGTATGTTTAGACCTGACTGACTGAAGTGCCGTGGAGCAGGGAAGCCTTTGAGCCCCGGCTGGGAATCTTCTCATGCAACCCAAGGGAAATCCTGGAATCCTCATCACACTTACTTTAGATCATATTGGCCAGCATTGCTATTTTGTGTGTAAATTTAGGATTTTAGAAAACAAATATAATTGTCTGGCCTTCCCAAAAGAAACATCTGAAAAATTTTAGATTCGAAATGAAATTGAGTTTTTCTCACCTTCAGATCACCAGTTACCATTATGTGCAATGAGAACTGTGAGCCCTCTCCCGCACAGGGTCTGAGCATGCTGTGCACAGGGCACAGGCTTACAGACGCAACAGAAATCCAAACTTCTTTATGTGACCCTACTTGTGCCCCTCTGAAATGTTTCTAAAGACCCTACTAGTTAAGGCTGGGAATGACTGTCCTGGACTGCTGTCACCTACTGGCTCTGGGGAATTGTCTATTTATTTATTTATTTATTATTTTTTGGAACCAGGGATTGAACTCAGGGACACTCGGCCACTGAGCCACATCCCCAGCCCTATTTTGTATTTTATTTAGAGACAGGGTCTCACTGAGTTGCTTAGGGCCTCGCTAAGTTGCTGAGGCTGGCTTTGAACTCGCGATCCTCCTGACTCAGCCTCCCGAGTCACTTTGGATTACAGGCGTGCGCCACCACACCCGGCTGGGAATTGTCTTTTAAAGTGTGCATTGTTGTTAGTATTTGCTGAGGCTGGGAATGTGTCGGTGCTGGCTGATAGCAAGCAAGGTATGGAGTGTGTTTTTTTTGCCTTTTTCCACAAGGAAACTGGAGACTCCTGTGTCCTGGAAGGTCAGTGTTAATTATTTGCAGCTTTGGGATCTTTACCTGGCGGGGTGGGGGTGGGGGGTAGCGAGGATGAGAGGAGAAAGAGGGTGGGAATGGAATAGGGGAGAGTAAACTGTGCCCAGGCAAGGACAGGTAGAGTGGGCCCCTCTCTTGAACAGGCAGCCTCTACCCCCACCTCCTGGCCTTGGCTGTCACAGTCTGTGAGATCTGCAGACCTGTCTTCTTCCCTGTTGGGTTTCTGCAGAGGTGGCCACTCACCCCCCACCTAGACTCTTCTTGCTCTGATGACCCAGGGGTCTCCCTAAGTGTCAAAGTGTGATGTGGACAAATTACTTATTGTATGTGGAATCTGTTAGCATCCATGAGGAGAAAGGGAAATTAGAAACAAAACCACCAGCAGTGGCTCAGGCAGCATGAGGCGGGAGCAGACGTGGATCTTGCCACAGTGCCATTGTTATTATCACTTGTCTCACAGTTACTGTACTTCAAAAGGACACACATCCATTTTTATGACTCCTTCCCCTCTATTGTGTGCCACAAGTGTTCAAAGCTTAGAGGAGGGTTGGGAGAAGTACTTCCCATTTGACAAATAGCATTTTTGCAAGTAGTTCCCCAAACAGCATGTTTGTACAGTGATGCAAGATTCTAGTCTGTTAGAATAGAGATGGAGACCTTGGCACATGCCTGTAATCCCAGTGGCTCCAGAGGCCGATGCAGGAGGATCACAAGTTTAAAGCCAGCTCAGCAACTTAGCAAGACCATGTCTCAAAATAAAAAACAAAAAGGGCTGGGGATGTGACTCAGTGGGTAAGCACCCCTGGATACAGTCCCCACCCTCATATAGGGGAAAAAAAAAAAAAGTCATGGAGGATGCTTTCTCTCTTAGGCTCCTTTTAAGGGGTCACATGGAGTCACACATCCTGTGACCTTCATCATCTGAAAATCAGAGTATGTGGTCTTCTTGAATGGAATGCTGCCCTTCCTTACTATGACTCTTTCTTTGCCTCTTCATAAGGAACTAGACCCTGGACGGGTCCTCTTGGTGATGTGTTTGACTGGGATAAGTGCCCAAAAGGAGAGAAGACCCAGTGCCTTCTCTGTAATAGGCAATTATATTTTGCAAATATGTGCTATGTGAACTTGCTTCCTTATGAATGTATTAGGAAACTCAGGATCCTCTTCACATGCAGACTATAAAAATTATAAAGTTGCACCAGCAAGAAAGCAGCTTGATATAGTGGAAATCGCATCAGGTGTGTTCAGAAGCAAGTTAGACTTTAGTCACTAGATTCTCTGACCTTCCGTTCCTTCACATGTAAGTGAGGGTAAACATATCTAATGCACAGTTTTTGGAAAACTCAAATAATGTACCTAGAAGTTTCTGGTGTTGGGGAGCCTCAGTAAAGAATGCTTCCTCCCTCCTGCCTTGGTCCTCGCAGCTCCCTTCTGTGTTTTCCTTACCAGATGATTGTGCTTCTGTTCTCCTGCTGCTACCCAGCCCTGCTGCCACCCCACCATGCAGCACTGCCCATTAAGCTATAGGACACCAGTTACACTGGACTTCAGATAAACCACACGTATTGTTTTGTGTCATAAGTATATTCCAGATGTCTTGTGGGCATCCTTACACTAAACAATCATTTGTTGTTTGTCTGAAATTTAATGGGGTATCCTGTTTGAGTTTCCCTAAATTTGGCAGCCCTACCCCTCTCCAAGTTTCACAGCCTTCCCCGTTTTAGCAGGAGCAAGGGATCAGGCTTTCCTACAAGATCCTTGAGTGAGCAGGAACAAAGGGTGCGGAAGTGGAGCTTGTGAGGAAAACCAGGGCCAGAGAATGAAGGGCGGGAGGTGGTTTTCATAGTCCCAGTGAGGCCAGACCTGAGCTGCCCAGCCTGCAGGAGCCAGGAGCCAACTAGCCCAGGTCACTGGGGAGACCGGTGGGGCCAGGAGGGCTGGCATGGCTTGACTTCAGGTCACAGGGCTCCTGCTGACCCTGGAGACAGAGGGAGAGAGGAGGAGCCAGGGTTGGAGCCCTGGTTTTAGTCACTCTGCCATGGAGCTGGCCAGAGGAGCCTCTGAGTGGCAGCTTTGATGGGGGGTGTTGGCTTTGTCAGGGGGCAGCAGCTTTGTGTGTGGGCTTGGCTTCCTGATTGCTTTCTCCCTGGCTCCACATGCCTGCTGTGCACTGGAGTGAGCCCAGACCCTCACAGAGGGAGCAGCAGGCTAATCCTGTCAGCTGCTGCTAATACGCCACCCGGCAGGAATTTGCTTTTGTATCAAGTATTTTAATAGTGTCCACTCTTTCTCCTTTTCAGGCCACATGGCTTATTTATTTTATTTTATTTTTTGACAGTGCTATACCAGCCTAGCCTCCTTCCAGAAGCTTGGGATAAAAATGTTCATCCAGCTTCCACAACTGCCTTATCCCACTCTGAGGACTGGCGCAGGGCTCTCAGGAAAGTGTAGAGGAGGAAGAGGGGAAGGATCACTTCATGATCATGAGCAAGTCTCTTGATCTCTCTGGGCATTAGTTTCTTTAGTTAAGAAATGGAGATTAAAACACATACGGTGGAGTTGATGGGGGATTAAATTAGACAATGTATTTATAGTGTCTGGTAGAGAGCAGCACTCAGTAGTGGTGGTGGCAGTATTATCCAGAGTCCCAGGTTGGCTGCGAATTAGCTCTGGGACTTAAGGACATCACCTAATCATTGAGCCTCAGTTTCCATGTATGTAAAACTGGGTCTACTGGTGATATAATTGGTGCTAATCTTTTGGCTTCTCAACCTCTGAACCCCCTTCTTAGTTTGAGGAAGTCCCTGCCTTATCACCCTGCCTCCCACTGTGGAAGACCAAAAGGCTGGATGCTATATTCCCTAGCTTCTTTGAAGTTAGCAAGGATGTGGGTGCTGCATTCCCCTTCTTCCCTGCCTCCCCTAAGGAAATGACCTTCATGAATGAGGTTCTGTATAGGTCAGTTTTTATACTTTTACTGTATACCTTAAACAATATAAGACATTTGCAAAACAGAAACTGACAGTGTTATAAGGAGAAAATAACTAGTCTACAAAAACACAAGGAAATTTTAACATCCCAAGAGAATATTGAAAACCAAGAGATCAAAGGAGGGGAAGGTGTGCATACAGAACTGCAGTGTAGTCACAGCAGCAGGGGAAGGAAGGGGAAGGAGGGGCAGTGTGGGAAGCCTGGCTTCCGCCATCCCTACCCCGGGGGTGTCCTGGTCCTTTTGCCTTGTGCAGAGGGTGAGCTGCTGGCCACTCTCCTTGCTCTCTACTCCAGACCGTGGCCATGGCCATGTTTATCTCATATTTAAGCCCTACTTTGTCTTTTCCCTCTCCCTCCTTGGATTAAAAAAATATAGAAGCAAATATTAAAGAAAATGAACTTTCAAACAGCATATGAGGATTGTCATTTTTTGAGAAATTTTCTACAAGTTATCAGTGTGTGTATGTGTGAATCACTTCCTCTTTTATATGCCCTGTGCATCTGTTTTTGGTTCACTTACTGTGTATCTTTTTAAAAATTTATTTATTTATTGTTTTTTTTGCTGTGCTAGGGCCTTGTGCATGCTAGGCAAGTGCTCTGCCCCTGAGCCGTAGCTCCAGCCCTTAACAGTGCATCTTGACCATCCTTATACCTAACTAATTAAACATTGCTAGGCTCTTGAGATCACTCATTTCCCACTTTTTATTATGCAAAACTTCTAACATGTACAAAAGTAGAGAGAATAATATGACATTCTGGTGCTTTGATATTGTAATGTCCATGGAGCCACCATGGTGACCAGCCCTGACCCAATCTTATTTCATCTCTATCCCACCCACTTTTCCTATTCCCCAGATTATTTCAAAGCAGATCCCTGGCGTCACACAATTTCATCTGTAAATGTCATTTAAATTTTTTTCTAAAAGCAAACCTGCCATTGCAGGGCAAGGAGCCGAGATAGGAAAATAGACGGCGGCGGCTCCCTCGCCTAGCCAGCCAGCGTTTTCCATCTCTCTCCAGATTGTCTCAAATCAGGATGTTCATGTAACCGGCACATCTGGGAGGCTTTACAGCTGATAGGAATTCATCAGTCACTAGGCTTCATCAGAGAACTCTGCCACCATCCCCTAGGATGTGTAAACTAGGACTTGAAGATAAAAGGTGTTATATTCTCTTCTCTCCTCTAACACCTGAAGATGGATTTCTTGGCCCTTGTGTTTGTTTTTTTAAAAAAATTAACCAAGATTGAGCCTGTCAGTTTCTATTAGAGTTAAATCTGAGTTAAGAGAGAAAGCATGCCATAGTGGTCTCTTTAACAACTGGGGTGGTGGGCTGGGGATATAGCTCAGTTGGTAGAGTGCCTGCCTCGCAAGCACAAGGCCATGGGTTCAATCCCCAGCACCAAAAAAAAAAAAACTCCACAACTGAAAAACTGGGGTGGTTTGACATAGCCTGTGCAACCTAGAGGCAGTGCTGTGGCCCTATGGGACCCACTCATAAGGAGTGTGGGCAGACCTGCCCAGTAAAACATGAAAGTCTATTGTGGGTTGTTATTTTTGAATAATTATCTGTGAAAATGTATTTTAAAAAGGGGCAAAAAAAACTATATATGGAAGAACCCAAGTGGAACTGTGATACAGGTGATGTGATTGTTTCCTGTCCAAGGCTGTCCCCCACTGTCCCACCCTGGCTGATGCCATCTGAAGATAGGTGGGATGTTGGGAGGGCAGCTACCGAGGATGTGCATGTGTAGCCTTCCTGCACATTACGAGGGCTGCAGCATTACTGGATCAGTGAGAAAAGTTCACCACGTTGCACCCGACACAGGCGTCTCCTGAAAGAATGAGTGAGGGACTGAATGAGGTGGCTGGGTTGTGTGTCCTGCTCCTGCTGTGCAGACTGAGTGCCAGGCACATAGGAGATGTTTGTTGAATAAATGAGGGAACAGATGTTTAATCAGAGGGAGCATCCTCAGTGGTGGGTTGGTTGGCCATTAAGTGATTCTCCATTGTCTCATCACTGGTCTCCTTATAGAAATTGCTTTCATATTAAATTTTTCTTTTTAAAGATAATCCATGGGAAGCATTGTTATTCCCAATTTTTATCGGGCTTATTGTATGTGTGAGCCACAGGGTTCGGTGCTTTGAAAAATTATGAAATAGAAAACATTGTTCCTGCTTTGAAGGAGATTATGCTGGAGGGCTAGGGGAGAGGGGACAGATAAAGTGTAGTAAAGACTCAAAGCCCAAAATGCTGCTACTGTTTGGATGTGATTTGTCCCCCAAAGGTTCACGAGTTGGAGGCTTGGTCTCTGGTGTGGCAATGTGAGAGGTGGTGTGGACCTTTAAGGGGTGGGGCCTACTGGGAATTCTTCAGGTTATTTTGGGTGCTGCTATCATAAGGAATTGAGAGAGTTCTTGTAGGATCCCATAGCTAGTTCTCAGGAGAGGGGTATAAAAAGGGCATGCCTAGCCCCCCCCATTCTTTCTAGCTTCCTTTTTTTAAAGATGTGATTTCTTCTTCCCGCATACTCTCACCATTGTGATGCCATTTACCTGAGGCCCTTACCAGAGCCAAGCCAATGCTATATCATGCTCTTGAGTCTCCAGAATTGTGGACGAAATAAACTTTTTTTCTTTATAACATTACTCCACCTCAGACATTTCACTGTAGCAATAAAAAAAGTGGATTAATACAGATACCAACAAATCAGCACTTCTGCTTAGAGATATGCCTTGGACAAGCCACAGAAACATTCTGCCGTACACTCTGCTGTCCACTGTGCCCTCAGTTTTATATTCTGCCTTCACAATGCTAAGAAGTGGATGACCTTTCTTTCCTCTAAAAGATCTCTTGAAAGGGTGGTTGCATTTGCTCTTTGAATGGAGTCTCTAAGATGTGCACTCAGAGTGGACTGAGCTCAGTGCCCAGTAGAAAACCCAGTGGGCATTTGGAGAGGGCCTGGCCGTGCAGTAGAGAGAACCTGAATCCTGACTTCCAGAAGCATGCAGCCTAGCTGGTGGGACCACCTCTTCAGGTCACCTCTCTGGGAGGCCGGCCAGGGCAGATGCTGCAGCTGAGGTACAGCAAGGGATGGTGAGCCTGGGAAGACTGTCCCTTTTCACATTGTTGCAGCCTTTTTCTTTCACTAAATAAATATCTCATTGAAAGAACCTCATCTGAAATCCAAGCCGCAAAAAGGACTTATCTGTAAGCATCTTCCCAAGGAAAAAGAAAAACTGCATAGTTGAATCACAGTGGCGTGTGTATAAGGGGGACCTTCTGTGACAAACAGCTTGTGAAAAGGAAAGAGTTAAGCAAGACTAGCTGTATGTAAGGAGAATTTCAAAATGCTCTATGGCCATCCAGGTCACGTTTCAGTTGCATGCCTGCACTTCTGCAGGTGACAAAATGAAATGGATATTCATTCCCCAGCCCTTTGCCAGGTTTGTGACAGAATTGTTTATTGTGGAAATATCAAGCTTTTAAACTAAGCTTGGGTTTGAACTGAACACCTTATCTGCTGCTCCTGCACTGGGTGACTTCTTTAAATCAGTCATTTACTATTGATCATGTGAACCCCTGTCATCCTCTCTTTTAGGATGACAGAACTGCCCCCTATCAAGGAGTGTCCATAGGAACCTTTTGATCCAGAACCTGGCCTTCCCAGCTGTCCCCTTCATTGGGATTTTGTTTGTTTGTTTGTTTGTTTTTTTGAGCCACATCCCCAGCCCTATTTTGTATTTTATTTAGAGACAGGATCTCACTGAGTTGCTGAGGGCCTCACTAAGTTGCTGAGGCTGGCTTTGAACTCGTGATCCTCCTGCCTCAGCCTCCCAAGTCCCTGGGATTACAGGCGTGTGCCCCCCGTGCCCGGCTAATCATTGGGATTTTTATATCACTATAGAAGAGGAAGCTTATTTAGGAACCAGAATTGCTTAGTATGTAATGATTTGCCTGGATGTGTGCTGTGTCCCTGCCTCTGCATATGAGCTTTCATTACTAGGCTGGCCAATTCTGATGGACTTTCAGAAATGTGAAGACATGTGGAGGACTGCTCACGGAGCCTCATTAATGTCAGTCACTGTGGAGTGAGGTGCTGGTGCATTTGGCTCCTTCTCTGCCTCCACTTAGTTCCCCTTGGCCCTATAAAAATAGTGATTGCCTCCCTTAATGAAATGAAGCCCAGTGTCTGCATGGAGAACCTTTCCCTGCCTGCCAGGACCATCCTATCGGATGAGCCCAAGGATCATGATGTGGAACTACAAAGAAGGCAATATAATCCTAGCACTCTACTAGGGCTGCTAGGGAACAAAACCTTTATGTTCATAATAATGTAATTGTGTTTCATTGGTATTCAGCTTTCAGAGTGCCTGGAAGATCGAGTCTAAGTGCGGTGAAGACATAAAGATGAATCACAGTATTTGGGAGGAGCAGTGGAGAGGCTCCCCATTTCTCCTGCCTATTCATTCCCTCCTGCCAAGGTTTTGGCAGGATTTTGGAGGAATACAGAGTGTGACCTTGGTCCTGTAGGCCACCTCTCCACTCGCACTTTACATCCTTTTGGCTGCTGTCCAAAGTAAAGGCGGTGTACAGTGATCAAGCGATATGCTTTTGCAGTCAAGGAGTAGTGGAGTCCTTGAGCCCTTTGGTTGCAGAGGAGACTAAAATGGTCAGGGAGGAGGAGCTGTCTAATCTTCCTTTGCCAGCCAGATCTGTAGAGCAAATGGGTTGCATGTGATTAGCTGTGAGTGCAGGTGCCCACCAGCCACTTGCTCAGACTAGAAAAGAGCCCCAGACCCCAGTCCGCATACTGTATCCCATTAAAGATTGGGTGGAGTGGGTGACTGTTTTTTTAAAAAATTATGAAATGAGGGAACATCTGATTAGCTCTCAGAAGAAAAAGTGATCATCCAGTGAGTGTAACATAACAGACATAAGAAGAAATCATCTGTGCTTCAGAACTCAGGCTATAGCCTGCAGCAGTGTAATTTCAGGTAAATGCCCCTAGGAAGTAATATAAGTTTTCAAATATTTTTAAATGGACTGTGGAAAGGAGGGGAAAGAAATTGATTGAAAATCCATCTATGCTCTGGTTCTTGGCTAATATTTCTAGCTTTGTTTTGAATATGGGCCCAGAGTTGTCACATCTGATTTTTTTTCTATAAAAGAGAGATCAGAGATGTGCACTGTTAATATAAAAGCTTCTGATTTTTAAATATTGATAATTAAATGAACTGCTGACTAATAAGGCACATTGGTGCCCCAGAATCAACCTAAGAACCACAGAGTTGGTCTGGTTTAAAGGTTCATTGAGGCCAAACCTGGTCAAACCTTTCCTACTGTTGACCTAGAACCTCAGAAGCTGTCAGTGGGCCAGTCCTTGGATGCTGACACTGACAGTTTTTAGGTCCACTCAGGCTCTGCTTTTTCCAAATGTTTTCTTCCATTCCTTGAACTTGATGATTTTTATTGATAACTTAAAATTTCATCAAATGCTTTTCTAATTAACTTCAGACTTACCTAATAATAAAACATCAAGACCAAGCAAAATTCTTTTCCAGAAATGTAATTTAGGAAGAAAATAAAAAGCTCTCCAGATTCATCCTTATTGGAGCTGGCTCTTAGGTTAGCTTTAATGTGTGTAAGAGCATCTTTGAACAGCTGTTGGTGTCCAAAGATGATTTTGGAGGGGGAAGGGAGGAGAGAAAGGAATTCAAAGGGAAGGCCAGGGAGGCAGAGGCTGGAAGTGATGCAGGGGCTTCGCATCACTGCTTCTTTGACACCATCCTGTACTGTCAGTGTTGTCTCAAAGCCCATGGGAGACCAGCATGCAGGGGGACACAGGCCCTAAACCTTCCTGCCCGCTCAGCAGTGGTATTGAGGACAACCTTAGTGCCATCACAGGCTGTTCTCTCTGACGAGAGTCTCCCATCTGGAGACTCTTCTCCCTAGTCTTGGAGTCAGGCATAGTGGCATTTCTCTTGATAACTAATTCTTCCTTCTTTCATACCAATAACTAGATGTTCTTATTTTCATTCGGTATAGAAGACTTAGAGCAAGCTGTGGATCTCCTAGGGTACATTTTGTATCAGTGATCACACTGGGACAAATATAAACCAGGGCTGGACCACCCTAAGCCTGATGTGGCAGAGCCAGGGGTGGAGCAGAGATAGAGGAAGAAGGACTAGGGAGAAGATGAGGCAGGGGAGGGGACCATAGAAGGCTGAGGTGTCAGAAATGCTGCTGAGGTTGGTGGTATATGGTTAAAGTAAGATGATCAGCATATGACTTCAGGAATCACACGGCTTATTGCTTTTCCAAGAGATTCCTTTTTCTTTTCTTTATGGGGAGAATAATGAGAATGAATCTCCCAGGAAGTACACTAACCACATGATGAGTAAGTTTCAGAATTATTAAATTCTTGTTGCTCAACCAGGACAGAACCGGCCTCTGGAGAAAGTGAAGTCTAGTTAAAGTTTGCTGTGTGGCTACGTGTGAGCAGTTCTCACAAGATATGGCTTGCGCCATGTGGACATCCCTGAGAGCAAGTAAGGCCCCTGGACACCTGAGGGCAATGCTGGCATTGGCAAGGAAGTTTCTTGGATTAGCAGGAAGACTGGGAGGGTGGGGCCCATCTCAACCTAGTTCTCCATCTTCAAGAAGTGGCCTACAGTGCAGCCCTGTCCAGCATAAGCTCTGGATCTTTGGAGAGGTGGTTGACATAGTGTAGCCCTGCTGCTGGGGTCTAGGCTCTCTAAGTGTCTATCACACTCTTGGGCATAAGGTACAGTGCTGTTTGATTTACAATGGGGTCCTGGTAAACTCTCATAAATTGAAAATGTATTGAAAGCACCTCATGGAACATGATAGCCTAGCAACACAGTCCACTGTAGAGTTGTCTGCCTCGTAATGGGGAGGTGGGGCTGACTGGGAGCTGCGGCTCACTGCCACTGCCCAGCGTAACAAGAGGACAGCATCTTGCCTGCCTGGGAAGAGATCAAAATTCAAATTTCAAAGCATGGTTTCTAATGAATATATATTGCTTTTGCACTGTCATAAAATTGAAAAAGTTGAACCATTGTAAGTTGGGACCATCTGTGTTTTGAAGTCCAGTAATTGAGGTCAGTAGCTCACATAAGGAGTCTGTAAGATGTGACCTCCCTGAGGAGAGGGGAGTTTGCTCCATATTCTCACCACAGCTAAACATGTCACTCACATAGCCAACTATGCGAGTGTTTGGAATCACTCTAGAGCTCTAAAACACTGTGTATGGGGACTGGTTATCTGTTGGAACCACTGGGACGGTCCAACACCATTGGCTGGAATTGGGCTTTTAAGTCTGGACTTGCAAGCTGAAAAGTAAAAGTCTCCTGTCTCTATAAATGAATCTTATATTTTTCTATTTTTATTTTTTGCATTACTGGAGATTGAACCCAGGGGTACTCTACCACTGAGCTACATTCCCAGCCCTTTTTATTTCAAGACAGGATTTCTCTAAGTTGCTGAGGCTGACTTTGAATCTGTGATCCTCCTTCCTCAACCTCCTGAGTTGCTGGGATTATAGGTGTGCGCCACAGGTGTGCACCCTGCTACAAAGGAATCTTACCCAGTGTCTTAGTTCAGACTGATATAAAAAATGCCATAGACTGGGTGACTGATGAACAACAAAAATTTCTCAGTTCTGGAGACTGAGAAAGCCAAGATCAAGAGGCCGACAGACCAGATGCCTAGGGAGAGCCTGCTGCCAAGTGTGCAGGCATCTTCTTGTAGCCTTATATGGTGGTAGGTAAGCTGTCTCACCTCTTCTCATCAGGGCACTAGCCCATCATGAGGCCCACACCCTCCTGACCAAACTATGTCCCAAAAGTTCCTCTTAACACTATCCCATTGGAGGTCAGGACATCAGCATATGAATTTTCAGGAGACATACATGCAATGTGTAACACCAGGCCTGTCCCCACATCTCCTGGTGGTCCGTGTCAACTCATGAGCTCATGAACTTGAATTTGGTCCTGTGTTGAATAAGAGGAATAAACTTTATTAGAAGTGCTAACTTATCTATAACTGATTTTCTTATCTTGGGAACTACCACTGGGATTTGACTATCATTCCAAGCAGAGGAAATCAAGGGGAAAAGTGGAAGGCAGGCAACTGACTCACAAAGGCGTAAATGCTTCCTTGCCACCATTGATTTTTGACTGGTCTCAAAAATTCCCAAGACCTGCTTTTAGTGAACATTAACTACCCATTACAATCTCTCTGGGGCTGCACCTCTCAGCCTTGACTGTAAATGGGTGACCCGCCTGCTTCCCTGTGCTCCAGAGAGCCTGAAGGTGCCTTGTGGAGAGGGCATCACTCCCACCTGGAGTGTGGGGCTCAGAAAATGTCACTGTTTGCCTCCAAGATGGGCTGTATCACATCCAGAGCAGACTCTAGAAGCTGGGAGGATCCTCACCTGGGGCAAGTCAGCAGAGGCTGGGAGGGGAGAACTAAGCTCTCCCATTCCAGCACTGGGAGGGAAATGTAGTAGAAACAGACTCCCATAGTGGAGCTCACTGATACGGCCTGGCCCAGTACCACCCAAGAGAAGCTTAGGAAATCATGTGAGCCTGTCTTTGCCGGGAACATCCCAGCACATCAGAGTTTATCCAGGCTCACTTGGTGACTGTCAGCTCAGCTGTGATGACTGACAGTGTCTGGGGCTTACTATGCACCAGGCTCTGTGAATAAGCCACAGGCCCCACCCTCAAGAAGTACAGATGACTTTCAACTTATGATGGGGTTACATTCTGATAAACCCATTTTAAGTTGAAGCTATCTTAAGGGAAACACACATGTAATCCACCTAACCTACCAACCATCATGGTTGAACAGTTAGTTCACTGTAGAGTGTTAGTTTAACCTCTCAAGTGCATGGCTGACTGGCAGCTGTAGCCTGCTGCCCCCTCACCCTGCCCAGTAATTGAGAGAGCATCAGATTGCACATCACTACCCAGGAAAAAGGTTAAAATTCAAAGCATAGTCTCTTTTGAATGTGGAGAAGACTGTCTTCACGCCATTGTGGAGTCTGCCATCCTAAGTTGAAACATTAGAAGTTGGGGGCTGTCTGTAGTCTGGAGGGCTGGCCCCATCCCCACAGCTGAAAGTTTGGGCACACTCTAGAGTGTCTGTGACCCCTCCTGTGATTTAAGAGGTACTCAGCCTTCCTTCCCACTGCCCTCAGTGACTCTGGGCCCTGGCTCTCTCAAACCCTCTTTTGACAGACTGTCTACCTGACTTTCATTTTCATTCAAGCTGGATTTGGTTTCTTGGATCTGCAAGAGCTCTGTGCTCCACAGTCATGAGTCAGCCTATGCCTTCTGTGTCCCCAAACTAACTGATGACTCCCTCTCTCCAATTTTGTTGAGCACCTGCTGTGTGCTAGCAAGCTCCTTAGCCTCCCATTTGAGGACCTCCACAGTTCTGCCCTCCCTCCAGCCCCACCTCCTCCCACAGCAACTCTGTGCCCTTTGTTTCAATAGTACTAAATGGCTGGTTGTTTCCCAAACAGGCATTCATCCATGTCTGTGGCCTTGTGTGTGTGTCCCTCTGCCTGGAATGCTGTCCTTGCCTCCTACTTTTCCATTGTGTTCGACTCATTCTTTGAGCTCCAGGTGAGATGCCACCAATTCTGTAAAACCTTTCTGAGGGCTACACACACCCGATGTAACCCCTGCTCCTCAGCACTTAGTACCAATGTTAGGTTATTCAACAATCATGGCTTAGAGGACAGATGCCTCCTGTGAAGGTGTCTCTCCCCCTGCAAGGTGCTGAACCCTTTGAGGTCTGGGCCCTGGACTAATAAAACACTACCCAGCTTCTCTGTTCCTGGTCTCCCAAATGTAGTCTGGGATGACTAAATCTGATACCTCCAGTCATTACCTAGTGCTAAATACATCTTAGAGTTGTAAGGTTAATGGCATGAAGGGGAGGGAACTGAACTCTAACCATAGGTCACTTAAGTTTTCTGGAAAGCCACATGCTCTTATTGCCCTTGTGGAGATAGACTGTAATGTTGGTTAGTTTTTGATCTTGAAGTCAGACAGGGCAGGGTTTACTGCTGGTTCCACCACTTCCTGGCCGTACTACTTTGCATATCCTACTTAAACCTTTTAAAGCCTCAGTTTCCTCAACTGTAAAGTGGGAATATACCCAGAATTTTGGTTATAAAATGATTTTTCCTTTTCCCTGTCTGGCGTACTTGGAGATATGTGACTCCTATGTTGCAATGCAGGCAGAAAAGTCATGTTTGAAAATGCCTGCCTGCCAATCCTGATATGCTAGAGTGTGTGCCCTTTCTTTTTTCCTTGTTTGAGATTCACTGGCCTAGATCCTTATGAGTGCTCAGTAAGCAGTTGAGAATGAACTGATGTCATGCACATGTTATATAGCCCAGGCATGGGTTAGCTGGATCAGATCCCTTTCTTTCTCCCTGTCCTGCACAACCCAGAACTTACTTTGGCATGGTCAGTGGTGGGCGGTATTTACAGAACACAGAGCAGTTCCTCCAGAGGTAGGGCCAGCTTCAAAGTCAGAAGGAATGCGTCCTGGCTTAGAAAAGGAGTGTGCCGAGCAGAAATGAACCACATCCTGCATTGGATCAAGCTACTCCTAGCCCTTTTCTGTTCAGTCACAGGCCCGTAGCTGTGATCAAAAACATGGCTTTGCTTTCCTGTTCCATGGTGCGGAAGACCAATGTGGAAAGTCCAAAGGCAAAGATATAGAAACTGTGGAACTGACCGTTTTATTTGTTTTATAAATTATGATTGGAAAATACCTTGCAACAATATGGCATCAGGGATTTTTGAAGTTCCAGTATTAAATCGTCTTAAACTTATTCTTGGAAAGTGCCCATCCTGGATTGTACCTCTCCCAGGCTCCCAAAAGGAAACTTCACTCTCCACAGTCTCTCACACTCCACTTTCTAATTCTCCTTCTAATTCTCTGTGCTGGCTCCCATAGTCAACAGATGAGGACATTTCTCTGTTGCCCTTGGGCACCATGACATGCTGGGATTATGCAGGATAATTCCACCACTGAGTGCAGCTAAGCCTGAGCTTAGGGACAGCCTCTGGTGACTTGTCCAAGTTGGAATCTAACCACCTCCTTTTGGACTCTCAGTCCCTGTGGTTGTTTCTCAGTCTGAGAACCTGCCTTTGGGCAGACTTTTATGATAAAGGCCCTTACCATCTCATACAACTTCGATGAGATTTACTTCTTGGGCTTCTGAACCTGAAGTCTCCAGGACCTGTGACAGCCATGGCACTCGCCATGCACTGCACCCATGAGCTGCAGCTTCAGCCCCTTTGCTCCTGTCAGTGGTTCCACCAATGCCACAGTCCTGTAGCTTCAACGGGCTCCTCTGTTTGCAGATTGGTTTTTCATTTGTGTTTTAAATGTGTTCCTTGTGCTAAGTGAGTGAAGTAGGAGGGCAGGTAGTTTTATCTTTTTTTTTTTTTTTTTTTTTTTGGTACTGGGGATTGAACACAGGGGCACTTCAACCACTGAGCCACATCCCCAGCCCTATTTTTGTATTTTATTTAGAGACAGGGTCTCACTGAGTTGCTTAGGGCCTCACTCATTTTCTGAGGCTGGCTTTGAACTCGTGATCCTCCTGCCTCAGCCTCCCAAGTGCTGGGATTACAGGCGTGCGCCACCACACCCAGCAGTTTTATCTTTATTTTGCAGAAGAGATTAAGTTTAGAGCAGGTTGTATTTGCCCAGGGTCCCTCAGCCACTTGGTCAGGATGAGAATCTAGATCTCTGACCTCAGTGCCCTGCTTGTCCTTTGTGCATCTGAGGTCTAGGGCAGGGATAGACCCTATATTTCCTGAATGAGGAAATAGCAGATTTTGAAACCACCTTGCTACTTGGGTCACTGAGTCTCCTCTTTTGGAATTTGCAGTATGTACTTGCACATTAAAGATAATCACAGTCCCTGCATTGAGCTATTTATGAGCACTCCAGCTCCTACCTTGGTGTTTGAGCCCATATACATGGCCCTCCTACTGTCAACAGTCGTATTTGGCAGAGGCTAGATTTCTGCCCTAACCCTTCTCTCCAGTAGAACACTTTTTATCACTTTTCCTCACAGCATATTGATGTCCCTGGTGATGCTGTGATCAGTGTATAATTAAAGATAGTTGTGCATGGCTGGTCCCAGGCTATCTCATGGGGTTTTTGATCATTGGGGAATCTCAGTGTTATAGATTTGAATGTGAACTTTTCCTAGTCAGGCCATGCATAGCTTCTTTATCAGAGGGGAAATGTGCTTAGTTATTAGAAGGTATGGGCTTCATTTTTTTATGTCAGCAGTCTAGCTTGCAATAAAACTTCTCTTACCATTACAGAGGCATTAGAATGTCTGTTTGCCTTTCTTCCATCCATCCTCCCACGCATCCATTCATTCATCAGTACATCCATACATCCATCCATCCTTCCATCCTTCCATGCACCCATCCATCCAGAGTTAAGAAAGACACTTCAGCTCACCTTTCTCATTTTGTAGAGAAAAAATCAAAGCGGAGAAGACTTGACTTGATCCATGGCACCCAAGTCTATCTTTGCGTTCTCTCATCGACCAAAGTCTATCCATTTATTCATCCATCCATCCATTTATCCATCCATTTGTCCATCCATCCATCCAAGGTAGTAGGAAGAATTTGCTGTGGGTAGAAGCCTCTTTAGTCTGAGTATTAGATTCCCTTAATTTCTAGAAACCTCATTCTGTTATTTATAGCAAAAGCAGCTTATTTCTACCGTCGTGTCTTTTCTGTGGGTCTCAACCTCCTGGTGCTCAGGTCTTGGAACTATGTTCAGAGCCAATTTGGGTTCTCCAGGAAGGTGTGGAGATGCTTAGTGTCACTAGCTCTTGGCAATTGAAACCACTGGTACTTTGCTTCCCTCTCTTTCAAATCTCCTGCCACCTCCTTGTTCTCACTGAAATGCCTAATGTTCTGGCTCCTGCTGAATGACTTAGTTTGATGAAAGGAGGGACAGACAGATTTGGCAGGGCTCTGGTCACTTCCTCTCTGCTTGATTTCAAAACCCTTTGCAAAATGAGAAGAGTTGAGCTGAAGTATTTTTCTTAACTCTTAACAGGCAATGATAGATTTTTTTAAATGTAATTATAGAATCTTAGGAATGGGAGAGACATCTGAGGGCATCTTCTCTCATGTTGGAATGTCCCTTTCGGCATTCCTGATTTATCAGGTCTCAGCCCAGTTACCTCCCACATTTAGGGACCTGCCCACCTCCAAAGAAGCCCATAATTTTATTATTGGACAAGTTTGTGCGAATTTGTTTCTGAATATTAATTTTAAAAATCTGCCTCCTTGTGGTTCTTACCCAGTAGCCCAACTTCTGCCCTCTGAGGCTTCATAGATTGTATCTGCATGCTGTTCCTCCCAGAAGTGGTTCAGGTGTTTGGGTTTGCAGAGAAGGCCTCAGTTCCTCTGAGTTGTCTTCTGTCAGGGCTGGTAGCCCTTTCCACACACTCCCCGTCACACCCAATCTCCTCAGCACCATCTAGTTGGAACTGTGGGTAAAAAGCCTTTCCTCTTGGAAGGAAGGCAGGAAGGAGGCCCCTCTGGAACAAGGCTAAGGAAATGTGTGTGCAGACACACATTTCTCGCCCAGAAAGCCAAGGTCCACATTTGAAGCTTCCTCTGAGTGAGCACCCCTTGTGCATACATGTGCAGTACCTGCTCCCCAGTCTTGCCTCAGCCATGCTCTGGGCTGAGATCCCTCAGGGTCATTATGATCAGCGAGGGTCATGCTCTTGTTCTCTCTATAGGAACAAGCAAGGTTTTCAGGATGTCTGGGACTCTCAGGAGGAGAAAGGGACAAAAGAAGGAAGCTTGAAGAGAGGCAGTATGTGGAAGAGACGTTTGAGTTTGTTGGGGCTCACTGAGATGAGGTCGCCCAGACCACACATTCCCTTGCTTTTCCTTCCTCACTTGTATTCTTTCTTCTCCATTTGAAGGAAAAATCAGAGATATTTTGGTTGGTAAGCTGGATGCACGGCCATCTCAAGCCACAGAACCATAATAAAATGGATGTCAGCAGCTTGAGGAAGGATGCCCAAATTCTGTGAGACTTTTCCAAGCTATACTGCCCCAAAGAGCTGCCTTCTCTCTTCCTGCCACCTGGGCGGGGACAAGTGCCTTCTGGGTTTCCTGCCAGGTGTGGATGTTGCATCTGAATACCTGTAACTCCAAGGCCTCTGCACCCTGGAGCTCCTGACAGCTGGATTCATGGCCATGGGACATTTGTCATAGCTTCATAGGATTTCTCTATGTCTGCTCTGGGACCACACTGCCTCTTTTGTCACTTAAAATGTTAGCTGAAATTTTATATTGGAATAAAAATGAACTAAAACCCTAGATGTCTCTGGTATGTATCTGGACTAATCTCCAGGGATTTTAAAAGCCTCAAGAGCCTTCCATGTATGGAATTCTGCTGCAGAATTGTTTTTCTGCAGTGATTTTTCAGTGATTGGAGAACCTGGCTTGCCAGAAGGTTCTAGTAGTAGGGTCCCAACATTTGCCCAGGGCAAGAGCCCAGGTGCCAGGTTAGAAAGTGGCAGCACTGTCTTTCTCTTGCCTCAAATTGGTCTGAGGGTGAATTTCTGAGCCTAGTGGAAAGGTCACGGGCACAAGCTGGCGTCAGACTGCCTGGGTTTGAATTCCAGCTCTGCCATTCACCTACCTACATGGCTCTGTCCTGGCTGTTTAGCATTCCTGTGCTAAACAGGGTCACTCCTCATGAGGAAAGTGGACTCTGAGGATTAAATGAGTCAATACTTGTCAAGTGCTTAGAATATTACCTGACACAAGTGCTCTGTGCATGTCAGTAAAATAAGGAAGGGAGCTCTGTCTAAATAACCAGTACAGCATGGTAACCAGTTGCCATAGCATGCACCCAAGAGCCTTTGAGACACCAGAGCATCTGCCTGCAGTTGTTATTTATAGCAGAGGTGATTAAATAGGAAATGCTTGTCAATGCTAGACTGAAAATCTGATTTTCTTATTATAAACACCTTCTTTTAAGTCCAGTAGATGTCACTTATGGGACAATCTCTCCTGACAATTTGGTCATGTTTGTGCCTACAGTCCTTCCAGAACTCAGGGGGCACCCATGGAATTTTCCACATTCCTTTCTTCTTTGGAAAGAAGGGCTCGCCCCTCTTTTTCCTCCACAGGGCTGGCAGAGCCCTGTACCTGCAGATGTTGGCAGCTATGACACCAATGCCATTCAAGAAAAATTAATTTTCCCCTCCTCGTTAGGGCTTCAGGGCACAGTAGCCATCTGCTTGCTCAGCAGAGGGGCACCCCGAGTTTCTGCTGCCTTCTTGTTCCCCTCCCTGCTCTGCCTGATTTCTGTCTGTACCATCCTCCTCCTGCCAGCCTCCTAGGAACTTGTTATACTACCACCCACCCACTGCCCCTACCCCAGGCAGGGCTTTTAGGATGAGATATTACAAACCGTGGTTCACTAGAACCCAATTAACTGGCAGATTTGGTTTATAGAATGTAGCTACTTCTGTACTCGTTAATCAGAAAATCTAGTTTTGATGGAAAGAATTGTGCCTGACATTAAACAAACCAAATTCAAGTCTTGCTTCACTTTTTTCATTGGGAAACTGAGAATCATATTGTGTGTCTCAGTTGTTTGGAGGTCTGTGTGTCTTAAAATGCTCCATATCTCCGTGAGGGATCATTATTGTTATTATTAATCTTTACACATTCTACTTCCTGGGGTCCCTGGGATTATAGGTAGCAGTTCCAAATCTCTAAGTAAAGAAAGTGAAAATGTAGCATTGTTCCTGGGGTCTTCAACTCTGACTTACTGCATGCAGAAGGCTCTCACGTCATCTTCACAGTGAAGGATGATGTAATTAGTGCCTCCAAGACCTTTGTTTTCCTCTGGTGTAGCTTAAATTAATGGTGACCAGAAATACACTTTGAAATAACATCAACTCATACTTAATAAATGTCTATCATGTGCCAAGCACTGCTATCCTAGGCACTTAGGTATTAAATTACCCCAAGTCAATGAGGCCAGTACTATTTCTGTCTCCGATTTGCAGGTGAGGAGGCAGAGGCAGAGAAAGGCAAGACATGCCAGGCTGTAATAACCTGTAAATGTGGGATCCTGCTCTTTTCCTTTTCCTTTTTCTTTTCTTTTCTTCTTTCTTTCTTTCTTTTTTTTTTTTTTTTTCCCAGTAATTTAAATTGAACCCAGGGCCTCAAACATGCTAGGCAAGCACTCTGCCTGGGAGCCATTTCCCATCCTGAGCCTTGGTCTTGTTCACTGTGCTCCCCTCATCCTCTGGATGTGGAAGGTTGGTCCTAACGGGGCCCATTGTGTTCCTTAGTTCCTTATGAGTGAGATTGTCTTGCCTGGCTCTCCTAAGTCTCTCTTCTGGCTGACTTCTAACACCTTCTCCTTGGCTCTGATCTTTGCTGACCATCTGCCTGGACTTCGTTCTTTATCGCTGCATCTACTCACTGAAGCCCTTAGGGAGTAGACAGATGAGACAGTGTGCCCATTCCACAGAATTTGCCTAAAGTCACAGAACTAGAAAATAGAGGGTCCAAGCCTCAAGCGTAATCCACTGTTCTTGTTACTATAGGGTACTTTTGCATCTTTTGTGGTGAAAATAGCCTGGATATGCTGGGGTCATTGTTAGTACTCACTATGGGGATTTGTCATCTCCTTGCTCTGCCTTCCCAGCCCTGCCCTGGCTCACTTGCAGTCTTCTCATAAAAAGGCTTCTGGTTCTCGGGTTGAGCTGTCACTCCCATCATTGACTCGTGACCACAGTGGAGAGTGGGGAAGGTGTGTGACCCCTGGAGTGGGGCTTTCTGGGAAAAGCCCCTTGCAGTTTTCCTGCTGTAGCAGATTCCAAGCCGTTCTTTGTTGCTGTCATTGCCATGCTGTGTATAGCCAAGTGCTGTGTCTGGTTTGCTCGGGACAATCAGCTGCAAAGCCAGTGCTTGCCCTTGCTTGCCAGTGCTGATGAGAACATGGAGCCAGGACTGAAGAGTCCACCCGCCTTACAGATGACTAAGTCAGACCGTTCAGCCCTTTTCCTTCCTTCTATTAGCTTGCAGAACAAATCCACACCTGGTGACAGCATGAAGGCCTTTTGATTTGGCTTCAACCTCTTTCCCTCTACTCTCCTGTCTCTCCACACCCTGAAATTCTGTGTATAAAGAGCTGTGTGTGGGTATGGGCTCATTTGTTCACTAATATGATTGCTGACTCACATCAGGTCCCTTCAGATTCCCACCTGCAAGGCCTGGCTCCTGTGGATTCCTTAGCATGGCATCCCCTAAGTTCTGGTAAAGCTGATTATTCTCCATCCCTAAGTTGGAATCTCCTCTATGCTGCTCTGTTCCTGAAACACTTTGTTTGTTACTCTGCTAAAGCATTTATTTATTTGATTCTACCTGGTATCTCACCTGCTTGATCATAAGGTCCTTGAGGACCAGCAAGATTCACCCTCATCTCTGTGCTTTTTGCCCCATGCCTAGCCCTAGCTAGTAGTTTCTAAAAGACCACAGGTTGCGTAGTCCCTGTCTTCTGAAAAGAATCACCATCCCTTCAAAGTTGACTCCAGAGTTGCCTCTACAGGTGCTGGTGGGTGACTCCTACCTGTTGGTGGAGATGCTGCAGCTGTACTCAGCAAGCCCTCAGAGAGGGTCACAGGTCTCCTGGGAAACCCCAGAGACTGAGTGCATTACACTGAATAGTTACTGAGACTGAAGAATGGCAGGAGGAGAAACAGATGCCCAGAAAGCTCATGAAAACTTGCACATGTAGTCATCAGGGAAATGTGAGTCAAAACCACACTGAGATACCAATTCACACCCAGGAGGATGGCTATCATAGGAAAAAATGGGACAGTAACAAGCTTGGTGGCAATGTGGAGAAATTGGAACACTCACTGACTGCAGGTAGGAATACAAAGGGAGATAGTTACTATGGAAAACAGTTTGGCAGCTCCTCAGAACAAAACATGAGTCACCCATTCAAAATATGACCCATCCATTCCACTCCTGGGTACAGTGCCAAGGCAACTACAAGTATATGCCCCCACAGAAACTGCACATGAATGTTCATATCAGCATTATTCAGTAGTCAAAGGTGAGAACAACCCAATTGCCACTCAGCTGACAAACAGAAGAACGATCTATGTGGTAGATCCCTGTAACAGAGTATTATTTGGCTGTCAAGAGTGAAGAATTGATACATATTACAACATGGATGAACCTTGGAAGCATTATAATGTGTGGAAGAGGAGAGCCACAAAAGACTTCATTATATGCTTCCATTTATGTGAACTATCCAGAACAGGCTGAAATGGTCACTTGGGACTGGGGCAGGTGACTGCGGAGGTTTGGGGAAGTGACAGCTGAAGGGTATGAGGCTGCTTCTGGAGGTGATAAAAATGTCCTGAAATTGATTGTGTGGTAGGTGCACACGCAGAATATAATAAAATCCACTGGATTATATATTTTGAAAGGGTGAATTATATGGTATGTGAATTATATGTCAATAAAACATCAAAACAATAATAATAGTGGCAGGAGAAGGTATATAGCTGCAGTATAAGTAGAGATGCCAATGTATGTCCTAACCCTGCTTTTCATGGTAGCAGACATCTTTCGGTGGCGCCTCTTTTTCTGCCTGAGCCCACTACCCTTCCCACACACAGTATTTTTCAAGGGTTGAGCGAGCTTAAGTGCAGATTGAGATATATAAAGTCATTTTTTAAAGATGAAATTTTTTACTTCATTTTTATGACTTAACTGCCTTTTTACTTTCCAAGAGAATTAAAATGACTCTGCTGGCACTTGGATTACTTTGTTGGCCACTGGGACCAGACACTTACACTGGCCCTTCAATATCAGTGGGCATGTTCACTCGTGTGGTCAGGCATTCTTTCACAGCCAGGATTTATCGTGTACCAAAGTTTTAGGATCTAAAGAGACAGAAATAAAAGTCTCCACTATCAAGGAACTTAAAGAACAGGGAACAGGCTGAAATTCAAGGAAGAATTAATACCAGTGCTGAGATGATGGGGTCCCTAAACATTCAGGAGAGACCCTAAACCCCACCGGAGGGAGTTGAGGAGGCATCAGGAAGAGGTGACTTCCTGGAAGGTAAGTAGAAGTTGATCAGGAAGAAAGGACATTCTAGGTAAAGGCAATCTTGGGAGGCAGCGACCTGGGTGCTTTGAGGAACTCAGAGTTCAGTCCAGACACAGGTGCACAGGTCACAGCCCGGTGGGAGGAGTCAGGCACAGAGGACCAGAGCCCGGCTCAATGGAGATTAGATCAGAACAGAGTGAACATGTGTCTCCCTGGAGCTCGGATAAGATTTAAGGAGGAGGTATGCAGAGGAGGAGTGTGCCCTGGGGTCAAGGATACACCCTGGCTTCTAGCTTGGACTTCTGGGGGTGGGGTGGTGCCTGCTTGTGAGATAAGAGGCCCTAGGGGACAGGCAGGCATTTGTTACTCATTTGCTTCCTGAGGGTCAACACCAGACTGGTTATTGATAAGTAGACCTGGATTACACAGGAGTGTTTCTGAATCCACTGGCCAGCAGCCCTGGGGAGGCTGTGTGCTGTCAGCCCTTCCTAGCCCCATCATGGCTTGCAGTCCTCAGGTGCCCAGACATGCCTGGCCTTTCACTTATCCCAACTTTGGGTTTCCTGTCTGTCTGAGGAGAGGGATGGATCATATTGAAGCTCCTCTACAGATCTGATGTTCTGTCATTCTGTGATGGGAGGTTACACATTTGCACAATTACCTCTTGATGATTTACATAATCATTTCAGAGACATTTCAGAATTCACTTTGGATAGCTCTTCACTGTTAGTCACAAAGCTTACACTTCAGTTTTGCTGTCCCTCCCTTTCCAAGGCCTCTCTTTCCAAATCTCTGAACATTCAGATTTACTGGGAGCTGTGTTGGAGGCTTTTCCCAAAGCAAAGACTTGCAGAATGTGGATGCCCTCCCAGGCCCCTCATTTTCCTCCTACCTTTGCCTCACAGGACCTCTTCTTTTAATTTCCTAGCCTTGTTCTGAAATCCACAAAGAGAACATTTTGCAGAATGGACCCAGGTGTTAGTTGCTGCAATCCCAGTTATGGAAGAGAGCTCGTGGAGATGGAAGGACTTGTTCTTCCTGCTTCCCTCTGCTTTGTAAAGCCATCATCATCAGAGCGAGCAGGACAATCACATCACCTCTGCTCAGATTTGCAGTGTTCCCATGAGACAGCTGGGGCAGGATGGAGGGCCTCTGAGAGGCTAAGCCCCGGCTCCCACTAGCTACAGGATGACAGGCATTGTTGTTGAATGGACTGTTTTCTCCAGGGAGGGGTTGATGGGATCAGACTGAGAGAAGAGGGAGGAATTCTTGGACCATCTGTTTTTCTGTAGCTCCCTTTTTTTCAAGAATGAACATTCTGTTCCTGTATTCTTCCATCCCTGAATGATTTTAAGTCATTTCGCCCTGTTGGTTCTTTGCCAAGAATGTCACAGAACTGAAGAATGTCAGAGTTGGATGGTCTCATTCAAATCCATGGGCTTCTTCTTAGAGAACAGGAACTGAGTCTCCATCACATTCTTTTCTCCAGTACTAGGCACAGGCTAGGGTGCACAACTTCTGTGAACACTTGCTGAGTGAGTGAATGAATGAATGAATGAATGGATGGATGGATGGATGGATGAATGGATGGATGAATCACATTTGTACAATTACCTCTTTCAATGACTTACATAATCATTTCAGAATTCACTTTGGATAGCTCTTCACTGTTAGATAATTGCAAAAGCTTACACTTCAACTTTGCATTGTCTCAGTCACCAGTAAGTGTTAACCTCTGACCTGCCCTTGCCTCAGAGACCCAGAGTTCCTTGAGGCACAGAAAGCACAGAAAGAGCTGCATCTGTACCTGAGGGCCAGCCCAGAGCCTGAGGTTATGGGGGATGAACCACACCTGACCCCCTGTCTACCTTGCATGGAGTCTTCAGGCTTGGGTCTGGCAGCATTTTGTCAAGGTCTTGCCTGGCCTCAGGCTGCACAGGGTGTGTAGGTTAGGAGTGGAACTCAACTCATTAAGGAAAAAGAAAACTGCTTTGCCTTGCTCACAGTGGGCCTAAAGAGAAAATTTAAAATAACCTTATGGTGTGTGTATGTGATGTGATCATTTGTCACGGTTGACATTTTTCATTTGCTGACTATAAAGCAGTGATTCTTAGATGTGGTTTTGTGCTACTCGCAGTCTCTTCCTCATTTATTCCAAGGGCTGTCATGAACTTGCTAGAAAGTTGCTTGAATCAAATTTAAATTCATATATTTTTATTGATTTATGTATTTTATCTCAGGCCCCATCTACTTGCAAAAATTTTAAGGTGGCATCTAATAAAGGAGATACATGCAGTTGTTTCTTGTTTTGTTTTTGTGGCTGGGATTGAACCCAGGGCCTTGTACATGCTAGGTAAGTGATCTACCACTGAGTTACATCCCCAAACCAATAAGCAAATAGAAGAGCAAAAAGCATGTAGAAAGAGAAAGCAAAAAATAAGGTATTTTAATTGCTTTGAATGAGAATTCACTTTTGCATTTAGTGTCTTTGGAGACCAAGAAAAAAAGAACAGACCCTGAGGGGCAAAGAAGAGCTGAGATATAAGGAAAATCCTGAAAGAAACAGAGGACCATTTGAGTTCTCTCTTTTGGACTTCCTTTCTTTCAGCAGATATGATAACTACGTGATATACTTTGGACAGAACCCTGACCCTCATCAGATGTCATCAACCCACCTCTGAGTTCAGCGATAGCAGGGAACAGGCCCATGAGAGTCCAGAGTGGCCCCCAACGACTTCTTCCATCTGAGAGAGTAGAGAGGCCTCTTGTGCACAGATGCCATGGGCTGGGAATGGTGGTTAGCGCTCTGGCCTGGATTAGTTGGAGGACAATTCTGGAAGGCGTACTGTGCACTTCTGGAGCCTCGCTGGACCAATGCCTACAGCACCAATCTGGAAAACATACTCATGTATTAGCTTTTCCTTCTTTTCTATTTCTTTCTCTCTTCTGCTTTGTAGGATCCCCCTACAGTTAAAGCTGTCCACATCCAAGCTCTCATCTCAGGCTCCATCCCCTCCAGGACCTTCAAATCCCACAGTACTTTGATCAGGAACAAGCAGAAGCCAAACAGAAGATGGTGAATCCAACACTCCCATGAACCAGGCTGGGCAAGACCATGACTGCCCCTCCTTAAGAACACTGTTTTAAAAGAAGTCCTTCTTTCTTGTGCAGAACCTAGTGTCTCCTGTTCCCAAAACTGGATTCGGTTCTCAAAAACCAATCTTATAGTATCCCTTGCTTACCTGGCCCCTCTCAGACCTGTTACCCAGGTTCCTGGGAAAACACTGTTTTCCCCCAATCTGTCCTGCACATGGCACTCAGTATACAGATGCATGGTGTGTGCCACCCTTGGTTTAGTCAGAGGTCTCCAGTGATGGCGTTAAACCCCCAAGAAACAGCAGCTTGGCCAGGCACAGTGGTGCACAATTATAATCCCAGCAACTTGGGAGGCTGTGGCAGGAGGATGGCAAGTTCAAGGTCTGCCTCAGCATCTTAGCAAGACCTTGTCTCAAACTAAAAAAAATAAAAAGAACTGGGAATATAGCTCAATGGTATAACACCCCTGGGTTGAATCCCTAGTACCAAGAAAGAAAAGAACACCAAGACAGAGGAGCCTGCCTGCATATTTCCATCCCTAGGCCTCTTTCCAAGCAGAAGGACACAACTCTATTTTCCCTGTCACTTTCTAGAAGAAGAGTCTGAGCTGTGATTCAGATTAAAGGACTGGGCTCTTTTGTCTGCTTGCCCACAATTGCCACCTGTCCCCCTCTTTCCTTTTCAGAGAACACAACTGCCTGGTTGGGCTCCCAGCTATCCTGGGAGGCAGGTGTGTGAGAGGGCAGCTCCAGCAGCTCCTAGGGCTGTCCTTACACTGGAGCTCCCAAGCTCTTCTACCAGATGGTGCCATTAGGTCTGTTCCCATGTCCTGCTGCAGATTCTGATCATGGACCTTTCTACTGAGTTCAAGCAAGACTTGAAAATCATTGTGGTCTTTGCAGGTGCTGCCAGGGACTGATGGAGCTTGGATTCTGACTGGGTGTCCCTTCCCCCAGGTGGCCAGGAGGATGGCTGTCACAGCTCTCTGCTGCTTACCCTGGGCTAGTACTGTTGTCTTCCCCACTCCCCTGGCGTGTGTGCTCATTCCAGGCCTCAGCTCCTGTGAGCAGTCCTGATTAGGGGGTCCCTACAGGTTCCTGGTCCTTCCTAAGGTTAGGAGGGCCAACCCTGGGCTGCTTTTCTAACTCCTGAGCCCTCTGTCTCCAGGAGGAAGGAATGGGGTAAAAGAACCCAGGCCCCTCCCCACCTTATATTTTCAGGACTGTTCCAGTCGAGGCTGGAGAGTGGGTATGGAAGCATCATCGTCAGGCCCCTGATTCAATGTCAGAGTAGTTTTCCACCAGAACTGGGTTTGCTCAGCTATCCCTGGGGATATCTTTGGTGTGAATATCTTTAATGTCTGCCCCGTCAAGGTCTGCATACCTCTTTTCTACCATTCCGGGCTGTCAACTTCTTGAGGATAGGGATCCAGCCTTTCACGTATTCTTTTCCTTGTGGTCAGCTGTTAAGTAAATGTGCAGTAAATGAGTAAACACTGTGTGGTTTTCTAGAAATTGGATGCTGTTTATTTCTATCACTCTTTCCCTCCATACTTTAGATAACCCTGGCCATCTTGCACACCCTGCATCTTGATAGGAAATGCAGGTGCATCCTGCATCCATGAAAAATGGCCCAAGACTCCAGCATCTCTGGAGCCAGCTCCCTTTTGCACTGTGGTGAGTTCTAGTGGGAGCTGTGACCCCGGGAGCCTGACTGTGACCTCACAGTGCCGACAGATGCACTGGCATCCTATCTCCATAAGGCGTTTGCATATGGAAATAAGAAGGCTCATTTTCAAGATGTCTTGGGTCCTTGGAAGTAGACATTAAAGCACTAGCCCATTAATCTGTCAGTCAGCAAATATTTCTGGATCATGTCTGCTGGCCAGCACTGGGCCTGGTGCTGGAAGCATTCATGAACAAGACAGACCTGTTCCTTGCCCCAGGGAGTGCAGTCTAGCAGGGGAAGCATAGATACATTAAGCAAATTATTATCTTGGAAAAAAGGTGTTATTTTATGGCAGGCCTGAAAGTCTCAGGGATCACTATGCTGTTATTACAACCAGTTTTCCCTCCAGGGGAGTCCTGTGGCTTGGATTCATACCCATAGTTTTCTTGGAAGTTTTCTGGTCCAGACCATCTTGTTAGTACCTGGAGAAAGCTTTGGAATTTGCATTAAAGCAGGTATCAGGTTCCTGAAGCATAACTATTTAACCTTAGGGACTCCACTTGGGATCTGGCTTACTGTGTGACCAACCACTCACACCCTCTGTCTCTTCATCTGTAAATGAGGTCCATGGTCTAAGAGCCATATTTTCAAGGTAAATTCCATGGAATGCTAATCCTAGAACAACATGGCCTAGAGAAAACAGTTTCATGATCAAATAAGTTTGGGAAACACTTGTCTCCCTTCACACTAAAACCTATAGATGTTCAAGTCCCTTATGTAAAATGGCATAGTGTTTGCATATAATCCGGGCATATGCTCCCATGTACTTTAAATCAGCTCTAGATTACTTGTGATCACAATGTAAATGCTATGTAAATAGTTATTTTACTGTATTGTTCAGTGAATAATGAGAAGAAAAAAATGCACATGTTCAATATAAACACAATTTTTCCCCCACTGTTTTTAGTCTGTGGTTGGTTGAATCCTTGGATGTGGAACCTATGAATATGGAAGCCTGATTTTATATACATATAAAATATATATATAAATATATATGTTTATATAATATATAATATAAATATATATTTAAATATGTATAATATAAATATATATAATATAAATATAAATATATATAATATATCTATTTTATATATATTATATATTATATATAAATAAATTTAATTAATAAAATTATATATTTTATATATATATTTTATATACATATGTGTGTGTGTGTGTGTGTGTGTGTGTGTGTATAATTTCTCTTTTAGATTCATGAAATTCAATAAAGACTCTGGGAAGCCCTGATACATGCAATCTTGTCTAGCTTTGTTGAAAATTACCTTTCCTAAACTTCTAGACCGGATTCCTCTTGCCACATCACACCTATTTTCCTAAGCCTCAAGACCCCAAGGAGTCCAAGGGCCAGAGATCTCTGAAGGCCCATCTGCTGTAATTAGGGTTCAGGTTGGTGATGCCCTGGGCTGGGGAACAGTGGCCCTGAGCCCTGCAGCATCTGGCACCCCCTCTTCTTTGCCATGACCATGCTAGTATCCCAGGAGACAGCTGGCTGTAAATTTCCTTGGTGCCTTCTGGAGACATTTTAAGACTCTCATGGTAGTGGTGCTGCCTCGGAATCCACACTCATTCTTAATTGGTCTCAGAACCATCAGCTCACCAAGCCATCTGTCACTGGAAACTTGAGCAGTACTCAGAGTCCTATTAATAATTCAGCTGAAGAGCTTCTTCAGATGTAACCCTCCCAGCTGCAGGACTCACTTGTCTTCTGCCTCCAGAGATGTCCCAGGGAGAGTTCTCTGTTATAGCACAGAAGTTAATGACTCAGGCAGTAGTACCCCACACTCTCGCAGAATCCCCAAAGCATCCTTCAGTGGAAAGAGGGAAGATTGATCCAGATTAATCCTGCTCTAATTATATCAGCTGTCTTGGAGAGGGTAGGCTTGTAAGGCTGGGTTGGCAAGCTCTGGGGAGTAGATTGCTCATGGTAAGGGTTAGGCAAGTCCCTGTGCTGGGAAGGGAGACTTGTCCACTGTGATGAATGGGTGGACTCTTCCACTCCTTCCTCGCCTGTAACTTTCACAGCCATTCAGAAAGAAAGGCAGGTTTTTTTGTTTTTTTGTTTTGTTTATTTGTTTGTTTGTTTTTTGAGTTAGAAGCTTGCACACTGAAGTTGTCTGAAAATAGTGGTTGAATTAGTTGTAGCTGATTAGTTCTGGTTCTCATTTTCATTTAGTGGAATGATAGGATGTCACAGCTGAATGGGAACATAGAAATCATCTCACCAAGCTCCTTCATTTTTCAGTGCAGGAGAAAGACCAGAAAAGTGACTCTCTCAAGGTCACCCAGCTAGTCATTACAGAGCCAGGCTGATGCCCAGGTCCCTTCCACCTGGTCACACCCCACCCCCCCACTCCCGCCTCTCTCACACACACACACACACACACACACACACAGTGCAGTATCACTGCAGGGCTGCAAACAGCCCCAGGCACAGTGATACTGGGCCACCAGCTGCTCTTCCTTCTCTCGTCCTGTGATGCCAAGAGAAGCAGTGTCCCCAGCTGTCATGCTGATGGGCTGATGCATTGGCCTTTTTGTGTGCTATCAGTAATGTGAAAAGATTTCTCCCTCCTTCTAGACACTTCCCTGCTAATTTGTGGTGCTCAGGGACACCAGTAGCCTCTTAGGTCCTCTGCCCTTGCTGTGGAGTTTGTTGAGCCTGGCTGCTCAGCAGAAGGTCCCTGGGAACCAGCCCTTTATGGCCCATTGTAGGCTCTGCTGGGGCCCAGCAGTGTCAGGCATGGGGTGCTTTCTGTTAGACACTGAGCTGGATTCCTACCTTGCCCTGGAGCCCCAAGGGTGGGGGTGGGATGAAGGAGACCAGAGCCTTACCTTCCCCATCTGCATTTTAACCTCAGCCCTTTTAAGTAGCTGAGAGTTTCACTAGACTTGAGTTTTTATGTCCCCCAACCCCCATATTCATATGCTGAAATCCTAACTCCCAAAGTGATGGTGTTAGGAGGTGGGCCCTTTTGGAGATGATGAGGTCATGAGGATGGAGCCCCTGGTGGATGGGGTTAGCACTTGGAAAAGACAGCCCCTCTGAGAGCTCCCTGGCCCTTCCAACTTGGGAGGACACAGTGAGAAGATGGCTGGCTGTGAACTAGGGAAGTGGCCCTCATCAAACACAGAGCCTTCTAGTGCCTTGATTTTGGACTTCCCAGTCTTCAGGACTGTGAGCAATAAACATCTGTTACTTATGAACCACCCAGTCTACAGAGCTTTGCTATAATATCCTGCACTAAGACAGGGGGCCAGGATGACAGCCTGGGGCCTCGGAGGCTGGAGTTTCTCGAGGTGCTAGAAGACACCTGTGGAGGTGACTGGGCCAGCACCCTCTATTTGTAGATGAGGATGCCAAGGCCTGGAGAGGGGAGCCCCTTCCAAAGTCTTGAGACCAGTTGATGGTGATGGCAGAGCTGAGGTGAGCATGGGCTGCAGACTCCCCTGTTTTTCCTGCCCAGCCTCAACTATAGGCCCTCAGCCTTTCTAGTTTGGGGTGTCCTTCTTCAGGATAGGACCCGCATGTCCAGGAGACCTACACTCCAGGGGTTAGAAAGTACAGGGGAGGTTTGGGGAGCAAGGACACTCCAGTGTGGCAGCTGGGCTTCTCAGTGGGGTGCAGGGACAGGTGAGTTGGGGCTGTGGAGCAAAGATGCCCTTAGCGGTTCTTCGGCAGGAGAACAAGCTGCCCAGAGTGACTGTTTGCGGAGTTCAGTTGCAGGGCGTGAATGGAGGGAAAGGAGAAGAGGTGCAGACAAGTCAGGGTCATGGTGCATTCTCCACCTGTCCTGGATGCAGACCCAGTCTTTTTCAGTTCCTCCCCGGGTCGCGGATTCCCTTTTTTCATGACCTTTCTTTGAATTTCAAGCTGGAGCAGCCCTCAGCTATGTATCTGCACAGAAGTCTTAGGGAGATGTAACCCAACAGGGCCAGGAAGGCCTGAGTGAAGGGAAGACCACGCCCTGGGGTGAAAAGGGACACTGGGTTGCCTGGGAGAGCAAGGCCCTCCGTGGCTCAGTGAATCTTGGTGTAAGTGCAGTATTTCTAAGCACAGGTTGCCTGGGTGAAGGTGTGGTTCCTAGGCATTTGGATTCCAGAACAAAGGTTCAAGGCTGAGGGAGCAGCAGGCCAAGTGTAGCTATAGCTGTGACCTTGACCCAACACACACCAGACACCCTCACAGAACAGTGCCAGGGAGTACATGGGCTTGACTGCCGCTGAGGGTTCAGGGAAGTCAAGTCCTGGGACCCTTGACTCCAGGAGGGACGGGCTGTGGGTGGTGCAGGAGCTGTGCCAGGTGGCCCTCATCCCTTCTCCAGGTTCTCCTGGCACTGTGATTGCCGGGAGCTCACCTCGTCCTCTCCTCCTGAACACAGAGCCCAGTAACTGAGCATGGGTCAGGGAATCCTGAATGAAGTGAGAGGAATGCAACAGGCACCAGGGGTAACCTTCACAGCTGCTGAGCAAAGCTTCTCTCTCGGGAAAATTCTGAAGGGACAATGGCATGCTAAAGTAACCACGGCAATGCAGGGATGCTGGTATTTCTGGAATAATACTGTTATTTAACATTATTGGGGTGCACCCTGTGTCCCAGGAACTGTGCTCAACTTTCATAGGGCATGTCCCGTAATCCTCATGATGATTCTGTGAAGTGGATGTGAATATTGCCTCCACTTTCCAGATGAGAAAACAGAGGCACAGATTGTTTACACACTGACCTGAGGCTCTGAGCCAGGCTTTCCTTTCCATGGCTGTGCGGGGTCAGCAGAGCAGCAGAGGGGCAGCAAGGCATCCTGGGAGGATGGGGCAGCCACTGTGGCAGACGGGGAGGGCCAGGGTCCATCACAAGACATTAGGCTCTGCCCTCCTTTGAACAGATCCTGCTGTCCTTGGGGTCTTGACGTAAACCTTGGAAGATGGGAGAAATCTAAGCTTTTCCTTTTCAGAGAGTAAAGAGACCATGTGAGTTTTGAGTGGAACCTGATCCTGGAGAAGTACAGCCAATGCCCCAGTCATCCACCAGGAATCCTGCAAGCCCAGTGGGAACTTCCCACCCCAGGGAGCCAGGACAGAGCCTGCCCCACCGCCCAGCCCCTGACCCTCCCTCCTGCCTGGCCTCTTCCAGCCAGGAACCCCTGGCCCTGTTGTTTCAACTGCACAGAGCAGGCTTACCGGCTATTGTTCTTGGATGGATTTCTGTGATCTTAGGACCTTTGAGAAAAGAGCAAACAGCTAGGAAAACACAGAGTAGTTAAAAAATGTTTGTGATTTTTGTGCTGCATGAAACAAAAGAGGCATTTGGGAGACTCAGCATTGTTCTGGGGCAGCAAGGAAGAAACAGGCCTTTGAGGCCTTCTCGCCTTGGTGGGATCCAGCTGATTGTCAGGAGAATGCGGTTAGGGCTGCCTCCCCAGTGCCAGGCACCTACTCTGCATGAGGGGCTGGAAGCAGATTTATACTTAACCGCCTTTTGTCCTCACTCAGTTTCCAGCCCCTTCTTTTCATCTTGTTGGGAAAGTGGCTAAGCATTATCCCCAGCCTTAATGGTTTCATGCCATCCTCCCAGCCCATGCTGGACACATTTAACTGTCTGTCCTCAGCAGAAATATTAAAGCCATACTTACAGGGCAGTCTGTGGTGCGCATGGTAACTGTGATTCCCCTCATAGGATATCAGTTTTGTTATACAGATGTTATCTCCGTTTTATCAAAGACCAAACAGGCTCAAAGCAGCGAAGGGTTTACCTGGTGTTGCAAAGCTAATAAAGGACCCTGGACAAAGCACTGTTCTCTTAAGACTCCTGAAGATTCCTCCATCAAGGAGCTCAATCTTGAAAGCTTGTTTCCTCAACTCCTTGAGAAATTCTGAAACATTGTGGACACACTGTTGTTTTCACCCACGAAAGCGAGTTCTGGGCCTGGGGCTGCAACACTGCAGGCCCAGCACCTCTCTCCTTCAGAATTGCTAGGATTTGCACTGATGAAGTTGAACTCACTGTGGCTCCTTTCTGCCTTTGCAGCCCCCAGAGTGTGGCCCCAGAGGCCCAGGTCCAGGGGGCCTTGGTAAGCCTGTAAAGGCACCGTCTCCACCATCACTCCCTAGCTGGCCCTGTGCCCTGCCACAGCCCCATAGCCCACAGTCCTTCCAAGGGTATTGGTAAGGAAGACATGATGTTCCTGAGGGCATAGCCTAGTTGTATCTCTCTGTTCCTCCCCTCACACCATGTCTCATTTAATTGGCACGACCTTTCTCACACACCTTGGTGAAGTGACTGGGGAGGGCTGGTGGCCTCCTGTGTTGTCACACCAGTGATGGCCAGTAACTGGTTTTCCTCGGAGGATGATCTGTCTGGAGGAGACTGAGGGCCTTTAGAACTGCCCCTCCCACCACTGCACACCCCCACGTGCTGCTCATAGAAGGGGATGGGGGCCTTTGCCTGCACCTGGTCAAAATCACCATGTTGCACTGAGGAACTGGGGCTTGGCCTGGCATCAGGAAGTGCCTGGGTGAATGCTGGCTCCAGGGAGGGCCTGGGGCTGTTTATTTGAGGGTGAGGAAGCTCCTGGGACAGTATCTGTCTCATGTGGGAAGAAGTGTACTCGTTGCTGTGGCCTTTAGTGACAGCTGCCCACAGGAACTTAGCTGGAAAGGAACCTTACAGGAGGGAAAGGGCAGATAGGGACCCCTATTTTTCCTCGTGTGGGCCCTGCTTTTGGCCTCAGCCTGCTGCTGATGGTAGTGGCAGGTCCTGTCTGTGAGTTCTGTGGATGGGAAGAACAGAGTGAGGGTAGCTGGCCTTTCAGGGCTGTGGCTGTTCAGATGGACAAGTGTAAGAGGAGAGGACTTAGGACATTTCATTTCCAGATTCACACCTTGCAGGTGGTGGGAGGAGCTGGCTGAGAACAGCAGCCTGGTGCAGGTGGTCTCCTTTTCCAGCAGTGCTGAGGTGGGAGCATGGACTGGGAGAGGGCAGGACTCAAACCGTGACTTTTCCATTTCCACCACCCATCATGCAGCAATGGTGTGTGTGTGTGACCCCGAAAGAGTCTGACCCTGGGTGAGTCTCTATGACTCTCTGCTATTTCAATTTCTCCTCCATGAATCACATGCTGTGTCCTCTGCCTGTTTTCCTCCCAGAATTCCAGCGGGGAGAACAAGTCGTTTGGGCTAGATGAGCTGGCAAGAGTGTCTCCACCATAGTCTTTACCTGGTCCTGGTGACAACCAGCCCTCGATTACTTTTTCTTCCCTTTCCCTTTTGATTTTCCTTTGGCATGGTTTTAGGAGTTCCCAGAAGTGAGAAATTAAGTCATATTCTTCCAAGGGTTCCGGGGAGGGGGTGGGCAACAGAAAATGAAGTTGTTAGCAGATGTGAGGTAGGCCAGCAATACTTCTGCCACTTCTTTGTGGCCCATGGCAGGCTCCTTTACCTCTTGCTGATGTGCAGTCTGTCTGTGAGATAGGGAACAGATGCTTGGCAGTGCACCTGTAAATAGTTCACATCTTGACTGATGTGCATGGAGTCTTGTTGCTCAGTGTGTGATCTCTGGACCAGAAATGCAGTCTCGGGCCCCATGCAGACCTGCTGACTCCTTTGCATTTTAATGAGATCCCCATGTGATTCATATGAACAATACATTTGGAGAAACACTGGCTTAAAGCATTCTAGTAAGAAGGGTGAGGGAAAAATACCTAGTAGAAATACTTGCCCAGAAATTTTGTTACAATTGTGAATTCTTTGAGATGTGTTGATAGATTCTACTTGGATTAGATTGTATAGTTTATAGTAACCTATGTTCTTGGCCCTGGGTCTTGTGATCTCTTAGTACATGTTACCTGACAGAATACTCTCTTGAGTGACAGGGAATCCTCAGCTTAAGAAAACTCTATATAGACTGCATGACCAATGTGATCCTACAATATGTACAATGAGAAAAATAAGAAATTATCCTCCATTTGTGTATGACTTAATCAAAATGCATAAATGCATTCTACTGTCATGTATAACTAATTAGAACAACAATAACAACAACAAAAAACTCAATATACCCAGATCTAGCTGGTTCTCCCCATGCCTAAACCATGCAGTCCCACCAAGCCTACACTAATAAGCAACCTGCGTCACCCATTCCAGCTGCACATGTGATAAAGACTTCGCTGCTCCAGCTGCCTTGACTTGAGACGCCCTGCTGTCTCCCATGTGGCCCAGCTCCTCACCACTTGCACTGGCACTGGCACTGGCACCTATCTTCAAAACTTCTCTCCGGAGGCTGGCGACAGCTTCCCCATCTTGTTTTCCCACTGAACTCTCCCATCAGACCTCTCACCCTCTGACCCAGTGCTAGTAGTTACCTTGCTGGTAACTGAGCCTGTCCTGGCATTCACCCACTGGACCTGCACCTGTACCCTCCCACCTCAACCTCAGAGATGAACATCTCAGCTCTAGGGTGAGAACATACACACAGGGCTGTCCTCAAGCTATACAAGGAAACTACCATTCTGCCCTTGACAAAGCAAGACTTCTGCAACTCCTTTAAATAGCATTGCTCCCAGCAACCTTTGCACCATAGCTGCTGTAGCCTCTGAGCAGCCTGGTTTATCAGGAATGGTTTATCAACCAGGGACCAATGTAGGAAGCAAACCACTCCAGATACATTAAGCAGGAGGAGTTTAATATTGTGGACTAGGTGCTTGAAGCATTGTTTGCAGGGTTGAAGGGATGGGTTCCAGCCTGGCCCTTTTGAATCAGCATTGTACAGAGGCATCTTCCAGCAGCCCCATAGCTGTTTCTAAAATCCAAGAAGCTAAAGGAGGGCCACCCTAAATTGAGGTCCAGGGATTACAGAGTTTGAACAAGGAGCCAGCCCTACTCTTCTGATAACCAGGAAGCTGCGGCATGAACTCTGGGTTCAGGGTGACCGTGACCTTAACCAGAAGTGACAGCCAAAAGTTGCATTCCTGCCTTACATATCTCATGCAGCACATCTTATTTCTAATTGGTAGAAACTTGTCTCACATCCAGAGCTCTCTAGATCTTCCCTTTCTGGTCTCTCACTGGGAGGAACTGGAGGAACCAAGCACATGTCTACCTCAGTCAGGTAGGATTCTGAGAGGAGGAAATGGGTGGGGGCATTCTGCATTCACATCCCAAATTCAGCCTTCCATCCAAGTCAAGTGATAATCCCTAGGGCAGACCCCAGTCTCTTCCCAGACTTGGCTTCTATGCCTGCTCCAGTTGACAACCCCCTCTGTGGAGCAAGGTCCCCTTTTCAAGAGACAGGGTCCTGCCACCAGCAGGGAGACCACACACTCTCTCTCTCTTCTCTGTTTTCACTTAATTTGACTTGATTCCCCATGACAGCCTAATAGATATGCACGGCATATAGCTATCCTAAATACCAGCTTGAGCACTAGGTGCTATTTGTTTGGGGTGATTAGGATTCGTGTCCAATCCTTGTCTTCATTATTAAACACGTAGAAGGATGTTCTCCCAGCACTATAAGTAGCAGGAGCTTTTTCTTGCCTGACATGGTTTAATAACATGACTGCCTGTGGGCTTTGGGGGACAAATGCATTTCAAGTGCTAGGGAAATGACAATGATTTGGGTCTAGTGGGACCCATGGGAGGAGTTTCAGTTAGGTAGCTTAGGAGGCTGGATAGCAGGTCGGTGTGATTTGGTTGTGGCTTCAGAACTAGAGTAGGGGTGGGTGTTTGGGATCTGGTGTCAGAGGGAAGTGGCAGAGGGAATTAGGTACCCCATGCCTTGGGTGATACACTTCTAGGTGCCCCATCCAGAGGCCTCTATGTGTCTGTCTCAGATCCTGGCCCAGTACAGTACAGAGCAGGTATAGAAAATGACTGATGTATTACCTGGCATGGCATGAAAAGAACTTAAATGCCATCCTAGGAGATTTATAACTCTGTCTCCCAGCTCATTAGCCAATGGTCATTCTAGGAGCCCCAGGCCTTCCATCCAACGTGGGGACACCATTGTGACTCTGCTTTTGGAAAAAGCAAATCCAGGCAGTTGAATTCAGAGTTCCCTGGGAAGGGTAGAGAATGTGGTGCCCCATGAAGTTTTCCTGGAGAGCACTGGGATTGGGCACAGGGTTTGCAAGATGGTAAGTTGCCACCATTACAGGCCGGAATCTCTGGATTCTGGCCACAGCAAATCTTCAACCTGTTTCTTTAATTGAATCTTGGAATGCACTTGGAATTTTAATCCGTAGGACTTGGCACTCAAGGCCTTGGTGGCCTGGCACAGACTTAGCATGCTGCAGCCAAACTGGATGCTCACTGCTGCAGAGGCTGTGCCAAACGATGGCCTTCTTATCTTTGCTTATGTTGTTTCTGCCCTAGGGCTTCTCCTTACCCACTTCCTCTCTGTCATTTGTGGTCAACTTGGGAATGCCTTCATGGTATTCCAGGGCCACAGCCCAGGAGCTCCCCTTGCCATGTATTAATGTCCTGAGCACCTTCATGTCCTTTCCTCCTGGCCACACTCCTTTCTGCCTCATCATGTGGTCCTGGAGGCACTATGCAGGTTTCCCTCCCAGGCAAGCTCTGGAGTCCAGGTCTCAGGGTAGGTGTTTCTGGAGCAATGACTGAGAGTGAAGCAAAAGGAGTGGGGAGTCCCAAGGCAGTTAACAAGATGGAGGATTGACAAAGGCAGTACATCATGGTAGTATAGTCAAGGTCGCGGATGCTGGGTTCATACTGCCTGGTTGGGCGGTGGCTTTACCATTTAATGGCTCTGGGACCTTGGCAGGCCACATAACTTTTGTGCCTCAGTTTTCTCATCTGTTAAGTAGTAATATGGAAAATACCTAGTGACTGGAATGTTGTGAGAATTTAAATATTTAAAACTGTGTAAAGTTCTTAGAAGTGCTGGCACAACGTGTTAATGTCCCTTAGTACACCATCCCCTCCCAAGTAAACAGCTTTCTCACTTGCCTGTCAGGCAGAGCCAAACGTTGGGGGTTTTCAGAGCTCCCACTAGGCGTTCACCTCTCTTGAAAGCCCACATCTGTGGCTAAATCTGGTGGAATTTTTCCCTGAGGAGATTCCATCCTTGCCATGGAAGGGAAGAATGCCAGCAAGTTCTGCTGGCTGAGGACTGACTCAGGCCAGGCTGTGTATGAAATTATACTATAGTTTGGATCTGGAGTATCTCCCAAAGGCTCATGTGCTGAAAGCTTGGTTCCCCACCTATTGGGAGGTGGTAGAAACTAGGAGGTAGGCCTTGGTGGGTGGAGGTGGGTCACTGGGAGCATGTCTTTGAAGGTATATTTCATCCCCAGTCTCTGTCTCTCTCTCTCTCTCTTTCCCCTTTCCTTCCTGGCTGCCATGAAGTGAGCAGCTTTTATCCACCATGTCCTCCCCACTATTATGTTCTGCCTGGTCAAAGGCAATGGGGCCAAGTGACCATGGACTCAGGTTTCTGAAACCATGAACCAAAATAAATCCTTTTTTTCCTTTTAAGTTGTTTTTCTCGGGCATTTTGTCACAGTGACAGAGGGGTGACTAACACAGGCTATTCCTAAAATGTTGTTTAATTGCAAAACCAAGCTCAAAGAGGAACAGCCTCTTGCCCATGGTGACACAGCTGTTAGTGACATGACTGTGGTTGAAACCCATGTTCCCCTGATTATGGTTGAGACATCCATATGTGTGCTGTCCTGATGGGGTGACTAGGCTTGGTGGCCCTGCTCTGTGTTACCTCAGGAGTGAGCAATCTGGATAGGTGTGGACTCATCATCCAGGGCTGGAGACCCCAAGCATTCAGCATTTATTCAAACCCCATGTTTGCCTGGCATTCAGCCGTAATAGTTCACAGAACCCAACCTGGATCCCAGTAGCCTTTGCCAAGACAACAGCTGAGCTGTTGGCAAGCCCTGTTTCTGTTGTCTAGTTCGTGGGTCTTCTTCATTAGCAATGGTCTTTTTGGTTTTAAGAATCATCATTATTGCCAGGGGCCTTGGCGCATGCCTTTAATCCCAGCAGCTCGGGAAGCTGAGGCAGGAGGATTTTGAGTTCAAAGCCAGCCTCAGCAAAAGCAAGGCACTAAGCGACTCAGTGGGACCCTGTCTCTAAATAAAAACACAAAAAAATAGGGCTGGGATGTGGCTGAGTGGTTGAGTGCCCCTGAATTCAACCCCCGGTACCCCCCCAGAAAAAAGAATTGTCATTATATCCTTTTCTTACTTCAACTGATTTGATATACGAATTTACTGATAGATATTGCAAACAAATAATTTGCATAGCACTTACACAGTGACAGTAGTGCCAAGTAAACTGTAGAAGAAATGAGTTCTTAAGGCTTTTACAGCCAGTCTTGATGCACACTTTGCATATGTACCAGGCATGCTCTATTTGAATCAGTATTCCACAGGGTGGGCAAATGGTGGCTTATATTTACCCTCCACCTCCCCCGAAGCATACAGTAAGGCTACTTTACTTTAAATCTTGAAGTTTATATTTTTGAAAATTCTATTCTGTTGTAACTGAGGTAATACAGCTCTCATACTCGATGAGAATGGCATTATTGGAAGCCTTGTTTGTCAACCTTCCCAACTAAAGGCAGCAGGACTTTTGAAAAAATATGATTCTGAAGTTGGTACCAGTGGTGGTCAATGTGTGGGCCAGGGATGGCACAGTAATGTTCATACTTGGTCACGTTAGCATGTCCCTGAACCTACTGCTTACATGTGTTCACAATAATAGATGTACCCCTTCACAAGCAACACTGGGCACCACTGCACAGGTGCCCTGGAGAACCATCCTAGCCAGGTGGAACGCACATAAGCCCCCCAACAAGTCAACCCCAGTCCCTCCTCTCTCTCTTAATTATGGGTTGAATTGTGTTCTCCCAAAGTTCCTGTGTTGAGATCCTACCTCAGAATCTGATTTAATTAGGGAACAGGGTCATTGCAGATCCAGTTAATTGCAATGAGGTCATTAGGGTGGGCCCTGATCCGATATGGCAACTATGCTTATAAAAAGAAGAAATTTGGACATAGACACAGGGAGAACACTATGTGAAGATGAAGGCAGAGATCAGGGCTTTGCTTCTGCTGCACAAGAAAGGGCAGAGATTACCAGCACACGACCAGAAGCCAGGGGAGAGGCCTGGAACAGACTGTCTCACTCAGAAGGAACCAATCCTACAGAGGCCTTGATCTCCAGCCTCTGAAACTATGGAGTGATGACTTTCAGGTCTGAATCATTGAGCTTGCACCCTTTTGCTCTGGTAACCCTAGGAAGCAAATCCACGCCCCAACCCCTCCCTTTCACTTGGGAGAGCCAGGCCTGGCATTCCCACCCGCTCACTGCTGGCGCTGAGGTGCTCAAGTGGTTCTCAGCTGCTCGGCGGTGATAGCACCACACATGTGCCTTCCTTTTAAAACTACGCTCCTGATCAAAAATGGAGATCTGTGAAATGGATAGAAGAAACCTAGTGTAATGCAGAGAGGCAAGAGTTTTGGGGGTTAGCTGAACAGGGATAATTTTAAATCCCAGCTCTGCCACTTTCAAGATTCCACTGTGGGGTTCAGTAATAATCCTCTTGGATTCTAGTGAGCACTAAAGACAATACAGGTAAAGCTCCGAACATGGTGCTTAACTCACAAGATGATAGCTGCCTTCAATGTTGTTACCAATTAATGCTTTGTGGGAAGTAGCATGTTGTAGAAGACAATGTTGGATTTGCTTTCCTAAGCTGGATACTCTAAGTTCTAGCTGTGTGTGTGTGTGTGTGTGTGTGTGTGTGTGAGAGAGAGAGAGAGAGAGAGAGAGATTCAGATTGAATTATATGTAAAGGTTGTTTTTTTCTTTGTGGTTTGTAAAGTTTTCCAGATTGTTTTTACTTTGAGCTTGTGTTTTACAAACAGGAAGTAGATTTAGAAAAGAGAGAGACATATTTGACTAGGTCTCAAATGAGTAAAACAAGACTTAGATTCAGCAGTTTGATAGTAGTTGAATGTTTTTAAAGATCCAATTATATGTAGTTCTTAGGATTTCTTTAAATCTTGCTCAGATTGCATGTTTTCATAAATGTAGTTGTTTGCATCTGTTTATGCAGAGCTGTTTTAATTATGGTCATTGATACAGTTTGGATGTGAGGTATCCCCCCAAAAGCTTCTGTGTGAGACAATGCAAGAGAGTTCAGAGGTGAAATGATTGGGTTATGAAAGCCTTAACCTAATCAGTGTATTAATCCTTTGATGGGGATTTACTGGGTGGTAACTGTAGGCGGGTAGGGTTTGGCTGGAGGAAGTGGGTCATTGGGGTGTGTCTTTGGGGTATTTAGTTTGTGTGTGGTGAGGGGAGTCTCTCTCTACTTCCTGGTGCCATGTCCTGAGGTGACTCCCTCCACCACACCAAATGTTCCAGCATGATGTTCTGTCTCACCTCAGGTCCCAAGGAATGGAGTTGGCCATATCACGAACTGAGACTTCTGAAACCATGAGCCCCCCCCCCCCAAAAGAAGCTTTTCCTCCTCTAAAGTTGCTCTTTTCCGGGCTTTATGTCGCAGGGGTAAAACGGTCATATTTAGTAAAGGAAGACAAGAATAGATAGTAGAGCCCTATGTAACACTGAACTTTCAACCTGGCTGCCCAGGGCTGCCTCTGTGGTTACCGGCATCTCCCTTGGCTGTACCTGCACATCTGTGAGAGCAGCCCAGACCCCCACATGGGAGTCGTGTGAGGAGGGCTGCTAGAGCTGGCCTGGTCAGGTGGGTTGTTTTCAGCCTTGTCTCAAGGTGGCATGGTTTGGCTGTGATAGGTGCATGGCACTGACGGTGTGTTGCCCATCTAGAATGGTTGTTTCTTGCATACAGGGATCCTCCCCAGCACTGGTTGGCACCCACTGAGGGAGAGGTCCCCACTCAGAAATCTTGGCAGGTGATCCTGACTTGCCATTTTCCTCATTTAAGAAAGGAGGTGGTGTCTCCACTGTGAGTGCCTCATGAGGCCATGAGGATTACAGACTGACTGGGCCTGGGGCTCAGCTCGGGACTGGTGGAGATACTGATTGTCATCGTCAGTTCTACCTGTGGCACTTGCAGCCCCTTGGTTTTGAAAGGCAAGTGGAGGCAGCTTATTCAGTCTTGCTGAAGTGAAGCTGTAGATGATCGGTCATTCTAGGCAGAACACAGGCAAAAGGCAGGTGCCTTTATGTGTGTGAGGGATTTATTTCTATTTCCTAATCCTGTTACCAACAGAAGGCACTGAGGGGCCTTGATGTTCATTACCATCCAGGAGCAGTTCATCTGTTGTCTGTGGGATGCTTGGCCAGAAGTCCAGGGCTACGATATCTCCTTGCCTTCCTGCACCCCTCCCCTCCTCTTTAAGCTTAAGGGGTGGGTTGGAGAATTCTTCCTTGGCCTGGGAGGGGCAAGTGCAGAGGGTCCTGCTTCATCCTGGGGCTCAGGATGGAGGTCATTCAGCTTGTTGGTCTATGCACAAAGGCAGCCAGAGCTGGTACTGAAACAAATATTGAAAGAAGGCGTGACTCCTGTTGCTGTGATTGGGTCCCTCCCCACACTCCGCCCCAAGCTACTCTGCAGGGAGCCGCCCAGACCTGCCCTGTGCTGAGGACCCTCCTCTCCAGCAGAAGCCCTGCAGATTCACGCCTTGCCAGCAGGGGTCTCACCTGGGTTGTGCCAAGTCTTCCTGCAAGTCCCAGAACCTTCTCCCTACTCCTCCCCCACCACAGCTCAGCCCTGAATGTACCAGCCTAATGAAAGTTAGACACCACTTTGAGGCTCAGAGGGAGGAAAAGGATAGTCTCTCTCCAGAGAGGTGTGTGGGGCCAGAACCTTGGAGGGGGTGGGGATGGGAGTGCAGATAAATCAAGAGCATCTCTCCTTCCTGAACATTAGTGAAGGAGGAATGAAGATATATTTTGATTTCACAAAGAGGTGTTATTGTTTTTTAGAGTAATAACATAAAGTGATTTTATTGATCGATATCATTTTATTAATAATGACAAGTTGGGCGGTTGGATATATGGAGCTCATGTTTAATTTAAAGCATTCCTTCTCCATGAGAATCAATATTTGTGGTGTTCAAATCAATAGTTAAATGCTATACACCTGTGAAAAACTGAGTGGAATTAATCAGAAGTCTCACACTTAATAAAACTCAAGCACTCTGGGAAAAGGGAATGCTTTAAGCTTAAGCACAAGTAGTGATGCCCAGTAAGGGTGAGTAGGGAAATCAGAAGGAAGCCATTAAATGCTGGAGATAGGTGTCACCAAGAAAGGAAGAGGTGGGCCCTGCAAAGATGGGGTTGCTTTGGTTGCCTCACACTTCTACCTGCATTGGCAGAATGGCCGCAGGGGCGCTGTTATGGCATAGACATCCCTGCTGACCCTCTGACCCCAGCTCATGGCTGAAACAGCCTCTGGTTCATTGATCTGTGGCCAGTGTGTGAATGCACAGGCACACCCTTGGTGGGGCTTCCGGGGTGAACTGTGATTAAAGGAGGAGTTAGAGCTGCTCACCCACAAAGCAGCACAGATGAACCCTCTGAAAGTGGCTCTCGATGCCCAGAGCAGACCTTAGAGCAACACAAGAGTGTAATTTTCTGTTGGCTGCTTCTTTTATGAAAAATATAAGTGAGCCACTCCTGAGCCATCAACCTTTTAAAGTTGTGTGTTGTTAAAAGATAATTTCTTGATGTTATTTTCCCCGTCTATCACATTTAGCTCCTCAAAGGTAACTCATATACCTTTGAACAGAAATTTGGATAAAAGTCTAGTGATTAATTTGGCACATGAGCCTTCGTGTTGTGGACTTCATGTGGCATTTTACTATTAGGCGTCTGTCCAATGAAACAATACCACATAAAGATGGATAAGTTTGTGCCTCTTAAAATTTGGTAAATGTCCTAGGGACACTTGAACTTGGGGAGTACTTGGGTACTTTGCATACAGGCAAAAATGTATTGCATTTTTCTGAAGTGTCAGTTTTACTTAAGATTGAATAGGGGAAATTGGTATGTTAAAACTCATGTGCATATATTATAGAATAGAATATTAAAGTTTCATAAACCTTTTGGATAAAACACAATTTACACACTTGGCACCAGTGTTCACCAAAGTTTTAGAAGTCCTGATCAGTATTTTTGTGGTATTATTATTCTGTTATTCTTAAATTTTATTTTATCATTGTCAACTAGAGGTGCAAGACAAAAGTGAATGTTTGATTATACATGGGAAATACTAACTAGTCAGTGAAAAGCAGAGATGCAAATGAACCAGAGGCTTCCACATGCAATGCAGCCACATCATGATCACCCAAGGAGCTCTCAAAATGCAGGCTCCCAGGCCGCCTCCCCGGGGACCCTGATGCAGCTGATCTAGGGCCTCTGAATCTGCATTTTGAACATGTACCCGGAATGATTCTGGCCTGTAGCTAGACTTGGAAAAGAAGAAACTAATCAATTTATTCTAATTGTAGAGACAGGAAAGGGGCTGTGAAGAGGGACCCATGCACCAGACAAAAGAGGTTTTTCGTTTTTTATCAATACTTACAATTGGAATATTTCATAACTTTTCTTTAAAACTCAGAAGGCAGGACAATACCAGGCCTGCCTTCTCTCTAAAACCTACGGCGTCAGCTAGGCAGTGGCTGCTGCTTTTAGATGGCCCAGGTTTTCTGGGTTTTTTTTCTTTTTTTTTCCTGGGTTTTTGATGTCCCCCACCCCACCTCCCAGTGCCTGGTCCTCAGGGAATCTGAGATTTTGATCCCTGCTCAGTGGACATGTGAGCATGTGTGAGGCTCTTCAAATGTGACACTAAGTACCGGCCCTCTTTCCCAGCAGGGCGATAGGAGCTTGCTGCCCCTGCCACTCTCCTCTGCCCTCAAGGGAATGACTCACCTTCATTCCTACCTGAAAAGAGAGCCATTCCAAGAGGACTTCGTCTGAGGAGAAGACTGGGGGTGACAACTGGGACTCTGACTCACCTTCTGCTTGTTACCTCTTGTCATTGAATCCCTTCCCTCTGTTACTGTTTCCACAGCCCCATTTTTCTCTCTTGGTACCTGCCTGTCATCCTGCTGCACACACACGTGTACATGCACATGTGAATCCCTTAGGGCCACTGCAGTGACAGTATACTCTCAGATGGCCCCTGCTATGCAGAAAGATTCATGGGCCTGAGCTCCCATATTCCTTCTGAACTTGAGGTCCATGCAGATGTAATATATAATAAGGAGCCCAAACAGAGGTAGAAAGTAGGTTTTATAGGAAGATGAGTTCAGAATTACAAAGAACAGACTTGAGCAATGAACTTCTAGAGTGTCAGATGCTTCCCTGGGCGGAGAGGCTGTGTATGAGCACATGCTTGAGCAGGACCATGTGGTACAATTGGCCACCTCTGACCCTGCTCATCATCAGAAGCTGCACCCCAGCTCCTGTCTTCTTCTAAGATATCCCAGGGACATTCTTTTATTCTGTGCTGTCCATTTAAATTGGTCACTGGATAGGATTGTATTGCTTCTTTCACCTTTTTTTCTAGTTACCCAAGGCCTAAACCATAGTTCTCCTGCCTGGCCACTTACCTTGATGTATTCTAAAGGACTTTTAGAATCTTGTCTCTTCTTCCTTATTTACCCGAGTCTAGGTAGAACAAGAAGCACAGAGTCAGGGAACGTCAATAACCATTAAAAGACAAAGAGCATTTTTGTTTTTAAATTTAAGTCCTTAACTACTCTCCTCTCTGAGCTTAGTGTGTATGACTTAGGCCCACTTGACCTCTAATGAATTCAGAAGTGATGAATATGGGCCACTGGGCTGGGGCTGCATTTCTGTGTTCCTCTCTTACTCTGCAGTAAAGCCACTGGATGGCCACCATTGAGTAACGAGACCCGGCCTCAGGGTCCAGACTCTTCTGCTGAGCAAGTCACCATTTCCACCTAGGGCTCCCAGGGCACTGGCAGTTCTTACCATCAGCCTTCCATCTCCTCATCAGGCAGCCTGGGAGTGCAGCGATGCCTTTTCAGTTCCTCCTATGTATAATAATCAGGCAGAATCAGAAAGCATTCATTCTTACCTCCCCCCTGTTGGGATGGTTATTATCAAAAAGATGAGAGAACAAGTGTTGGCATGGTGTGGAGGAAGGGGAGCCCATGTACACTGTTGGTGGGAAGGTAGATTGGTGTAACCATTGTGGAAAACAGAAAGGAGTTCCTAAAGAAGTTAAAAATAGAGCTATCACATTACCAGTGACCTCTCTTCTGGACGTGTACCCAAAAGAAGTGAAATCACTTTGGAAAGATGTCTACACTTCATGTTCATTGCAGCATTATTCACTGTGGTCAAGATAAGGAAACAAAACAGCTTCAGCATCCATGGATGGATGAGCAGGCAATGTGATACACACACACACACACACACACACACACACATTCAAGTCAAATGGAGTATTCTTAAGCTTCTAAAATGAAGGAGGTCCTGCCTTTTGCTACAGCATGGATGAACCTGGAAAAATTATGCTAAGTGAAATAAACCAAACAGAAAAAGAAATACTGCTTGATCTCACATAAATGTGGAATCTTTAAAAAACAGAAGTTAAATACACGGAGGAAGGGAGGAGACGGGGTGATCTCTGCCACAGATCAGAGGATAGAAAGTGGCAATTATGTCAGATGAAAAAGTCTAAGGTCTAACTTATAGCATGGGGACCAGAGTTAACATTATATTGTGCCCAGGACTTTTGCTAGTGTATATTTTAGATGCTCTTGCCATACATACATACATACATGGGTAACCATGAGATAATGGATGTTAATTTGCTTGACTATGTAACTATTTTACTACCTATATGTTCATGAACGCATGATATTATAGACTTTAAGCAAATACAATTAAAAAAAGAAAACATTCATTGTAACCTAGCTGTTGGAACAATGTAGAAGCAGACACACCTGTCATAATTTCTGACATATCTCAATTTTGTATGTTTTATCTTAATAAAGGACCAGGTGTTCTCATTTTTATTCAGGAAATTTGTTGATCAGAGATACATTTATAACCACCATACTTTACCCAGATCTCACCAATGATGTACAAAAGAAGTATTCCCAGGTCTAATTGACATTTAAAAATATTTACCTAAAGCAGACAGAAATTATATACATTTCTAGAAAAAGTAATACATGGGATGGGAATGGTTTTGCAGTACAGGATGTTTTTAGCCATTTCACCATGGTAATGCCCCAAGAGATAAATACTAACCTGCCAGAGAGACTCTGCTTTTTCCCAATGTGATTTGCAAGATTTGGTGAAGGCAGTGTTTATTTCTGGGCTGTAAATCAATTAAGTAGATTATGACCAATATGGTGACGTGCATTTGGGCCTTATGCAGCACTGGCAAGTGGCTGGCAGGCCCTGAAGAGAACACAGTATTTATTAGTCATAGCCTCACTGTCATGATGTGCTGTGAGACATCCTGTGGGTCATGGCAAGGCTGGGGTATTGCTTGTATTTCTCCAAAGCCCTTCACAGAGATTGGCAGAGGCCTGGGCCATTTGTCTGCCATGTAGAACCTGCTTGTCTTGAAATGGTGAGTTTTATCCTTGCTGTTTGCTACAACTCATATCAGTAGATACAGACAGTGTCTCTGCCTTGAACCAGGCACTGGGCTAGGCAGCAGGGATTCGAGTATAAAAACACAGTCTCTGTCCTCAAAGAACTTGATAGGACAGAGAGACCCATAGGATTATTAAAAACACTGCAAAGATGTGGCCTCTGAGCTCAGTTTTAGTGAAGGAATTTCCTGGTGAACAAGAAGAGAGCAGAACTTGGCAGCCAAGAGGCCTTGGTGAGGGTGGCATGTGCAGAGACTTCAGGAGCTTTGACCGTGGTGGGGCCCAGGGAGTGAGCCAGAGGCCTGAGGAGGATGAGGGTGGATAGGGGCCAGGCCCCATCCAAGAAATCTCCTGTGTTGAGCTAAGGAGCTGGGGTTAATCCTAGAGAGTGAGGAGCGTGATGTCACTGTGATGTCAGGGTAAAAGACTGCAAAGGCCTGCCTTGGGAGAGGGGGTCATATCCTGCCTCTGTCCTGATCATCTGGTGCTCCTGGCAGTCAAAATGCTGAGCCTTGACTCATTTCCATTCCCAACAGGTCACACTTTCTAGACAAGATCCTGTCCACGCTAAATGTGTATGTACATGAATAGGAAACTAGAGATGAGTGGGGTGCCAGCCTGTCTGTCAGGCCTCAAAGGGCCACACGTTGGTGGGGGCTAAGGGGGGGAGGGGAGAGATGTGGCAGGAACACTCCTTGCCAGGAGCAGTGGCCTGTGTGTGCAGCCGTGAACAGCAGTGGTGGGGAGATGGGTTTCACATGCACCATCTCAGAAGGCTTATTGCAGGTGGGAATTCTAGATCCCCCAAACTTCCACACCTTTCTTTAGATATTTATTGTACTTTATTTTGTCTGTCTTCCTTTTTTTCTTTTTTTTAATACAGGAAGAATTTTTCTCTTCCCTCTTCCATTTATGCCCAGTAAGAACTATATTCCAAATATTTACAATTTTTTCTTAAGTACCTTTTTTAGTGAACACAATTTCAAATACAGCGTTTAATCCTGCATGCAGTAGTTCTGTCCTTGACAAGTCACCTAGGGAAAGGGGTGTGAACAACTTTATTTTAAATAATGAATTTCGCTTCCAGCAGACTTGCCCATGTTCAGGCTGACAGGGCAGGCCCCACGTGGCCTTGCTGGGTCCCGTGGTGCTGTGGCTGTTCATGCTGGATGTATCTCTGTGGTTGTGATGCCTGGGTGGCGATGGACACAGACCAGGCGTGTCCAGCTGTTACCCCAGATACGAATCTGTGCACCTGCGCCAGGGTCTACTTTGTACATGAAAAGCTGAACTGGATTATTGCTTTAACTCTCAGAGTTTATTGTTTTGATCTCCCGGGAAGGGAGAGGAGCAGAGAAAACAGACCCTTTTCTACTGAAAGCAGCATTGAGAGCCCGCCTCCCTCTCGCGTGTCCTGGGCGCCTTCAGAACATTCCACGTTAATTATACAGCATGCCGCTGCCACAGTTTTCCCTCTGGTATCCACGCAGCTGTAGAACAGTCTGTCTGTGGCGGGGAGGTGGCAGGGGAAGCAGCCACCCTTTAGGTGAGGGCAGTGTGTCCCACAGCAGCAGGCTGCTCTGCTGGGGCATGCTGTAGGGACCGAAGGCCTCGTGGTGATTTGCGGACTGAGATCAAGTGCAAAGAAGCCTGGTGGGAGCCCACAAGCAGGTGGCATTGGGGATGAGGATAGAGAGCGAGGCTTCCATTCCACCCAAGTCTGCGATGAGACACAAGGGCTCTGACTGTCAGACCCCAAAGGAAGAACTCAGCAGCAGGGCCAGTGCAACAGGCGTCCTCTCTTCTGCCACTTAAAAAAAAAATGTGCTCAAATATATATAGCATGGACTTGCCATTTTAGCCATTTTAAGTGTGTGGTCACTGACATTAATTCCATTCACGATGTTCTACAACCATCACCATGACCTAGTTCCAAAATATTTGCTTCACCCCAAACAGAAACTCTGTACCCACTGAGTAACACCTCTCTGTGTCCCCTTCCCCCAACCTCCAGTAACCTCTAATCTACTTTCCTACTCTGTGAATTGGCCCATTCTAGATATTTCACATTCATGGAGTTCATACAGTATTTGTCTCTGCTCTGTCACTCTTTGCTGCCTGTGGGCGCTGGAGCACATTGTCCCCCCCGCCTCCCCACCACCAATGCTGGGCTTTTAGGACTCTCTGGTGCTTCTTTGTTGTCATTGCTCAAACTACACTTTCTAGGGGCCTTTCTTGAGTCCCTTCAACCAGCTCAGTCCTTCTCTATCTGCAACATTTGGTTGGAAGCTTGCTTTCTGCTCCATTTGATTTCTCTGTGTATGGTTGACTTGTTAAAGGTCTTCTCCCTCCAACTCCCCTGGCAAACCAGGGGCAGCTGCCCCATCTCAGAGCAGAAGCTTAGGGCTGTGGTTTTTCTTTGCCCTATTCCCCGAGAGGCAGCAGAGCACGGTATTATGAGAGGAAGCTCCAGCCAGGTTTTGCCACATACTAGTCAGTTGGCTTTGACTAATTCTTTGCCTGCTAAGCCTTGGTTTCTGTATCCATAAAATAGGGTTATGATAAATAGTTCCCTCCTCACAAGTTTGAAAAGAGTGATTGAGTTCAAGTTTGTAACCACTAAGAATAGTACCTACATATGCTGGCACATGCTGCTGTAGACATGTGTGGCATAACTGTTGGCAGTTGTGTAACCTATGTCACAAAGCTTTTGTGGGGATTAAATGAGATAATGCATACAAACTGTGTGCATGGTGGCTGGCATGTAATAAACATCTAGTAAACGTCAGCTCCCCTGTGTGTGAATGCACAGTGTATGAGTACATCACAATCAGCCCAGCACTGAGACTGGTTTCATGGTTGCCTCCAACTTAAAGATGTCATTTGTCCAGTATAGAGGACTGGACTGGCCCAGGGGCAGATAAAAATTAGCCTGCCTGCTTTTCCTGTTCTTTTCTTCAAAACAATGGAGAAACAGGGAGCCTCTGAGAACAGAGTCCAAGGGGAGCACTTCTTGGATGTCTGACGAGATAAAACTCAGAAGGACCTGAATTTGGAGGGGTTGTCTGTGTTCGTGACACTATCTTAGCATCTTCACTTCTTTTTTTCCTTTTGAAGTTTGGGGCAAATCATACGATTAGATTCTTTCTAACCAGCCAAAGATCCTCATGTTCCATTGGAATTCGAAAGACTGAGCGGCCTTCCTGTTTATGTGGTACCTACAATTTCAATCAAGATTCTCACTTTTCAAACCCATGGAAGAAAAATTATCCTCTGTGAAAACCAAGCTTTACCAAATGGGTCTCAGGGCTCTGATTTCAGTTGCCAGTTAAAGAAACCTCAGCCCTGCTGGTAAATAGCTGTGGAAAAGTTATCAGGGCTAGAGCCAAAAGAACAGCCTCCTGGCCAATCTGTACCTCTCTCTGAAGAAATGAGGCCTCAGGCTAGATGGATAGTTGAACTTGTTTCCTAAGGGCAGAGGGATGTGTGTGTGTGTATCTGACTGATATGTGAACGTGCATGTGTATGCATATCTGTACATATGTGTGTGTATCACTGTGTATGTGTGTGTACGTGTGTGCACGTGTGTGCATGTGTGTGTTTTGGGAGATACACTGGGAACAGCATTTTCCAAAGGCTCACTTGTCATTTCTCCCCACTCAGCCCTCTGCACACCATGTCTGCTCTCACTTATATGCTCCTTCTCTTCCATGTGACACATCTCCCTGCCAGAAAGGGTCTGAGCCCATATCCTCCAGTCTCCTCTTGGTTATCCTAAAAGTATGTTGCAGCAGCATAATTTTCTGATTAAGGTCAAAGGTGTTGTTTTTGTCTGTACTTAGGGTGGGGGAAGCCCTGGGTTTAGCCTGGGTATGGATCAGGGCTTGCCAATGTCAGCCTCATTGTCCTCTTATCTTTGGTTTAGGCCCTAGAAGGAATCTACTAGACAAAACACATTGAGCTGGGTTCCCTCTCCCTGGAAATAAGCAAGACCTTTTCTGAAGCTACTTGGTTTCTGAAGGCCAGGGAAAGGGCAGGGAAAGAACATTTTGCTAAATGGTTCTTTCCCAGCCAGACCTAGGTAATGTGGCTTCTATAAGCACCTAGCCCATTTCTGTTGAGCTGCCAACCTGCCCTGAGAATCAGACTCACCAAGTGGGCATTCAGTGTCCCGGAAGGCCAGCCACCCTGCATGCACACAGATGAGCAGGAGACAGCAGATCTAGTGCTGTGGTCCCTTTCTCTGTGACACTCCTCCCAAGAGTTACCAAGAGTTGTCTCATGCTTGAATGCAGCAGTAAAGAAGGCACTTGAATTTCCCACAGGTGATCTAAAGAGCCCCTTCCCCAGCACCACACATGGGAGCACTCAGAACCAGTACTAGCCAATGGAGGGGAAGGAAGTCAACTCCATCACCCCACCTGCTGCATACCAGGGGTTCTATGGGACTTAATTCCATTCTCAGCAGTCTTCTGAGGCATTGCACACTCCCAGGAAGAGAACTGAAGCAAAAGCAAGAGAAGTTACACCACAAGTGCCCACTGGGTTTCCAGGACCATTTGCCCCATATGGCCCCCCACAGAACTTACACTGTCTTTGGAGGTGTAGTGGTCAGTGCTGGTAGAGCTGGGACAGGACACAATTTCTCTCACTCAGAATCCTGGCTCACCACGTGCCCATGGACCAGCAGCATTGGCATCGAGCTTGTTAGCAGGAGAAAATCCTGTCTCCAGACACACATTTCCTTGCTTCCTGGAGAAGCAGTGCTCTTCATCAAGATGCTGTTCCGCAAGAGAAGCCAAGAGGGGAGCAGAGGCCCGGTGGGTTACTGAGAGGCGGCCTAGAGCTAAGCCATGGTGTTCAGGGGAGAAGCAGCGCTTTCCAGTCAGGATGGCCTCAGCAGGGCCTTCCCAGTCTATGCAGAGAGAGCCCCCAGTGCAGGTGGCTTCTCACCTGTGTGGTACGAAGATGGGAAGAATCAGCACTTGCAGGGGCCTCAAGAGAACTGGGCTACCAGGAGGATGGGAATCCTGGTCAGCCTGGGGCTCTCTCCTGAGAGCTTTCTTTGTGCCCTCCTGAGGAAGGTCATGATGGTGGGACCCAAGTGCTTGGTTCCATAGTTTCCTGAGAAACACAGGGTTCTGGCTCTGTATATGGTGTGTGGCTGAGTGAGTTGCACTCCTGTCAATGCTTGGTCTGATAGAAGACATAGGAGGCCTGGCATGTGTGCCAGCAGGCATCTACTCATCTTGGGCAAGGGGCCAGGCTTCTCAGGAGGTTAGGAGGAGGCCTTGAAGGGAAGAGATGCCAAGGATGCTGGCTGGCCTGGGTGTGGATGTGAGTTTCAGCTGGGCACAAAAGGATAGGGCTGGCTAGTGACAGGGAGCCTCCTTGGGTCCAGGCCTGGCTGTGGTGGGCACATTGGTGTCTTTTCCTCTTTGCCTCCTGTCTAAACCTGGGTTTCTTCATGCTTTTCCCTCAGACTGAGATCTTGAGGGAGGAGAAGCCAGTGATGGAAACCCTGCCCTTCGAGTTCCATGGCCTCCCCAGAGCCTCCCCTGTAAGTTCCACAGGCACCTGTGGAGAGCAGCCCAGACTCTCCCCATGATGGCACCAGGATATGTGGGCATGAGGCTCCACAGGGCGTGGGCTAAATGAAGACAAGCTCCCAGCTGGCGTGGATGTGGTATGGTCAGGTGGGGGCTCTTCTTCCTGAATCAGCAGCCATCCTGTGCTTTTGTGCCCAGGGAGCCCCACTGGCAGCCTTGCAGCCGGAACCACTGTGGGGAGAAAGGCAGGGAGAAGGTGGCCACCCCTCAAGGAGGAAAAGTCACCTGCTGCACAGTCGGAGAATTCCAGAAGAAAACCTCATGGGGTAGTGTCCGGCAGAACTGGCATTTTCAGAGAATTCTGTTTATTGTCCTCAGGTAGTGGCTTGAACTAGCATCTAATTTTAATGCAAACTTTCATCTGGCTTTTAAAATTCCATTCTTCACCTCCACTCACATCCCTGTTGGCTGTTCTGTTTAAGCCCAGGCCCACAGTCCACCTGGGTGGAGCTGAGAAGCAGCTGCACATGTCTGCCAGTTCCGGGCAACCCCAGGCACACCCATGGGTCACACACCCGTGTGGCACTTGAATAGAGTGCAGGTGGGGAGAGGGCTGGAGGGGGGTTCAGGTTCTCTTCACCTTCATGGGGAATACCCCAGGTGAGGCAGAGGTGCAAGAGAATCGTTTGTAAGAGACGCAAGCAGAATGGAGCCAGAGGGCACATTTCCAGTTTAAAGGGGATAAGTCTGTTCCTAGAAAGTGAGTGCACAGGGGAGGGAGGTGGGAGAGGCCTGGACCCTGTGAACCTGGGTGGGGGTGGCTCGGCTGTGTCAGGAGCAGGGAAGGTGAGTCAGCCTTGGGCTGATGGGAGCAAGCCTGTGGAGCGTGAATGGGGCTGTGCAGGCCAGCGTCCACAGCAGCCCCTTCCCCAACTCCCCACTCTGCTCAGACATTTGGAGAACATGTAGGAGGTGGAAGTGCAGGGCTGCCATTGAGGTGTCCTCGATTACAGGTGACACACATTAAGAACCACACCCTGTGCACATTGGCACAGGGAAGGCCAGAGAGCCTACTCTCCTTGCTGTGCAGGTGGGAGAACAGGGCCCAGAACGTGGCAATCAGTGATAAGGGGTAACAGCTATTGCCATTTATCCCAGAGCTGGAGTGTGGGGAGCCATCCATATTTGGCAGAATCAGATGTGGTTGAGCCATGGAACACAGAGGCCTGACTCCCAGGAATTGGCAGCCATGAGGGACTATTCCAGACTGCAGAGGAGTAGGTGTGGGAGTAGTTTACCAACTGGAGATATGCTGAGCAAATGGCTCCCCTAACTCCACCCTATCCTGTCCATCTCAGAAGAAATCCCTCCCAATCTTGGCCCCCTTTACCTGTGTGACTATAAAATAAAGGAGAGGTGGGCTACTCCATCTTGTTAGAGTCCAGATCTGGTATGGACCGATCTGTCATGCCCCCTCCCATTTGAAAAGAATATTGAATTTTGTGTGTTTATTGATTAGATAAGTTTATGGGTAATTAATTGATTTATTGCCGGCATGACATCCTCCGGCAGTTCACCCTTCCCTCATCCATGCAGAACGTGTCTGAAACCCCTGCACCGGAGTGCTCAAAACAGAAACCCAGACACAGGGCCTCTGATGCTCCTTCATCCCCAATACCCATCTGTCCTCAGAGCAGGTCAGGGATCACTGCCTCAGCCTCCTGCCTGGTCTTGCCACCTCTGGCCCTACGAGTGCCCAACCAGACTGACCCTCATACATAAGTGCCTGTCTTCAAACACCACATTATCCTGAGCGTCAAAACCAGCCTCCTGGATCTTCAAAGGACCTGCCCAGCTCTGGCCCTCTAAGTACAGCCCAGCTATGCGGTCTGCTGGGCAGAGTCTGCTCCCTGTTCCATCCCCCTTCCTTACCTGCCTGACTCCACTGCAGCTCTTTGCTCAGGCACCACATCCTCCAAGAAGCCTTCTGAAGTCCCCAGACTGAGAGCAGGTCTGTCCTCTGGGGTCTCAGAGCCTCCACTGCTGTGCCAGGCCTTCTCTTGTAGAATTGTCATTTAGAATGCTGGTTTTCATGAACCCTGCCCCCATCACCACACACTAGCTCTGTGAAGGTAGGAATCAAAGTTGTCTTATCTGACTTTTTTTCTAGGGCCTGGAACAGTAGTTAGCACACAGTAGGTTTTCAATAAGAACTTCTTGAATGAATAAAAGTGCTAGCCACATCCCCCCCGCATCCCTGCTGGCACTCTCTGTACATTATCTTATGTAAGCCTCTTGAGGACCCTAAAGAAGCTATCATCACCTCAGTTTCAAGATGACCATGACCCAGAGAGTTCACATAATTGGCCACAGACTTCCTCTAGGAAGGCAGTCTTGAGACTTGAACCCAGGTCACTGGCTCCATATCCCTGCTCTAACCTGCGCACTTGCTGGACAGAATTGGTCTGGCTCTTCCCCACAGATCTGATGTGTCTGCTGAGAGACATTGGCATACTCAGAGCCCGGGAATGGCCTCAGTTCCAGGGGCAAGGGATGGGGAGCAGCTGAGACATAAGATCTGTCAAGTTATGTAGTTTCTGAACCAGGCAGTTCACCTAAACCCCCAGTAATGTGGCTCCAGAGCCAGCATGACTGGGATCTGAGCTGGTCTGTCAGGAGGACAGAGTGTTTTGTAAATTTTCTCCACATCCCCCTTCCCTTAAAAGAAAATAGAAAAGAAGAAGGAAGAGGGGGAGAGGAGAAGAAGAAAAAGGAGGGAGGGAGGGAGCAGTAAAGAGAGCACAGCTGAGCAGTGAGGCTTCAAGGCTCAGTGCAGCTAACCAATGGGGACCCTGACAAGTTGGGACAAGCTACGTGACTGGTGAGCTGGAGGCCAACTTTGATTTGCTCAGGTGAACTCTTTTATGCAAATGGCATTTAAGCAGCTACCCTCCCATGCACAGCCCTGGGCACCCTTTGGATGAGGTAAGTTTAAAAAGTGACAAATAGGAATTAATCTCTGCCTCTTTGGTTGACCATTCCACCTGCACAGCATAGAGTGCAGAGGTGAATGGAGGGCTATCTGGAGGCTGGCCCTGGGAAGGTGAGGAGACAGGCCTTGCAGGCTGCCTCTTCCTGAGTGGAGCACAGGGTTAGTGCCCACAGCAGCTGGGCCATTGCCACAGCCAGTGACTGATGAGCCAGTGGAGGCCTAAGGATATTGGACCAAGCCCCAACCAGCCTGTGGTAAATGGTCAACATGAGCCCAAGCATGGGAGTAGTCTTGTTGCATCAGTCCTGGACTTGGCTAGGATTGTCACCTACACAGATGTGGACTCATAACCACCATCACAGCCCACATCTCATGAATTCTCGGTGGTGTGGGAGCATGTGGAGGTGAGCCTCTGCCACCTCTCACCTGGTTGTCCAGCATAGCTTGGAGCTGGGCAGCAAAGCCTGGGACGGGGACCAGAAGGCTGGCACTGGTGCCAATCTTTATCCCAAAGAGGTAAGAGAGGCCAGAAAGGGGTGGACCTGTGAGGCTGGCACTTCTCTCCAAATCCCACAGTGCTCTGAACCATTCTGTGGAGACCTCACCAGGCCTTCTTTGGTCCCAAACATGAATTTTCAAGTAGTAGTTGTCCCTACTGACCTCATGCAAGATTTAGAATGTGTGACTATTGGAGGTCCCATGGGGGTTGCCTTTGCTTGGGAGAAGGTCACATCCACATAGAAACTCTGCAGTCACTCGGAGGAAGTGCATTTGGAGGTTTTTAGCATCTTGAGAGAATCTAGTGGCTGCCACTCTGGCCTCCTTTTCTCTCAGCTTCTACTTCTACGAGCTGCTCTCTAGGGCCCCCAGAGAAACTTCCTGTCTAGAACCAAGTGCGCCATCTTGAGCATTGAGAACTGCTGTCCCGTCCAGAGCAGGCTCCACAGGATGAGAGTGTCTGTGTGATCCTCCTTGGTGTCCTGATACCCCCTCAGCCCCTGAGACCTGATTGCACTAATGGGTTGGAGTGTTTTGCTGTGGCCTGGTTTCAAAGGCTGTGGAGTTCTGTGATTGTGGGTCATGGTGAGTGTTTTGCTGAGACCATCCTTGAGTGGTTGAGGTCATTAGAATATGACAAGTGAGGAACAGTCAGCAAGGGCTGACCAGAGTATTTTAGGAAAAGAATTGGCGGTGCCATGACCTTAACAAGAGAATGATTTTCCTCTGAAGAAATCTGGAAAGCATGAAACAAAACAAGCTGAGGCTGCTGTCTAGTTGGTATAAGAAAGGCCACAGGAAGTTTTGTGGGGCCATAGTGAGGGTGCATGCATGTGTGTGTGTGTGTAGGGCTGCCCTGTTGGGTCCCAGCTGGGTGACCTTGCAAAGTCACTTCTATTCTCTGTGTTCACAGGTGACCTCTGCAGGTTTCTTCAGCTGTAAGGTTTTGGATGTGGGGCAGGGCAGGGCCTGAAAGTGGCTTTGTACCTTCTCCTGCACCTTGGGCAGGGAGCACACTGGCTGCTTCTGTCTGTCTCCCAACCCTTCCAGAGCCTTCTCAGTGGTTGAAACTGTCTTGGGTGAAGTTTAGACTCATCTCCTGTCTTCTTTTCCACCAGCCAGACCTTCCCTGAGAAGAAAAGCCCTCAGTGAACTCATTCTCTGAAGTTATTTCTCACTCCAGCTCTGAACTTAGCAAAAGCTCACCCCATAGATGCTCCATGTTGCTGACCGCCCCTGCCCCACCCCCCAAAGCAAAATGCCAAGCTGGAGGGCCACTTTTTCCTATCCTTATAACCTTCCCTCTGGGTCTGGCCTCACAGGAGTGCTATGTGACCCTGAACATATTACTTAAGCCCTTTGAGCCTCCATTCCCTCATCTATAAGTTGGCAGTAATTCTGGTCCCAAAGGCTGCCCAGAGGGGTTGAGATGATGCACGTGAAGCTGAGTACCGGAGTGCAGGCCACTGCTCTCCCTGCCCCTTCCTTGTTTCAAGCACAGGGCTTGGTTCACCACAGGCTGTGAACAAATTTACTTTTGACTTGTGTGTCTGGATGGTCCTGACTTTGAGAAGAGAGAGTAAGGAGAGAGGCCTCTGGAGTTGGGAGACCCAAGTAGAGACCCCAAGGATCATCTCCATGGTGCTGGCGGCTAGGCTTCCTGGCTGAGGCCAGTAGCTGTGCCACCTGTGACCTGGGGAGGGGAGGTGTCCGTAGCTCTGCTGATGGTGGTAGGACAGTGTGCCCCATGGCTTAGGACACGTAGGGAGAAGTCTTTCTTTAGAGCGCCCCCTGCCAATTTCTCCCTGCTACTTGACTTCCACTCCCACAGAGTTCTGTCTTTTTATGCCAAAACAAGGAAGGAAGTTCTGGGGGGACGGGAGCCATTCCTGCACTGCCTGTCCCTCCATCCTGTTCCTGCCCAGCTGCCCAGACAGTGAGGGAGAGAAGATCTGGAAAGCATGCTGGTGTGAGCCACCATCCAGTGAAACCTCCAGGGAGGAAGGGATGGAGGCAGAAAACCAGGACCAGTCCACCCCTGTTTCCTGAAACCCATACCTACAGACGCCAGTGAAGAAAACCTGGAACTCTGTAGAAACAAATCAGTATGGTAACACACCAGTACGTGGCTGAGGGACTTGTTGAAAACTACATGCCCAGCACTGGACGAGTAGGGGACCTCTGTTGACAAACGTTGACAAGCAAGTAACTAAAAATAAAACACATCAAAACCTACATTATACTTGCATACTGGTGGCACATTAAAAGACACCCATCTCTGGAGTTCAGTGGTCATTAGGTTCCCTTGAAATTTACCCCTGCAAGCTTCATGACTGGAAAATCCTAGTCCTGACGCAGAGCCAGAGCATTTCAGAACTGAAAAGGGTCCTCAAGCTGAGTAGCCCCTTGAATAGGAACAGGAACTGAGGCCCCTGAGGGGAAGTAGCTTGGCCAAAGGCCCGTCCCTGTTCACATAGCAAGGGGAGTGTGTGTGTGTGTGTGTGTGTGTGTGTGTGTGTGAGAGAGAGAGAGAGAGAGAGAGAGAGAGAGAGAGAGAAAGAGAGAGAGAGAGAGCTAGTCAAAACTGCTTCTCACTGAACTTGATGCACGTCTGTCTGTGGCTTCCATGATCTCATCCAGATGTGTTGGGCATTTCACCTGCATTATCTCATAAAATCCTCCAATGACCTTGTTTATAGTTGAGAAGTTGGAAGCCCAGAGAGTTTTAGTATCTTTTCCAGGATAGTAAGCAGAGGATCAGGAAGTGAACCCTGGCCTGGGACCACCTGCTCCCAGAGCCCTCATTCTCAATGCTCACATCCACTGGTGTTTCTTTCCATGCAGTGGGAATCTAATATATACCTGCCTCCTGGCCCTCCCTTCCCCAGGACCCCATCTGATTGCTGATTTCTGGCAGTGGAAGATGACAGTGCTGGGCCCTCCCTCCTGGCACTCTTGAGCATGCTGCTTCCAGGAAGCCTCTCCCCAGGGGTCTGCCCAGGGCTGTGACAAAGTGAGAAGGTACAGCAAGCATCAGCATAGAATCTGTATAAAATGTGCCAGTTGCTATGCTACCTGTTTTATGGTCATTTTCAGAATAAAATGATGTCATTGTTAGTCTTGTAATCTCCATCTCTATATAAAAATGTTGAGAGTCTTTTTTTCCCCCTCAGTGTATGGTCCTCCGGGTAGCCACCTCACCATTCCTAGGGAGCTTGTGAAAGACATAGCTTCTGGACAGGAATTGGCATTTAATAAGACCCGGCAATCCCGCTTTCCCATGGCACATCTGGGAAGGACTCCCCTTGACAGACTCCTGCAGGCAGGACCTGGCTCTGGCCTGTCACTTCCCCCACAGTACCTTGCTCTGTGCCTAACAAGTAGGAGCTCTTCAGTTTTGGGTCAGTGTGCCAATTATTCTTTTTACCTTGACTGAGACCCATGCCACAGATGTTCAAAATAGCAAGTAGAGGCAGCTCAAGGTGGAGGTTTGTTTAGATGGGAGGGGAGATTGCTCAGATTTTTTTCTGGGCCTGAGAAGCCACACACATTGCTGCAGCCTGCTTGCTCTTGCTGTGGAATCATGCCATCCTGTGCCTTTGTGCCCAGGGAACCCCACTGGGACACCCCCACACCCTTTGGATCTTGGGTGGAACACCCCCATCTGTGAGGGCGAGGGTGCTGGTGTGAATGGATTGAGTTCAACTGGGGACACAAGGTTAAATTCCACACACACCCCTCCCTACCACCCTTCCCGCTCCTGCTGCGTTCTGCTCACTGTCCCAGAAAACACTTCACCATGTGTTCCAGGCACTCTCTCTTGTGACCTCTATGCTGTAGGGCTGTTGGAAGCAATGAGCCAATTCTGAAGGTGACTCTCTGACTTTGTCTTCACTCTGACTAGCCTCTCTCCCCTCAGCCTAAGCTCAGGGAACGACAGGGTCCCGGCACTGAGCTGGGGCCTGACTGCCCAGGCCTGCCCCAGAGCTCGCAGTTCTTCACAGCCTCGCTTTTGGTTGGGTCCTGGGGCTGCCACCAGAATTGAGCTGCGCCCTGACAGTAACATAAAAGCCCCAGTGGGAGCAGGCTTGGGGTCTTCAGGCCAGTGCTAGGAAGGGTATTGTCCAACAGGGTAGGCCTGCCTGGGTCAGGTTCCATCTGGGCTTCTCCATGCCCAGTCTGTGTCACACTGGGCATCTCACTAGAGACAGCAATTCAGGGCTCATGGGTCCAGCTTTTCTGCCTCAGCTTCTCCATCCTCACCTTGAGGGAGTGCGTGCTGCCTCTAGTGAAGACCCTCATGGCTCCCAGCTCACCAGACAGACCTGGGGCACACTCTCCTCTCTTCAACTGGCTTTCTTGTTTCCTTCTTTCCTTCTGCCTTTCTTCATTCCTTCCTCCCTCTCTCCACACCCCCACCCTGAGCAGAGAGCTTTCTTAGTTCTGGGCATTACACCCAGGGGTGCTCTACCACTGAGCTACACCCCAGCCCTATTTATTTGTTTGTTTGTTTAAATTATGAGACAGATTCTAAGTTTCCCAAGCTAGCCTTCAACTTGTGATCTTTCTATCTCAGCCTACCAAGTAACTGGGATTACAGGTTTGAGCCACCATGTTCAGCTCCTTAGCTGCATTTCTAAACTATTATTCCAGCACCTTCTTCAACTTTCTCCTCGTTTACATTTTTATCCTCTAGTTTTAGAATCTCTAAGTCTTTCGTTCATTCATGCATTCATTCCTTCGTCTATGCATTTGAAACCAACTGTTCTGAGGAACCTTCTGTCATTCAGATGCAGTAAGACATAAAGATGAATGAGGGACATTCCAGTTATCAACCCGTTCCCCCAACTCATGCCCTCAGTACTCTGGCAAACCCTTTTATTCATTTGTTATTGATTGCTGATGGTATTGATGGTATTACCCAGAGGCCCTGTGCCTAACTCTTCCTCAAACCCTGTTCACACCCCAGCACCTCTTTCAACTCTCACCCTCCTGAGGTCTCTCACTATCCCTAATTTCAGATGTGCCCCATGGTAACCCTCTTCTTGGTACCTCCTTTGCCCGGCTCCTCTGTTCTTCCTGATCTTGGGAAATGTTTTCTCGTTGCCTCAGTTTCCTCACTAGAAGCTGGAGACCATGGGACTGACCTTATTTGATCATTCAAATATGAGAGTTCATACAGTTAGGTACTTAAACAGGGCCTGACACATGGTAAGTGCTCACTAAATATTAACCATCTTCGTTACCATTCCTGCCCTTTTCCACAGTACTCCTCTCTGTCTGTCCTTCTCTGGCATGTACATTCCTTTCCTCCCTCTGCCCTCCCTTTGCAGAGAGGCGCCATCTGCTTTCCCTGTATCATTCTCTGCTATTCATGCACTCCCAGTACAACATGTCTGGCTTCTTGATTGTTACTACCCACCTCTGCCAAAGGTCACTGTGACCTCCTGCACATTGCGAAGTTCTCACCCTCTATAGCTTTCAGCCTGTGGTGAGATGCTCAGGCCAGTTAGACCAGAGAGGGTGCCCAGAAGATCCTGGAGCATCTGCTGATGTGAAGAATGGGAAGAGGTGGGCCCAGAATCCCCAGGGGCCCATGAAAAGTTTCCAGAGAGTAAGGGTAGGGTATTGTTGTCAGAGGGATCTGTCTCAGCTCCCCATCACTGGAGCAGGATGCTTCTGGGGGTAAGGTTCATGGAGGGCTCGGTATGTAGCTCAAATGTGGTTTGAAGACCTGTGGCAAAGGCAAGGGAAGGAGGAGAGGGTGACCTTAGGGTTGGGGCAGAGGAAGAGGACGTGGGTGGTGGGCAGCAATGATGGGCAAGGAGGTGCCAGACTGTAGCTGCAGGGCTGTGATAGATGGTGGGGAGGCAGCTGTGGACACCTGGGGAGGGGGTCCTGTGCATCCCTGAGGACCAGGGAGAGCGCAGCAGGGTTGCTCTCTATTGCTGAGGGAGGATTGAGGTCTTTGGTGCTCTCTGATGTGTCATTCTGTCATAATCAGAGCTTTTGAACAAGAGGCACAGTGGGCCTTTTACATGCACATGTGTACTCCCTGTCTTCTGCTACGTGATGTTCTGCAGCACCTTGGGACTCTCAGCAATAAGGCCATCACCAGATGAGGCCCCTAGACCTTACACCTCTACAACTGTGAGCCAAAACAAACCTTTTTGTTCTTAATTTTAAAAACAGGCAATTTGTTTTTTGGTTTGTTTATTTTCTTTGGAGGAACTGGTTCTTTACTTCAAAAGGTTGCTTGTCAACATTCAGAATCAAAACACTATTGGTTTCTCTTTCTCCTAAATGCCCCAAAGAGATCACAACAAAAGAGAGTACCTTAAGCCAATAAGCTGCAGGATGTGCACTTGACAGGCCTCACAGAAGCCTCAGCCCAAAGTAGAGTTGGTGAGGAAAGAAACTGTGAAAGATTAGCACACTGGCAGCCCACACTGTGGAGAACTCTCACCGCCAGATGGGGTGGCCAGATACCTCAACCCCAAAAACAAAGTTTCAAAATAATATAAAAATTTAAAATGTTGTACATAAACTCTTCAAGATTTCTCCGGTCCTGACTGATACAAGCACAATGAGATGGCAGAATGGAACAGCAGCTTCAGACACAGACAAGGGTGATGAGATGAGTTTCAGATGCCAAATCAGTGGCAAAAACATAACCTTTCTTTCAAGGCAGCAGGAGAGCAATTTAGCAGTCATCTCCGCAATAAGGGGCCTGTGATCCATTCTGTGAATAGTTGGAAAGAGGGTAGAAATGAGACAAAAATTTGGTGTCAGGGCTGAGGATCTAGCTCAGTGGTAGAGCCCTTCCTACTAACACAAGCCAGGCCCTGGGTTCAATTCCAGTGCCAAAAAAAAATATATATATATGTATATATATATATACATTTTTTTTTCTAAAAAATTAAAAAATATCAGAAGACTCCCCATCTTAATTTATTGATTTCTGATGGAAAAAGTAAAAAAATAGAAGTAAAATTTTCCAAGGAAACCTTAAAGCAAATAGCAACAAAACAAAACAAACAAACAAAAAACCCATACCTGAATAGCACAGGTTTTGGTCTTTGGCCAAGTTCTCCTGGAATGACCTGTCTGGTTTGGCTGGTACATTGTGCACAGCAATGAGGTTTCCCGTAGCAAAGTCTTTCCCTGGGCTGTTTGGCCCATACCTTTTTCCTTCTATGAAGAGAACAATATGAATTAGGCTGAAAAGTTACCTTCCAAAAACGAGAAAGGAATTAGCTTGCTGCCTCAGAGGGGTGGGACAATTTGGAATGGCTCATAGATGGTTGCTATTACAGTTTTAAAAAAGTAATTACAAAATGTGGACATTGCAACATGGTTTTAAAATCACTTAGCATGGTGCTTATTCCCTTAAATGTTGTTTCTGAAGGTTGTGAGACTCTAGCCCAGCTGGAATCTCTGGGAAGAGGCAGAGACATTTTGGTGAAAGAGACAAAGGGTTGGGGGTAGAGGGGCTATTGAAAGGAGAAAGTAGCCTTCCATTGAAGATCAGCCCTCAGTTTCAAGGTCAGCCTCGGGCTGGCCAGCCTCAGGCAGAGTCAGGCTCAGAGGCAGGAGCCCAGGCAGTACCTGGAGCTCTGCCTCTCATTCAGGTCAAGGGGTCTGGCCTGGCATCCTTCATGTATAGAGGGTCTCCTCTTGGTGCAGTTCAGCTTCTCTTCCAGATCATCAACTGTCTTTTCCAGTTTGGCTACCATCTCTCAGCAAACAGCACAGGTCTCTGCCTCCTTGAGTTTGTCAGTAAGAATCTTTCTCTCCTTTTGAGAGAACTCTTCTTCAGCAGCACTCACACACTTCAGGTTCTGGTCCATCAATCTGATCTGCTCATCCATCTCTGGGCAGCTGGACTCTTGACAGCTCATCTCATTTCTCCATGTGTTCCAAGTCTCCTTCAATAATCACTAAGTTACGAGCCACCTCTTCATACTTCCTGTCTGCCTCTCTGTGGTGTGCTCAGCCTCTTTGAGTTGGATTTCCAGTGGTTCCATCTTTTCTTCATCTTTTAGGGCCCAGTCTTCACTAGCCTTCCTACCTCTCACTCTCATCAGCAGCTTTACCTCTTCCTCCGGCTTTTGCAGGACAATAGCCAGGCACCCCTGAGCACGGTCCAGCTCCCCTTCAACAAGATGGGTCCTATGGTTTAAGGAGGCTACTGGCCTCAGCTTGTACCCTGGCCACCTATCTTCCACTTCTTGTGCCTCCTCTGTGTCATTGGCCTGCTACTGCAGAAGCTGGATCTTGTGCTTCTCTGCCTTGAGGATGGCTATCCTGGCCAGGGTGCGCACCTGGCCGCTTATTAGTCTCTAGCTTCTGTCTCCTCTACATGGCGTTGCAGCTACTTCTCCAAAGTAGGCAATTTGTATCACCAGTGTGAGGTTTTAGAGGGCATCATTCAGGTAGAGAAGGCCCAGAGAAGGATCATTTTGGAAGAGGATGAGGAGGTGGGAGAGGAAGGCTGGCTGGAGGCACTTCACTCAGGTATCTGGGTCACAAAGCTGGGTGACAAATGGTTGGTGTGGGCACAGTGGGACCTGCAGATCCAGCCTGAAGGTCCCTGTGGCCCTTTGGCTCTTTCAAGATCCCCACAGCAGAAAAAAGACCCCAAGCCTGAGTCCGTCATTGTCAGTGTAGGAGACAGGTGGTTGGAGTACACCAAGGACATATACCTTTCCTGGCTCCTCTTATCACTGTTCTTCTTGCTGGCACCAGTAGAGACTGAATGGGACATTCCCCTTGCTTCCTACCCAGACCCACTCCTCCCAGCCTTTTCTGTTATTAGCTCTGTCCTCCTTAAAGGAAGTCACTGCCCTCAATTCCTTCCCAGTTCCTCCCCATGCAACCTGCATAGAGTCCAGCCCAGGTGGGGCATCTCTGTGCACTGCAGCTGTGTGTGGAATTGAGTGACAATGAATTCCCCAGGCCCCACAACTCCAGAAACAGGTGTGGGAAGAAGTCTGAGTGACCAAGATGCCCAGGCAGGCTGGGCAAGGGGAGCTGTGGGTCAGGAGACAAGCCTGCTCCCTGGGTGTATGAGAAGAGGCCTGATGCTTTGGAGGAAGGTCACATCTCCTGAGGGCTCGGAGCAGCAGTTTAGGGCCCTGGCTGGGCCTAGCTCTGGGCAGGCCTCAGGCTGACCAGTTTTCCAGAGGGCTCTGGAGAAGAAGAGGCTCATGGGTATGGAGTGCCATCTTGTAGCGGGTCAGAGGCCTTGCTGTCAGGACTGTTTGTCCTTCAGGATTCTAGCACCATGCTAGTTTCTAGTCCCAGAGAGATGGATTGGTCATAGGAGGGGCAGTTTGGGAACCAGACAGATAATGTGGGTCACCTTTATCATGCCAGACTCCCAGAGCAGGAAGATATGTTGAAACAGAAACCTCCAGAATGTCTGGGTGGACAGAAGCTGGTTGCTGAGGTGCCACCACACCCCGGGAGGATCTTGACAGGCAGGCCTCTTTGCAGCATGGGCCCTTCTGTGGCTGAGCTCCCACAGTGACAGACAGGGCCACTCCCTATGGGCACAGTGCTGGGCATAGTCTGCACTCCTCTACTTATGGAGGCTCACTACTGCCTTTTGGGGGATGTGACCCCCATCCCCATGCCCAGGTTACCGATAGGCCTGGTGGCCCACTCCAGGCCTTCCAGGTTCCAGATTGCAGATCCCCTCTTGAACCCACAGCTGCCACTGTGGAGAGTTCCCATGGGGGATCTTATCTCCCTGTAGTAGACTGCCAGCATCTCGGGAGTAGAGGGTGTTCTCCCTCCTCTATCTGCACAGTAGGTACTCTGGTAAATGCTCAGGGATTGCTGAGTGATCCCTCCTTTTATCAGGGGTCCTCTGGTTGCTCCTACTTGTCTCAGAAAACAAGGAGGTGTCACCATGTGGGCTTTGGACATCTGCCTGCTGACTGACTCATGCCATTCCCCCAGGCCCACATTTCTGAGCTACTTTGCCTTTCCCTTCTCCAGTCATGGATGCTGGCCTTCTGACACCCTCCTGGACAGGGTCACCCAGCCCGTCATGACTCATTCTCTCAGCTGGCAAGAAATTTGCCAGCTCTGGACCCCACCATTGTCCTCAGGGATGAGAATGAGGCGAAGGTGAACTGTGATGTTTTTCTCCATCTTCCTTGCTGCAGTGTTGTAGGTTGAATTGTGTCCCCCAGAATTCTATATGCTCAAGTTCTAACCCCGGCGCTGCAGAAGGTAACTTTTCTTGGGAGTAAAGTCATCACATGTGTAATTAAGATAGGTTTATTCTGGAGTAGAGTGGCCTCTAATCCAGTGATTTGTGTCTTTATAAAAAGAGGAATGCAGGCACAAAGACACCCGCACACAGGGAGACAGCCCTGTGAAGAGGCCAGAGATGCCAGAAACCAGGGGCAGCAGCCGCAGGTTCCTCCCAGGGTCCCACTGGCCCTGCCTTGTTGAACTTGCAGCCCCCTGAACTGTGAGGGGGTAAGTGCCTGTCCTTGGAGCTGACTCTGCTTTGGGCCCGAGTACACTACCTCAGAGAGCTGGGTGGACTTGTGAGTAAAGGAGGGGCCTGCTCAGCTAGTGCTGGGGGCGGCTTTCTGGAAAGCTTGGCTCTTGTACCAGCTGCACTCCAGTGCCCTGTCTCAAATCTCCCTCCCTTAGCTGAAGATCCTGAGGGGACAAAGTTCAAAGACACAGATTTTGGGAACACACACAACTGCCTTCCAGTCCCTGGGCTGACCCTAGTCTGTATTGATCCTGTGTGTGGGTGGATGTTAATCCTGTCAATCAGCAGACGGCACCTCCCTCTCACTCACCCTCTCTCCCCAACCCCCTTCCCAGGTCCTGTCTCTTCCCTGAACCTCCATTCTCAGGCTGGCAGTGGCACAGAGATGCCAGGAGTGTGCAGAACAGGGAATCTTGCAGCCTCCAGTGCAGGGAGAGGCCCCAAGGAAGCTGAAATGGAGGCTACTCCTTCTGGAAGGGAGAGAAGAGTAGGGAGGGTCTAGAGGAAGCCTGTGCACCCCTGCAGTGTGCCTTTTGGGTCTCTGTCCCCCAGACATCCTTTCTTCTCCTGCCAGGCCTCCTGGTTTTAGCAGCACAGCTGGCCCCAGCTCTACCTGGGGGCCCTTCAGCCTGGGAAGCAGAGGGCCTGCTGACCCCTCTGTCCCTCTGTGAGGAGTATTGTGATTTGGAAATTCAGTTGCTGGCCTGCAAATAGGACTGGTGCTTGCCACCAAACATGTCTCTTACGAGGTTCTGCAGACAAGGGCAGGCATGTGCCCCACTGTTGTCCTCTCCTCCTGCCACCCCACCCAAGCCCTGTCATTTGAGCACTCGCTCCTTCCACCTGAGAATGTGTGAGGTAGAGGGCCGTCCTGCAGGGTGGAAAGCCTTCTGAGTGCTGCTTCACTGTGCTGTCTCGAGAGCTAGCGGGTGTGGTGGTAACAGTTGCCTTTTCTGAGCACAGGAAATTGTGGAAAAGCTAAAGGATTTGCCTGGGAATGTAGGATGGCCCTACACTGCTAAGAGGGCCACCCACATTCCCAGGCAGAGCCATTTTCAACCCGAACTTCCTCATCTGTTAAATGGGAACGTGAACCAGGCGTCTCTCAGTGTTTCCACACTCAGGTAGACTGTGCTTCTATGAGGGGCTCCCTCAGTCCTATCACCAAGTAGCCCAGTGACTTCAGGAACATTTCTTACTCTCTGTCCAGCAGAACAGGACATCTAAGCCTGTTTCAGGCCACACAAGGACTGTGACTCGCAGTCCTAGGGAAGTGGACCAAGTAAGGCCTTGCAGTGGTCCCACAGTTCCAGGAAGTCCATGCTCTCTCCTGGTGACATCACAGGGCAGGTTTCTTCACAGGGAGGGACCCATACCTAAGGGGCTTAGCCTTCACTCAGATAGGACCCAGGAATTACCTGTGTCACCTTGCCAGCTGGAAGGGCATCCTGAGGGCCTCTGAACCAAAAATGTGCCCAGGTCACAGGACCATGGGTGGATGGACCATGGGGCAGCAACTGAGCATCGCCCTTCACTCCTGGCCCTTCATCCCAAGGACTGAGGACTGGAAAACAGAGGGCCTTCCATGGCAAACAGAGCTAATTAGACTGGAACAGATGCATGGGCACAGGGCAAATAAGGTTCATGGCTTCCAGGCTTCGCTGATTTGATGGCATGCAGGTGGCCAGCCTCCTCCCCGGGGAGGCCCAGCCTCATTCTCACTGGAGACCTGCACTCAGGGCTGGCAAACACTCCAGGGAAAAGCCCAAGCAAGGCACTGTGCCATGTTCTGGGCCTCATATGGAGGCTTCTTTGCCTACAACCTAAACCCCGCCTGAGGCAGCATAGACTTCTAGAACATTCCTGTGAACCTTCAGGCAGATTGCTAGGGCTCAGCATGTGTTCCCATCCTTGCTTCTTCCTTCTTGGAAGTGAAAGTGGGGAACTCTGAGCCTCAGGGTCCAAGAAAGGCCACACATGGAGAAAGTCGTGAAAAGTAGGAGGCAAAGGGCCTGTGACTGAGGGTGGTGGGAACCTGTGCTCTTTTCTGGGGAATGTGAGCGTTAGATTCTCTGGCCAGG
>JAJEJO010001175.1:122680-161530 GCA_020662805.1 Glaucomys volans
GGAAAGACTCATGGGAGGAAGTGACCTGCTTTTCAAAATTATTTCAAATACCCCTTTCCATAAAGATGGATTTTCTTTATGAAGGCTAGTTCACTAGTTTTAATGGTCTTTTATCATGATTATTAATTAAGATATACTCCACATGAAAATTTGAAAAATGCATCATTCATAACCAGAAGAAGGGACTTGAAGTTTCTCGATTTGTATTCTTCAACAGGATTCCCTGACTTCTGGAAGGATCCAATATTTACTGTGGGCCATCTACACAGGAAAAAATCATTTCATCCCTGTTGAAATGATTTCCAAGGAAGGGAGAAATCTTATCCCTTGTACTGTGGCTCTCCACATGACCATGGAGTATGGGAACAAGACACAAGCCCAAATTTAGACTATTAGAACAAAGTGTCTAGGTGTGGGCATAGGAAGTTAAACGAAGAAACTTCTGGATGTTCCAGGACTCAGAACCAGATACCCACATTCACACAGAGGCTTCCTGCAGCCTCAGGGTATGCCACTGGCAGTGTCCTTGAATGTATGTGGCCAGCCCGAGGCCCCTGTGACCTCCTCAGAACAGCTCTGGGGTCTGCCCCCTGAGCTGTGAAATACCAGCAGTGGCTGTGTCACCTAATGGTCTAGTCCCTGGTGCCCCTAACCTTGGGCTGAGCCAGCCAAATTCAGAAGTGAGACTGAAATTCTAGTGCTGCTCCTTGGAACATTAGCCTGTGGGATCTGAGGCGGTCAGAAATAATGAGACCTTAGAGATTAGAATGTCTGGCCTGGACACACTGAGGACCTCTGTTCCCTCTCTGCTAAATGCAGACAGCAGTGTCTGGGAAGAATGTTAGAGGGCTTTGAGGCTCTCTACTAGGGTGTGAGGAGCCGTGGCACTGCTTCGGTAGGCCAGCACCCATGGCCCCATGGGATAACCAAAGCACTCCGTGCATGAGCTCGGCCCTTGCCCATCCCTGTATCATATTGTTCTCCCAAGCCTGAGCATGAAGGGCAGAGCACCTGCCATTCCCCAAAGTGCCCTGTGTTCTTCTAGGTTCGTTTGAACAATCATTTTGTGCTTCGAGAATCATCAGTTCCTTTTCAGGCTGTTTCTGCTTCAGCGGACACATTGGGAAATTTGGATTTCCAATTTCCTTTCTCTCCTTTGCTCCTGACAGTTCATAATGTGCTGATGCCCCAGGCCTTGCCCTTTGTTATAAAATGCCTCTTGGTCCTGCCTGAGTAGCTGCACTGGGAATCATGTTCCCAGAGAGCAGGGTTATGGCCTCCACTCAGAGGATGTTCTGTCCTCCTCCCTTAGCCTCTGACTTCCCCTCCTGAGCCCAGCAAACTCGATGCCAGGCCATCCTTTGGTCACTCCTGCAGGCAGGGAAGGTGTAAGGAGCCTGTGGGTCTTGGCTAGAGGTTGACAGGTACCCAGGGCAATGGGTGGCCTGCCTGCCCCCAGCCTGGTGAAGGGCTAAAGGCCTTTGGCACATCAGAGTATCCTTTCCACAGAGGATGGAGCAATCAGTGAAACTACAGGCTTGGTAGTGGTACCGGCGTGTCCTCATCTTGTTCCCTGGTTCCACATGCCATCGGAGGCTATGCCATCTCACCCACACCTACTTTCCTTTGCCCTTTGTCGGTCACTTTGTCTTTCCTGAGGCCCTGCGGTGCCTGCCCCTGCATGGTGCTGTGCCTAAGGAGACAGCTCTCTCTAGCTGGGCCAGCTCTGCCCTCTTCTGGGTCCTCTGGGAAGCAAGAGAGGAGAGGGTAGGCTGGGCAGAAGGAAGGTGGGCCAGGACTCCCCTCTTGCTTCCTTGCTTCCTCTCTTCCTCTCTGGTAGATGCACCTGTCCCCACCCCTTCACAGGTGAGTGGGCGAGTTGGTGGGGGAGCACCCCGGGTGGAGGGTCCCTCCTCTGCCTTGCTGTGGTGGCTCAGGTCTGTTTGGTAGAATCCTAGCTTGAAATTAACTGCTTGGAAGACATGGGAAAATGAACAAGCACTTGCCAGACCACATCCCAAGTCCAGGGATCCTGTCACCTCAGGCTCCTGTGGCTAGAAGGATCACAGCACCTCAATGTGCGCTAGCAGCTCGTTTTTTCCAAGGCCGTTATCAGCAAGCAGGTGCCAGCACCCTGCTCCACTCACGGCCCCGGTTATGGCTGAACGCAGACAATGAACTGTGTGCTCTGCTTGTGAGCGTCCTGAGGGAGTGCTTTTCCCTCACCAGGATCAAACTCTCAGCTCCCTTTGTGATAGGCAAGGCCAATGGAAGGCGTGTCTCTTCCCTGACACAAAGTGCTTTGGAACTGCAGAATGGACCTGCAGCAGGTGCCCTGGGCCCGGTTTGATTTCTACCAGGCCTTACATGTCGCCACACAGATCCTGTCCCACCATTGGTTGGGGTCAGTATCTCTGTGAGAGGCAGAGGGGTGGCATTTCCAGGCTGGGGAGCAGGTGACTGCCGTACCCTCCCTACCTGAGGACCCAGGTCCAGTCCTGGCCCCTCAGTGCTGACAGCAGGCCTTCATCTCTACTCCATCCCCAACGGCAGGGCGGTGCTGCTCGGCCTTACCTCTGTGGTGCGGGCTCAGCTCCCCAGCCTCTCCTGCCCACTCTTGCAGCACACAAGTCCTTGACAGTAAGGAGGCCGGAGACCACAGTGGACAGCACTGTGACCATGTCACTCACAGGAGATTTCTAGTTCTTTCTTCCCTCCTCCGAAAGGAAGCATTCGGATGGAGGATGTAGACGGGTCTCTGTGGCTCTAACACACCATGCATCTAGAGTGGATTTCTAAATCTGCCACGGAGATTGACATTTAGCCACAGGCCTACTTGGCTCTCTGTAGCTGCTTCACCCTCACTCATAGGTGTGTGTCCAGAGCAGTCTCAAGTCCCTGGCCACTGCCCAGCCTCTCAGATATGGTAGACTTTGGATCTCCCCGAATGAGGCTTGTTCCAGAGCAGAAAATGGACTTTTTTCAGCCTGAGTTTGACTTCCTACATCTTTACAGCTCACCATTCAGGAGCTCCCCTCCTCTCTACCCACTTCCTCTTCAAGATCACAGACAAGGGTAGAAAGTTCTGCCTGAGTTGTTACCATTTGAAGAATAAGGACTTTGGAGCCAGATGTCTAGGTTTAGTCCCCAATTCTGCATTTCCCCACTGTGTGACTTTGGGCAAGTTACATAACCCCTCTGTGCCTCATTTTCCTCAACTGTAAAGTGATGTGTCATCTCAAAGAGCCCTCATCTCCTAGGGTTGTTGTGGGGAGCAAATAAGCTGACCCAGTGCCTAGCACATCCTAAAGCTGTACAGAGATGTTACCTATGATGAGAACAGCGATGGTGATGGTGTCAACATTGTCATCCTCAGGTGGCAGCAGATGGTGCATGGGACTTGGAGTCAGGGGACCTGGGGTCAGACTCTGGCTCTGCACTCCTTGGTGGTGGGATGTAGATTTCAAGCCTCAGAATGCCTGTGTTTCTGTAGCTGGGAACCGAAGTGAAACGGCTACAAGGCGCAGCAGCAGGGCTGACAAGGGGGCTCACCTCCAATCAGGGCTAAGTCTCTTCTTTCCCCTTCACAGGCACACATTCTGGCAGTTCCGCCATGAGAACCCCATGACCAGGGTGGGGGGCCCTCCCCCCGATGGGCTCCCTGGCTTCAACAGCGGGGTGATGCTGCTGAGCCTGGAGGCCATGCGCCAGTCCCCACTCTACAGCCGCCTGCTGGAGCCCACCCAAGTGCAGCAGCTGGCCAGCAAGTACCACTTCCGCGGCCACCTGGGGGACCAGGACTTCTTCACCATGATCGGCATGGAGCACCCCGAGCTCTTCCACGTGCTGGACTGTACCTGGAACCGGCAGCTGTGCACCTGGTGGAGGGACCATGGCTACAGTGATGTCTTTGAGGCCTACTTCCGCTGTGAGGGCCACGTCAAGATCTACCATGGGAACTGCAACACCCCCATCCCGGATGACTAGGTGCATTTGTGCTGCCTGCTGATCTGGGGCAGGCCCCAGGGAAGTATCAACTCCTGGAAAGACTCTACAGAGATATCCTCCGGGATCACGATAGTGCAGATCCTTCTCCTGGCTGGTCACTGTCCTGAGGCCACCCAATGAATACTGGCCTTTGCATTACTGGTGCTCAGGACCTTGTTCCTTCAGGGGACCAGGAATCAAGAAGCACGAACACATAGACATCTTCTTGTTGGCTAGTAAACAGCATATGAAGAGAAGGAAGGAAAGAAAGTGGTGCCCAGGTCCCCAAGGAACCAAATCCTTTGAGAAATTGCCTTTCTTGGACCAAATATAAATTTAAATTGGCAGGCTTCTATTTTGTGAGAAAGAACAAACAGTACCACTGTAGTTCCCATTAAGCTCTGAATGAACAAGCCCGGGTTTTAACAAGCAGTCCAGAGCTTAAGCTTCTGAAGGAGCCCCGACCTTCCATGTCCTGACCCCAGGAGCTGTGTGTTCCCTCAAGACACTTGCATGGCTTGACATAAACTTCAAGAGTGCCGCCCCTTTGGGGAAGGCCTCCAGGGCCAGCTGGGGCCCATGTAAAAGTCTCCTTTCTGTACCATTTACAGCTTTATCTCCCAATCATGTCACAGAACCCCATTATCCCTTATCCATCCAAACCAACTCCAGGTGACCTGATTGTAGGAAGAAGTCAGATTCACATCAAAGAATAGAGACTGGCCACCCCAAGGACATGCAGTGCAATTGTGAGGTCTGGGAAGATTTTCCAAAGAGTAGCCCAGCAGTTCCCAGGTGCAACGGAAGGGGTATTGCTCATAGGCTTCTAATTATTCTAATTTCTCTGTTAAAAAAAAAAAATCATTGTACTTTCCTGTCATACCACACCAGACCCTGTAACTGAGTAGACATGAAAGTATGGTTTTCTTTCTTGTGAGGGCCTCTCCTGTAGGTAAGTTGCAGACATGACAACCCTAGTGGCCCATTTTGTAGTGGAGCTTATGTCCTTGGGCAAGAAATGTTGTGGGATTTTGCTTTTATTTTAATTTTGTTTACTTTTTAATTTCTTTTCATCATGGGTGAGAATGGCTAATAAATAATCTTTGAGAACATAGTGGTTCATGTCGTTTGTTCTTCAGTTTTCGACCACATGAAACTTCTGAATGAAGAATGTGATCCATGTCCCTTCTGTGAGTTTGTATACATACAGATATACATACTCATAAAACTCATATGTATAAAAAAAGGAGAGGAGAGGTCAAGCCTGCTTATTTCATTAGTTGATCTCCTAAAAAGCCAACTGTTTCAAATACCACCATTTTTTTTTTAAATTATTTTAGTGGGGGAAAAAAAGTGAATTAGAGTAACAATAACCAAGGAATTTTTCTGCAGTAATTTCAATAATTAAAGTATTTCTAAAGCTATGAGTGTCTCTTGTTATTGCAAAGAAAATTAGTAAACTAGTTGGTCAAAATGATGCGAAGCCCAACAGCATCCCCCACTTACTTTCGAGATCCCTCTCCAGGGGCACCCCTCCTCTGCCCCCAGTGGCGGTACCACCTGTGGTGAACGACAAAATCACACACCATAGGAAACCCAGCCAGACTCAGGAAGCCACTTTTGACAAATCCTTGGATTGCTGTCCCCAGTGTGGTCCTGTTGTAATGCAAACATAATTGATTGTGCTGTGCTTAATTTGCTTCATGAAAACTTTCACTATGGAGTATGTGTGAACAGAAGTCTGAAAATGACATGGGTGGGTACTAGAATTAAGGTACTTTTAATCTTCATGTATATTTGTGTTTTCCATAATGAATATTAATCTTATAATAAAAATAAGTAATAAATGCTACACCCTTTTAACCACACTCCTCTGCAATTGAGGCAGGTAGCATGCTGGCCTTTTTTCGGCTGCGGTTGTCCGTGGTTGACATAAGAAAATATAATCTAGGTCAAGTAGGCTCTGAGTCCTCGACTTTCCCAATAGGTGCCCTGCTTCTCTAAATAAAGGTAATTTAATAATAGCAGCTCCAGAGCCTGCTTTCATCTTGCAGATACTGTCATCTTTTGTGTGTACACTAAATCCACTCCACAAATGATAATGGCCTTTGGAAGTGGGCTGGTTGTTGAGGTTTATTCTTGTATGTGTGTCAAGCTAGACAAATGACAGTATTCCCATCAACAGCATTTCATCAAGCCACAGAATGACATGGGCTCCCAACCTAGTGCACACCAGGTGCAAGGGCAGCTGGGACTTGGTCCCCACTTTGACTAAAGGCCAAACCTCTGCTAATTTTAGCTCTTCCTGGCTGATCTTTATTTGGGAGGCCCAGAGGTTGGGCTAAGTCTGGATCTGGCAGGACAGACATCTCCAAGCAGGCAGGGTGGTACAGTGGAGAGAGCCACACTCCTGAGACAGGCACCCATCTCTGAATCCACCCTCTGTCCTCATTAGCTGGGGCATCTTGGACAGGCAAAGTCACCTCTTACCCATTTCCAGATATAGATAATAAACAAAGGGGCTGGGGCTCTTCATGGGCCCAAAGGAGGGTTGTAGGAGGAAAAGAGATGTGTAAGGACTTGGTAAGTGACAAAATAATGCAAAATATAAGAAGAATTCTGATGTTAAAATGTTCTTTTAAAATAAGAAATGACAGCCATTTGGGGGCTCATTAAATGTGCTAGTAGCATCTCCCCAAGCCCAGTGCCTGGCCAGGTGCTTGCTTGGAGTTTGTCCACTGTTCTTAGCCACACCACTATGCAGAGGTTGGGGGTGCCCAGGAGGTCAAGGGTGACCACAGTTCATAGGTAACCTGTTGGGTGTGTCTAAGAGGTCAGGGGCTACCTCAGCTCATGGGTAACTTTTCAGGGGTCCTTAGATAAACCCTCCCCCATCTAGGCCTAAGTTTTTCTTTGGAAAAGCAAGGGGGAAAACTGATTAACCAGGTTGCAGAGCAGCACCTCTGTCCCCAGCTGTTTGAAGCAGCATCAGGGTTCACCCCTACTGTAGCCGGGAATCCAGACCTCAGCCCACCATTCACCAACTTGGAATTTATGCCCATGCATACTGAAACTCACCTAAAATTTACCATCAAACTCCCAGTCCCCCAACACCATTCTGGACAGGCAAAGTGAGGGGTTCAGACAAGCCCTGGATGGCTTGCACACTGCAAAGAATCAGCCTCCCTCCTAGAGCTCCAGTCCCTCCGCTTATGTGATCTGTTGGTAGCTGTGCTAGCCATACTCTTGTCTTAGCTTTTGGCTTATGTGCCCGGATCCCACAGGCCTCCCTGGCAGAACTGCTTGGTATACAGATCCACAGCCGCAGGGCACAGCTGGGGAATTACTGAATCCCAAGCCCCTGCCAGAGAGCTCAGGTGGAGCCGTCCTGCAGGACACACCAAGTAGCACCCAACCAGCCATTCTCTGAGTAGCTTGCACAGGGCAGAAAAACCTGCAGTGAAGTGAAGGCTGCTGGTGATGGGGCAGGCTCAGCGCCCACAGAATGTCCACTTGTACCCCCACCATGCAGACACTCAGCAGCCAACTGAAGACCACACAGCCTCAGAGCCAGAGGGCCTCTGCAAGCCTTTGAGGCCAGCTGCCTGTCTCTCCAACCTCCATCCTGAAAGGCAGGCACTGCTCCAGCCCCTCCCTGAGCCCCACAGGCCTTTGCTGCTGGTACAGGGCATTGGCCTGTGCAGGATCACATGGGCGACGGGCCTGGGAGCCTTTCTGCCGCCCCCTCCCCAGGGGAGCAAATTCATGGCCTTCCTCAATCCATGCCCACTGCCCACCCTCATTGATGCTCCCTGTGAGCACCTCCACTGTAGCTATTGTTTCTCCCTTTTCTTACCACACCCCACTCCCAGCCCCCAGCAGACCAGCAGTCCCTGTGCTTCCTGTGTATCCCTTTGTGTTCCCAGCATGGCCCTATTGTCTGGACTCCATGTGTTTTGATCTAGGTAACTGAGCCGGTCTGGGCTCCCTCTTTCCCCACTCGCACTGCCTGGCAGACCCTCTGCAATTCAGCTTCCCCATTCCAACGCCCTCCCCTTCTTCCCCCAACCTTGCTCAGTAAATGGACACACAAAGCCTCGGGCCCACACACTCACCCCAGTCACCATCATCCCTGTCCTGGCTCTTCACAACCCCCATGAGAAGTTCTTCATGTAGATCCAGGAGCAAAACCGCTGGATCACAAGGTAGGCAGACAGATGCTTCCATGTTGATCTAGGTTTGACCCAGGAGCCAACTGCTGAGTGGAACCTCCCTCCATCCTCCCCAGCATGAACCCCTGCCCTCTCTTTGTGCCTGGGCTCTTTTTCACCCGTGGATCATGATAATGCTGGAGTCCTCCAAAGCATGCGACCCCTAGTTAAAACTGCCTCTGTGTGATTACTATTGTGCTTCTGTGGAAAGAGGCTGGATGGGAAGGCAAGGTCCTGTTCCCATCCTCAGTCCTCACTGGATGACCTTGCCAATGGAGAACCCACTGGGAGTACCCACCTGGCTCCAGAGCTTGCTGTCTCCACAGCACTGGTGTGAGTGGAAGAAGGGGTAGCCCATATAAAAGTGCCTTGGAGCCCCTAGAATACTCTTGCTCCTTCACAACCTGGCTGGTACTCTTGCTCCAGCCACGTGGGGCTGTCCAAGTGGATGCCTCTGACTCCAAACCTTCTGCGAAAGCTCTGCGGTCTGCTAGGGAGTGCCCTGATCACTGGGCCCCATACTCAGGCTGCCAGGTAGACAGAGCCTGATGGTCATGCCTGAGGGTACCCTGCTGTCACTCAGGGCACCTCCTTGCCCACATTCAGGAAAAATCAGGAGTCTCTGCCCTGATCCAACCCAGCCCAGCACAGAGGCTAAGGCTTCCCACTGGACATATGTAGAGGACCTGTCCTTGCAAGGTGAGCTGCCTGGGCAGCAGGTAGCCCTCTTCTGTGCAGGTAGTTCTCTTCTGTTGCTCTCCCCTTCCACCTGTCCTCTTCAGCTCTGTCCCCATCCCCAGCAGCCTCTTGCCACCCTATATGCTTTGAAATGCCCCTTCTGGGGCTTCCACTGTTCTTGCTGGCACCCAAAGCCCACCCCTACCTCTCCCCTGCTGGGTTCCTGCTGTTGCCAGTAGGTGGACTTTGAGATGGAGATGCATGTGCAGGAGTATCCTGGGAAATCCTGTGGGAGGGGAGGGGAGCAGGGTCAGGCAGAGAGCTGGGCAGGAGTCAAAGGCCTCAGCCCATCCACTCAGAGCTTCAGAGCTGGGATAGCTTTGCAAAGAGGAATGAGGACATTGCCTGAGCTCTGTGGAAATATAAGCTCTGTTCCATCTAGGCCCCAGGTAGGACTTGGGCTTCAAGGATTCTCAAAGCCTTTAACACACCTGTCCAGTCACAGGGCATGGGCTGACTTGGGCTTGGGCTTCAGGCAGGATAATCCTTAGAACTCCACTCTGAGCCATCAGCAGCCAACACTCTGGGGCATCAAGGTCCCATTCTGATGGGGATCTGGGCAGCATGCCACAGTGTCCACTACAGGAGACCTGTCCCTGCAGGCCCAGCTGCCCCAGCCCCCTCCGTATTGTCCTTTTTGGCTTCCCTCTGAACTGTTCTCCCCTCAAAGGCCTTTAGCTCTGGGCATTTCCTACTTCTGCTCTGCCCTCTTTCAGGCTTCTTAGCACCCTTCCCTGAGTGAGAAAGCCCAGGCTCAGCTTCCTTTACAGGCCTGCCATGTTGACACTGCCCAGACTGCTATAGCCCAGCATGCCGCATGGTGTCAAACTGATCCCAATGGCAGCACTGGGGAAGATCATTTGCTGTTTGTGGGGAACAAAGTCCTTCTCTTCTGTCCCGTCTCTCAAAAATTGGATTCCTTCAGGAGCCTATAGGTCCACAGTGGTTCTGTGAGTGGCTTTGGGCACAATGACAGGCTGTAGGGATGCTGCTCAGCAGGAAGGACAGGGCCTCAGCCCCCTTGGTGGCAGGTGACTTGTGTCCTCCCTGGGCTACGAGCTTTGCCAAACACCAGTGGCATCTGCCATTTCCAGGGATGATGCCAACTTTGTAAGCCTCCAGTACTGCCCTCTGCTCACCAGCAGCCAGGGCTGGATTTCATGAAAAGAGCCCAGATTTGGAGGAGAGAACTTGAGTTGGCATCACAGTTGTGACAGCCCCCACCATTGGTTGGATTCTGGAGTTACAGTGGTGAAGAGTGTGCGCCATCTCCATCCTGGTGGCACTTCCTATATGGCGAGGAGGTCTCGCTGCCTGGGCAAGTGCTCTGAGAGGGAGCCATGGTGCAGTGAAAGGGGTGTCCCCAGATTCAGACTAGGGTGAGGGATGTCTCCTTGAGGATGTGATGAGTGCCCCCCAAATGTGCCCGTGTGAGAGACAGCATGGGTGTGTGGCCTTGACTTGACTTCAGAACCTGTTTCTGGCATTCCTCGATTCCCAACTCTATACAGGGAGCTACTGCTTTCTAGGAAAGAGGAAGTTTCCTGAACTCTGTAGATAGAAATGAGCTGTGTGCTTTCCAGGCTCTGGTGGAACTGGAGCCACTAGGATCCTGAAACTTGTCATGCCACGAACTTGCTGTGTGACCCAGAGCAAGTTACTCCCATCTCTCTCTGGCCCTCGCTTGCCTCTTTAACAACAGAAAGGAGCTGGTCAGAGTCTGTAATTCAACACCTAGGTGGAAATGAACCTCTAAACACCCAGTCAGCATCCTCATGTTCTAGGGATGCCTGTGGGCGTGGTTTGGGTGAGACAAGGTGGGGTCTGGGTTATGGCCCTGAGTCTTCACAGACTGGGGCTGTTGGACAAGGTCTGTGTGAATGCACCTTCACCTTCACGGAGAGTGAGCTTGATTCACTTCTAGTCAATGGCCCTTGAGGATTAAGGAAAAATGGCCCAGTCCTTGCAGTTCCCAGGGTGCCCTCCCGGGATGTGCCCAGAGCCTCCCGCAGCCCCTCCTGTGTGCCTCCTGCTCTTCTGTGGGGCCCCAACTCGAGGCCTTCAGCTGGTGTTGAGGTTCCCTCCTCTGTCCCCTGTGCCACCTTATGTATCTCCTTGCAGTGTGGTGTAGAATTTTGTTTGTCAAGGATTTCTTGTAAGAAAAAGCAACTGTACTGTGTCATTGTCTATACGTCCTGAGGGAGTGAGAGGCCTGGAACTCGGGGCTCCAGGACTGGTGGCCAGTACCACCCTGCAGAAGGCCATGAGGCTTGAGAAAAGTGTCAGGCCTGTTTTAAGAAGAGTTGTGAGTGAGGTTTTGAGCACACGAGAGGCTACAGGAAGGAGCATTGAGAAGTACAAAGTGGTGAGGCTCCGTGGGGCATCCTTGCAAGGAACACAGTGGACCTCATTTAAATTCCATCATGACTGCTGGACTCTATGCTGCTAGAGGCCACCATAGGCTCCAGGGCCCAGGGTTTGTGTGGGTGATGCCTAACATTGCACAGAAACCTGAGAAATTCCCCTGTCCTCGGCCTCACCCCTGCTGGTCTAGGCACTCTTTTGTTGTTGTTTTTCTTTTGAATTATACCAGACAGTAGAGTGTTTTTTGACACGTTATACATACATGGAGCATAACATCCCATTCTTGTGCTTGTACATGATGTGGAATTTCCTATGTTCATCTATATTCATTTATGAACATAGGAAAATGATGTCTGATTCATTCCACTGCCTTTCCTATTTTCATCCCCTCCCTTCCCTTCATACCCCTTTGTCTAATCCACTGAACTTCTGTTCTTCCCTCCCCATCCCAATTGTATATTAGCATTTGCATATCAGAGACAACATTCGGCCTTTGTTTTTTTGGGATAGGCTTATTGCACTTAGTATGCTAGTCTCCAGTTCTATCCATTTACTGGCAAATGCCATAATTTCATTCTCCTTTATGGTTGAGTGTTATTCCATTGTGTATATACACCACATTTTCTTCATCCATTCCTCTGGTGAAGGGTACCTAGGCTGGTTCCATAGCTTGCTTAGCTGTTGTGAATCAAGCTGCTATAAACATTGATGTGGCTGCGTCACTGTGGTATGCTGATTTTAAGTCATTTGGGTAAACTGAGAAGTGGGGTAACTGGGTCAAATGGTGGTTCCATTCCAAGTTTTCTGAGGAATCTCAAGACTGTTCTCCAGAGTGATTGCAGCAATTTGTAGTCCTACCAGCAATGTATGAGTGTGCCTTTTCCCCCACATGCTCTAGACTCTCTTGAAGGCAGGGATGGTGGCATTTCTGTGCTCCCAGCACGAGACCACACTGCTTGGCACATAGTGGGCACTTGTTAACTCTTTTTGACCAGATGAATAAGAGGAGACCATGCCTCCATCAGGAGACAAGGAGTCACTATAGACTTAGTAGGAGCAAGAGGGAAGAGTGGGGCCAGACCTGGAATCACCCTCCCAGGAAGGTGATAAGATCCCAGGAAGGAGAAAAGGAGGGAGGGTGACAGCCCTGGGCAATTGGGAGGACTTAGCGTTAGGGCAAATTTGGAATGTATGTGTGGAGGCCCAGAAACAGAAACTTGAGGCAGAAGACCCACCCCATCCCCACTAAGGGGTATCTCTGCACTCACATCTGTCCTCTCATCTACCTTAATAAATTCCTGGAACTTGACAGTCCCTAGGACAATTGTTTTGCCAGTAAAATTCCCAGTATCTGACTGGAAGATTCCCTCAAATATTCTGTTATCCCTGCTGAATGGGGCCCAGGTGGGGATCCTTGAAGTGCAGGTGGACCTGGAGAGGTGCCCAGGGGGCAGCTGGAGGTGAGCCATGAGGCCTTGGGAGGTCCTGCCAAAGGAGAAGAGATGAAGGAGAGCTCAGGATGCTGCATCTCCAAGCCCATCTCCAACCTTCCTCCACATAGCCCCGCTGGGAAACCTTTACTCCCTCCTCCCGTCTGTTCAGGCCCCAACTTTCCTGCCCCTGTCTAAATAACTGCAGCACCCGATTCTGAGGGAAATGCTCTCCATCCTCCATCACTCTTTCCCCAGGTCATCTCGGTTTCCTGTGAAAGATACCACAGAAGGCACACTGAGCACCTTGAAGGAAAACAGGGACACAGAGGTAGGAGGAGGGCTGGCGAGAGCATCCGCTGGGCCTGCCCTGATGATGGCACAAAATGCCTCCGTGGAGCCATGCTGCCCAGCCATAGCCCTGCCAGTCTGCTTCCGAGCTGGTCAGTTCCCAGATGGAACCACACGCTTGTGGCTGTGCTACAACCCTGAAAAGAGGGGGTTAATAAAGGAGCCTTAGAAAGCAAAATACAATATCCCTTTTTAAAAATACAGCTGATTCTTAAAAAGGAAGATTAATAACCTTAGTAAAATGAACAGGGAACTGTCTTGACCTACCCAAGACATTGATTGACCAGTGTCAGAATGTGCTGTGATTTCTTAAAAGGACATCAGAAATACCACAGCCCTCTTGAGGGACAGGCTTCTGCTTCTTGCTGTGCACACGGCAGTGGGCCCTTCACTCTGGGGTGAGGTTAGCAACCCCAGCTCCACTCCTCTGTTCCAGGCCTTCTTTCACTACCAGTTCCTCTTGGGGTCAGAGGGGGTGACAGGAGTGGAGAGCAGTGGAAAAGAATGGTTCTCCTGACCTCCATGTGTTCGTGGGACTTCACTGTCCACAAACAAGCACTATGGAGGGGCCTCTCATGCTCGACCTTGTTTTGCCTTACAACAGTGACCCCCTCCAGGATGGAAAGGAAAAGAACTATTGCCACGGTACATACAGGGGAAACGGAGCTGCATGGCAAATAGCTGACACTAGGGCAAAGAACTTCTGGCCCCAAATATCCTATCACTCAAGAAGTGTTTATTGAGTTCCTACTAAGTACCAAAGACAGTTCTAGATGTGGAGAGACAGCAGTGATCCAGACAGACCTGGTCTCAACTGGGACTACCCTCATCATATTGCCAACCAGAACAGGTTTGCAATTCAGGATTTCTGCCCTGCCATTGAACTGCCTCCTGAAACAACTCGTGTGGGATCTCATCTCCTATAAGATCTTCTGCATTTTTCACAGAGGCCACTATCCAGGGCTGCCTTGATTCAGTGTGCCACATGGTGATGCTTTCTCCCACATGGATGCTATTTCCTTTCCTCTGTTAGCTAACAGAGGAAAGGAGTGAGGGGGTCAGAGCAGCCAAGGGAAAAAGGTGGTTCAGGAAGGAAGAAGTGCTTAACAGAATCCTGTACTCCTGGAAAATAAAATAGGACTGGAATGATTCTTGGGACGTGTTTACCGTACAACTGAAGATGTCATTTTAAACTGTTTGCTTCAGACATAGGTAGATCAGGCTGCTCTCCTCCCCCAGTATGGACATACAAGGAGTGACTGTCACTATATCACTTGTGATCACCTTTTCCCTCTTGTTCTAGTGAAGAACAACTTCCTGGCTTGTGCCCACATGAACTGTGTGCTGAAAACAGCTCATGGTGACTTGGGAGAGCTGAGTGCTCATTCTCTGGGAATATTTCAATCTTGTTAAAAACAAGCACTATTACAAATTGTATTATATAAACTATCAATTAAATGAATTATCTTAAAAACAAAGGTAATCAATATCCAAGACTCACCATATTTATTTTAGTGCATTTTGTTCTCTGTGCTCTTGAAGTTATCTGTGACTGTGTTGTGGGAGCACTGCATGTTCAAGTACAAGTGTCTACCGTGCTTCCCCTCCCATCTCCATCATGGTGACACCACATTGGTAAATTATTTACACCACAGAGATTAGCAAATGCCACAAGTCAGAGCTTTTGATTCCAGATGGTGGGTGGTCATGCATATATCAGCAGGCCACTGCTTATACAATTCTTTACATATTTTTCTTGCAGGTACAATGAGTGAATTGGCAGATGGTTAGTGGATGGATGGATGGATGGATGCATGGGTGGATGGATGGATGGATGCATGGATGGATGATTACTTGTATGGTTAGAGGCTTCCATTTTTAGTCACTGGAGCCTAAAGACTATTTTCCCAGGGCTTGAAATAGCAAACCATGAAAACAGCCTTATCTAGCCTGCCACGGGCCTGTTCTTAGCTGAAAGGGATTCTCTCTCCACTACCTTTTGTACAAGCACAAAAAGTGAGGAGCTAGCTTTGGAAGTGGGAACACATCCACCTCATTTTCTAGGGTAGGTGAAGCATTTCCTATGCAGGGCAGGGTTATTCTTCTCTTCTTCATGCCTGTGGGTGGCTTTGGTGCCAAGCTGTCCCCTGTTCATTTCTTTGCCCACACGTGGCCCTGGCACTGCAGGCTGATGGGATCACACCTCCAGGGATACACATGCCCTTATTTCATGGAGCTTCGTTGGCAGCTCGGCTGAAGGAGGAGTCATGCACACAGCTCAGGCTCTGCAGAGGGGCCGGCGTGATGAGTAGCTTTCCAATAACGGGTGGAGTGGGACCTGTGTCCACTGGAGAGACAAATTGAGGCACCATTTACTCACCAGTATCTGCCCCCTCCTGTTCAGAGAGCCATTCGGAAACACCACCACCATTCTCCAGTCCCCTTAAAATGGTGGAGGAATGGGTTCTAACTCCAGCTCTACTTCCAGCACCCGACAGAGCTGAGTATGATGATTCTCTGGACTGATGATTCTCTGATGATTCTCTGGATGATTCACTGGACCTCAGTTTCCCTTCTGTAAAGTAATGGGATGAACTTAGATCAGCATCTGTCAGAAGCTATTTTGGAAGAAAAATGATCTGGTCAAAAGAGTTTCTTGGGAAATGTTTAGAAAATCCTACATTCCCCCTGCATCCCTTCCTTGGAGCATCCCCATGTGCCCCAGGGCATTCAAGGCCTGATCAGTCCTGCAGGAGATGACCATGTCTTCTTTTTTATGTTTTGTTGTTGTTGTAGATACCTTTATATTATTTTTTTTAATGTGGTGCTAAGGATCAAACCCAGGGCCTTGCATGTGTTAGGCAAGTGCTCTACCACTAAGCCACAACTCCAGCCCAACCATGTCTATTTTTAACATACCAAAATGTATTCCACCACAGAACCTTTTGGGGAAACACTTGTTCTAGAGTATTAGAACATCATTATAGATTCAGGCCAAATATCTTCTGTGAGAATTTTACCAGCTGGTGATGTCTCCTCTGTGCATCAACCTCTGGGTGGGCAGGTGACATGAGGTTGTCCCAGCGTTAGTGATGCAGGATTTAACTCCTTGGCTAGGACAGATCAGTCAAATCTCCCTAACAGGAAAGGGCCCTTTCCCTTTCATTGGATATTCTTAGATAGTGATACTTTGAGACCATGCGAGTATCCTGAACCCCCAAATCTCTCTCCCACTGGTCTCAGAGTCTGGTGATGTGCCTGATCACACCTGGGTTTTGACAAATGGTGATAGGCAAATCCTCTGTTCCTCCTGGCTGTGAGCATGTTTCTGGAGAGAGGGGTTGCCCTCTCACCTTTACTCTTTAGCCCTGTGGCCCTAAACCCAGACTGATGGGTGCTCTACCCCTGTTCTACATCCCCAGCCCTTTTAATTTTTTATTTTGAGATAGAGTCCTGCTAATTTCGAGACTGACCTTGAACTTGTGATCCTCCTGCCTCAGCCTCCTGAGTAGCTGCGATTATAGATGTGTGACACAGGCCAGTTCAAGCTGCATATTTGAATTACCTAGAAGCTTTTTTGCCTGCCCCTCAAAGTCTGATTTTTGGGTGGGGCTCGAGCATGGATCTTTCAAAGCTCCTGGTGATTCTTTTTTTTTTTTTTTTTTGGACCTGGGGATTGAACTCAGGGGCACTTGACCACTGAGCCACATCCCCAGCCCTATTTTGTATTTTTATTTAGAGACAGGGTCTCATTGAGTTGCTTAGGGCCTCACTAAGTTGCTGAGACTGGCTTTGAACTCGCAATCCTCCTGCCTCAGCCTCCCGAGTTGCTGGGATTACCAGCGTGCGCCACTGCGCCCTGCTCTCCTGGTGATTCTGTGGAGTCAGAATGTTGAGCATTGCTGCTCTGGGTTCTGGGAGCTGAGGAAGGTTTGAGGCAGAGAAGTGGATGCCTTGGGGAGTTTCCTAAGGTCCCTCTGGCTGTGGGGCTGGCAGCAGGAGGCAGCTGGTGAGGATGCTGCTGTGAGCATCCTGTTGAAACACCTGGATGAAGAAGAGAGTTCTAAGGAATAACATTCATGGGTAAAAAGCATTTAGATGCTGCACTCCCAAGAGTTGTCTTCGAGGAAATTTGTGGGCTGAAGTTAATAAAAAAGTGACAAGCATTTTTGTTCATGAGCAGAGTGAGGCTTCAAGCCTTCACACCCTTCACACCCCCAAAACTCACATGTGGGAATGTTTGGGGGTAGAGAAGGACTGGTAGGATGGGCGGGAGAAGAGGCCAAGGCCAGAGAGCAGCCCCCACTGCATCTGTCCTGAGGTCCCCTATAGCTGGGCAGCCAGTGTGTGCCTCATCTACAAAGTGACTTAAGATCCAAGAGGGGAAAATGCTCATTTTGAATTATGATTCTCATTAGTTTTAGGATTACTCTTGTGTTTGGCTTTATTCTGCTGTTTGTTTAAATAACATAAATATATGTCTGTCAAGAATGGTAGGCAGCTGGGTGCGGTGGCGCATACCTGTAATCCCAGCACTTGGGAAGCTGAGGCAGGAGGATCGCGAGTTCAAAGCCAGCCTCAGCAACTTAGTGAGGCCCTAAGCAACTCAGTGACACCCTGTCTCTAAATAAAATACAAAATAGGGCTGGGGATGTGGCTCAGTGGTGGAGTGCCCCTGGGTTCAATCCCCAGTACCAAAAAAAAAGAATGGTAGGCAGGTAGGAGCACTGAAAGAGGGTGTTGGTGTAGGGTGAGCCCTACCTTTAGAGTGGACTCCAAGGTACCCATCCACTCCAGCTGGAGCAACTCAGAAGAGCCCACCCAGGGGTGAGGGGTCTGGCTGGGCACCTCTCCTTCATGTAATGTGGGTGGAAGGACCTTTCTTGGGGTGCCCGAGGCTTTCCCTAGCAGCAGGGCTCTTAAGGCAGCTGGAGTGGCTGGGAGGCAGACTCAGGGCTGGGCCCTAGGCCTCTCCCCTCGGCTGAGCAAACCCTCAGGAGGCCTAGCCAAGAGCCACTGTGGAGCTGGTGGACCTGCCCACTCCTGCAGACCCCCAGACATGCTGCCCACTGCTGCCCTTGCAGGGGCAGCCACCCTAGGCTTGGAGCATAGGACAGCAGGCTTTGGGCAGCTGCTGACTCCTCCAGCTCAGCTTCTCAAGACACAGCAGGCCTCACCCCTCAGGAACCCATTTCCATCTCTTTCTCTTTCCTCTCTCCCAAGGGGGAGCGGGCGGTGCCCTGGTTTTGCCACCGTGCTGGCTGTGTGACCTGAGCGAGTCCCCTCTAGGGACTGGGTGTCTTCCCTTTCTACCAAGTTCATAGCCCTAGACTTGCACTAGGCCCAGATTCACATATGGCTGATGTAGGCTTTGCAACCACCCTCTCCTTACTCCTGGAACTCCTGTTCTGGGTAGCACTGTGGAATTTGGAGGCTCTGGAGAACAGATGAGGCCAACCTCTCTTCCTAGGTGCATCCATTGCAAGATCCCTGAATGAGTTGCAGGCAGTGGGGAAAGGGATATTCAGTCTCTGGGTCTGGTGCTGTGTGTCCTAGGAAAAGTTACTACCCCTCTCTGTGTTTCAAGTTCCTTACCAATTGAAGGCAATACCTGCATTGGTCATTAAAGGTTTGTTGGGAAGCTTGAACTCCATGGCCTTGGAACCCAAGTTGGGTCAGGGGGATGAGGATAGCTATTTCCCCTTTGAGGTACCATCCCAAGTTCATTTTTCCCCAGGAAGGCACTGCAAATCTGGGGCAAAGAAATTTTTCCTCATTGTGGAAAGGCAGGATTTCATTTTAATGTTCCTCCATCTGCTCTCCATTTCCATCAAACAATAAAATTGCCACCCAACCCTGGGGGAATGCAGCGAGGTTTAGTGAACTATAATATTGGCAAAACAGTCTGGTCATGAAACTGGATCCTTGCTTTATTTCTCAGAGACATGGTTCCCCATGTCTCTCCATCCTGAGAGACCAAGTGGAAGTATTTTTTTGAAACCAGGTTTTTGTTGGCCTTTGGAACATCAATTTTATCACAAAATTTGTGAGAAACAGAAATTTGTTAACAACCATCTCTGTTATCACAGAGAAGAGTAGGGCAGGGGGAAGTGTCCCAGGGAAGAGTCTCTGATGCCTCTGGCAGGTGGGGGCAGAGAGAGTCCTGGTGGATCCTGGATGCGCTCCTGGCTGGACTCCACTGGGAGAAGCCTGAGCCAGGTGGCACACCCTCCCTCCTGCAGCTGTTTTGAGTCCACTTCCCGTGCCATGATGTCAGCATGCTCAGAGCTGGGGGTCTTCAGCTGACCCTTGGTCTGTGTGTCTCACCTGGGCATGTTCACTGGAGCCACGCTGTTTTGGGACCTAGGAAGTCTGTGGCCTGCACGCATCAGAGCCAGTCTTCTCCTGAAGGCCGGCCCGTGGAAGCAGGGCAGGCCAGCAGCCCAGGTTTGAAGGCAGGTGGCGATCCTCCTCATCACCCACTTCCAGCCCCAGCTTCTGTCACAGGGTTGCCCTGTGGAGGTACCCTGGGAGGCTGAGCTGCCTCCTTCTGCGACCTGGCTACGGGGGTTGGGCCTGAGGTACCTATGCCACTGGGGACAGGGCCCTGTTGGGAGGCTAGGCTGGGAGCGGGTGTCTTCACATGGAGGAAGTGGAGAGGAATGGCAGGCACGCTGGCACCTGCAGCACCCTTCTGCCCTGGTGGCTTGGCCTCCTTGGGTTGCTGCTGCTCACAGGGCAAGAAGGGCAGGCACACAGGCACACTAGTTGGGGTGGACACTGGGAGGATCCGTGGGGTCTGGGTGAGGCCCAAACACCCCAAGATGCACAGGCTTCCCCTGGAGCACAAAGCCCACCCCATGGCTTCTCTGGTGCTGGAGGATGAGGTAGGTCCTCATGGCCTCATTGAATTTTCGCTTTTCCAGGGACTCCCAGGTATTATAGGGGTTGTAACCCATGTCGAACATGATGGTCATGATGGCGGGGTCAGGCTGGGATGACTGGGTGAAGAGTCCTTGCCATGGCTCAGCCATGGGTGCCCCAGTACCTGCTCTAGGCTGGGCCTCTGCGTGGGGTCCACCATCAGGGTTTGCTGCATGAGTCTGCATGCTCCCTTGGAAACGTGCAGGGGGATCCGCTTCTGCAGCCCCTTAGCAGCGCTCACCCTGAACAGCTTTCTCCCTGTGAGCATAAAATAGAGAGTGACACACAGGCTCCAGATGTCCTCAGGGGGGGCCTGGAATTCCTTCCCCTGGATGATCTCAGGGGCACAGTACAGGAGAGTTCCCCTGAACTCCTTCAGCTTCTGCCCAGGCGTGAAGCTGGTGCTCAGGCCAGTCAGTGAGCTTCATGTGGCCCCTGGCATCCAACACAAAGTTCTCTGGCTTCAGGTCAAGGTGCATGATGCCCTTATTGTAGCAGTAATGCACCACACGCACCATCTGTCTGAACACTCTGCAGCCCTTCTCCTGGATGCCATCAGCTTCCAGGATGTGACACCATAGCTGGCTCCCACCTGCGTGCTCCATGACGAGGTACACATTATGATGGTCTCGAGGACCTGGAAGAGTTGGATCATGTTTCAGTGTTCCAGGGCCATCAACCTTTCTGATTTAGATTGGACCATCTGGTTCCTCTTGTTCAGCAAGACCTTAACCGCTGCTCATTCCCAATGAGGAGATGGTGAGGAACATTGGACTGTGTCTCAAACCTGGTGGAGGTGATTGTGTGGTCCTCAACAGAACCCTTTTCTGAATTTGCCATGCTGGGAAGGGCTGACCTGGAAGGTGCAGTGTTGCTGTCCCCACTCCTGTTCTTTCTGTCTCCTGGGCATCTCAGAGCCCTCTCTAAGCTTCCTATTTCCTGTTTGAAATAGGGCTGTCTGCCTCCTTGAGAGCAGGGACCCCGAGCATCTGAGGAGTTGTTGGAAGCCAGGACTTTGTTGCACTGCACTCTGAGCACATGAGGCCCCATGTCTGCTCGACCTCCTCCTTCAGACTCTCCCTGACCACCCCCAGCTGCTGTCACCCCCTTCTCCAATTGTATCAATGAAGCGACAAAAGTCTTCCAGGCAGATCCAATGTGCAGGCAGCAGGTCTCTTCCTCGGCATGGTGGCAGGCCCCAGGCCACCTCTGATGTTCTCTCCGTCTCCTGCTAGGGGCGTGGAGGAAAGAGGCAGAAAGGGGACATCTGATGAGGACTTGGGCCACTCCACGCAGCCCTGTGTCCACTTGGCCAAGAGCTGTCTTTGGCTGCCCCTTCTCTCTGCTGGACTCTTTCTTGCATGGTGTGGAGAGGAGGGAGCTCTGTGTGACCTCTGATCCCCTGTTGTTCTGTCATCTTGGGGTTCTGACCCAGAGAGATTCACCCTGGCTTCTCTGAGGGCCTAGGCCAGGAGCTGAGAGGTTCATGCTTCCTCCCCCAGCAGCAGAAAAGAGATCTGCCTTGGCCCTACCTTTACTTCTCCACCTGGACAGGTATGCCTGATCAGGTCCTGGGCCCTTTCACCTGTGAGCTTCTTGGCATTCAACTCCCTGTGCCCACCACCCATCCTTCCATGTCCCTCTGGGCTCTTTCTTCAGTTTCCTGCTTCATCCTACTTGGATGTGATACCCCACCTCAAAACCCTCTCTTCACTCAGCATACACCTCTCCTAATAGGACCTCTTTTGGTCTTGAATCATAGGTGTTTGGGACCTGTTCTGAGTTCTGCCCTCAACTGAGACCCTTGAGATATAGGGGCCATCTCTGGTTTTCTCTCAGTAAGAACCTGGCCCAGAGCAGGTGCTCAGTGTGCGTATTCCAAAGGAACACTGGTAGATGTGGGACAAGTTACAGGACTTCCAGGATATGGATGGATTTAAGAGCCTTTGTGGGCCAGCTGGTCAGTCTCTGGCAGTGGTCTCCCCAGAGCACAGAGACTCTGTGCTTTCCCAGGGCAGCTCATCTCCTGCAGGAGCACCCTTTTGAAGACCAGAAGGAGGAAACAGGATCTCCTTAAATCAAGCAGGGATGAAGTCCAGAGATGCTGTCTGCAGACAGCCAGAGGTCAACCCCACTGGGCAGCCATGCTTGCTGGACCCCAGCCTTTGTGCTCCCCTCTTCCACAGAGTATTTGGGGCATCATTGGCCTGAGACATGTACTCTGAGTTCCAAACAGCCTGGAGTCACACAAGTTTATGGAAATGAGCTATCTTGGGCTGGCCGCACCTCCAAGCACCAGGCCCATGAGCCTTGACTGAAGCCCAGCCAGTATGGGAAAGACACTTCTGAAGGTGGAAGAAGCAGATATGAAGCAGAAAGGCATCCAGATCCTTGTCTTTTTCCCTTTAAAACGAAAAGGGCTAAAACCATCTCCCGACTCCACACCTCCCTGCCCTGCCAGGAAGGCAGAGAACACTAGAAACCCACTGTGACTTGGATGGCAGTTGTGGGTTTCACTGTAACCTAAACACACTTCTCTGAACCTTGAAGGTCAATATCACAGCACTTTCCAGATCAAAATAAAACGATCAGTTGTTTGATCCAATTAACAAAGGCCCTCCGGCATGCAGTGTGGCACCCTCTCATTTCTCTCTTAAAGAGTGCAGCCAGCTCCTTCCCATCAACCTCGGTTAACTCAGGACTTAACTCACCAGGTATGTCTGCCCAGGGCTGTGGATCAGTCCCTGGTCCACCTGGCCACTGTCCCTGCTCAGCCTCACCCCACCCCTTACTTTCCCAGTTCTGCTGTTGCTTAAACACTCCAGTTAAAAGCTTCACTTCAGAGGAAAGGTCAACCAAAGCCTGCTCCTAAAGCCTCCTCCCCATATGGGCAGGCGACTCAGGACTCAGAGGAACCTAGTTGAGGAATTTTCTCTAGGACTAAAGTCCTAGATTTTGCTTAATCCCTCTGCACCCCACCCGTTTTAAAAGCATCTTAACTTTTTATTGAAAATTTTTTTGAAGCCTAAGAAATAGCAAAATAAATGTTTAGCTTTTGACTGACATCTGCTATACATACAGAATAGTGTAGCCAAGCAGACATCTGGACACATCTACACAAACTAAACACAACTGTGGAACATTTGGTCTTTTTAAAAGTCCCATCAAAACAAAATAAGATACCAACCCAACTGCGGGTAATAGATTAGAGCCCACATTGGGCTCACCTGCCCTTTGTGTGTTGGAAGGTAGGTTTAGCTGGCTTCTGGTGCAGAAGACGTAACACAGCTCAGAAAGGTGTGGTCACCTGGCTCCTAGGTCAGAGGTGTCTGAACCCAGACCACCTGCTCCCCTGCCTGTCCTCCAGCACAGCTGATTGTATTGTAGAACCTTCTCTCTGGCTTCCTCAAAACTGATGGGCCCAGAGTGTGGTAGCTCTGTCGATAGTGGATAGGTGACAGATGGACAAACAGGTGAGTAGATGGATGGGTAGGCATGGGGGTGGCAAGGATAGCAAGTCTACCTTACCTGCAGGTATCCTTAGAGGGCCTTGCACTGTCCAGCTGAGGACACCCATGCCCCTGTCTTCCTGGGTGATGTCAGAGAGCAGATACCACCTCCCCTCCTTGTTGAGCACTTCCTCAGTTCAGTGGGAGACAAGAGTTCACATCCACCAGTTCTCAGGTGATTGGCGCCCTCCCCAGGCATCTGCTGTCCCTTTCCACCCCTGGCCTTGCGGTGCTCTATCACTAAGACGTCTAACAATGATGTGGTAAGGACACTGATGGATCAGAATGATGCCAGCTGCGGGGCTGTAGCTGAGTACTGGAGGCCTGCAGTGCCACGCATGTCCCTTCTGTGGCTGGATGGTAGGAACCTGGAGGAGCTGTGGGGACTAGGGGGGTCCCCTGGGGTTCAGGCCACACTGTCCCTCAGGATCCATGGGGGATTGGTTCCCATGTTTCCAAGGATACCAAAATCTGCAGCTACTCAAGACCTTCACATAAAATGGTGAAAAATTTGCATATAACCTCCCATACACTTTAAATAATTTCTAGGTGATTTATAGTACCTAATACAACGTAAATGTTATATAAACAGTTGTTATATTGTATTGGCTGGGAATTATGGCTAGGAATAAGTCTATATGCATAAGCAGTACACACTATTTTTTTCTCAAACGTGTGATTCACAGTTGGCTGAACCTATGGATATGGAACCTGCAGATACGGACAGACAACTCTACTTCATTACTTTAACAGTGGCCTGGGCACCCCAGAGCATCCTGATGACCACCAGAGTTGGGGAAAAATGGTCTATCTCTTGTCCCAGGGAGCTTGCAGCCCAGCGGAGGAGACAGGCTAGAGGGTTATGCTGGAGAGAAACAGTGCTTGGTCTTCATGGGTCAGTCCCGTTGTTGGTCTGTCCACGTGTACAAAAGGCCAGCTGCCTGTCAGACCCTGGGAAATGGGTGCAGGTGGCTGTGCCCTCAGGATCCCAGCCATGACTCAGCATCCCCTTTCCTCTGGGTTGAGGTACAGGGTTTGAGATCACTTTAGAGCAATTTTGTGGAAATGGCAGTCTTACAAGATCATCTTTTCAAATTTTTCATCTTTTCATGTTTCAGATGAGGAGACCAAGGTTCACACAAAGGAAAGCACACACTCTAGGCTGGAGACACATGGCTGCCCCAGACCCCTTTGTTCCCCACCCCCTCACCCCACCCCACTCCTTTCCTGCTCCCCTCCCCAGGGTGCCACTCATCCTGGAAGCAGCAACTTGAAGGAGGTGGAGAAACTGCTGGAAAGGACATGTTGACATCTTCACAAAGGGCAGGTCACAAAACTATAGAAATCCATGGCTGCAAGAACCCACAGAGAGAACCCACGACCCTCGGAGAGCATTCCTAGGGGGTCTGCCCAACCCTTCTCAGTGAGCCCTGTTCTTGGGGGGGGTCCCTCAATTTATTTAAGAACACAAAGCCAAATGCACTGTTTTTAGGAAGTTTTACATCTAAATCAGCTAAAAAGCATTGTGTTTTGAATGGTTTTCAGTAGCCTCCATAGTCCTCCTGTGGAACCCCTGGCTCCTGACAGGATCTGATAGGGGTTTTTCAGGATCTTTGCCAGGACTCTTCTGTAAGAAGTCACATAAGAAACCTGTTGCCTGTTCTAAAGGCCAGTCACATTGCCACTAATGCATGGATCTACCTACCAAAGTTGGAGTGATCGTCTTTCCTTACCGCAACTGAGACACTACCTTGAAGGAAAAATGGGTTTTTGACATGTCTCTGTGATTGTTCTGTGCTTTTGGGGACATAAGACCCTCAGCCTTCTTCAAAGGAGAGGTTCAGGAACTTATGGCCTGGTTCCCCAAGTGCTGTGGGCCCTTCCCATCTAAGAGGAGCTCCACTTACCACGTGGTCCTGGACACTGGCATGCCCCTACGCTGGCGGCCAGGAGACCCTGCCTTTTTCTGCCACATGTGTGTCTACAGGGAAATTCCAGGCTTCTCCAGAGACCATCTTAACTGCTTGGAATCCTGCCCTTTGACCTGTCTGGGCTGGCTCAGTCCTGGGAGGAAAGTAATGTAAATAAATATAAATCTGTTTGATCATAGGCAGAACATTTATCTTTCAACAGGAAGCTTGTGAGGAAGAATAGCAAAGGGGTTTGGAATGAGAGTGTGTGCAAGCCTTGGTCTGCCCTACCAGACGCAGGATGGAGCCTGGCTGTGAGTGGCATTTTGGTCATGCTGGACTGGGCCCCTGTTGAGCCCCAGCACTACCTGGGTACCTGGGGCCCTGCCTTCCCCACCACCCTGCTCCCCGCACCTCCAGGGCTGTATTGCCCTCTGGACCAGCAAGGGTAACTGATGGCCTTGGCCAGCCTCTCTGGAGCTTGCTAAGTAGAGAAGGAAATGGTCTTCACCACTGAGGTCAGCAAGCCAGCTTCCCTCCAGGAAGCTCTGGTCTTCCTCAGGGCTGCCAGGTGGTGTGGGGTGGCAGTAGTGTGGGGTCGTCAAACTCAGGTGTTCCTTATGGTATGTCACTTGGCCTTTCAAGATCCCGAGAGAGAAAGAGAGGGAGAGAGAGAGAGAATCTGGGCCTTGGATAGCCCCTTCCCAGGTCATTTGCTGTGCCCACTTTAAGTCTTTGTCCTTATCCTGCTTTGACCTTTGAATTCTGAAGAGTGGTTAGGGGTCCCAGGAATCCTTTCCTGAAGCTCAGGGAAACCAGAGCTTCTTGGCAAAAGCCCACTTGCTAATAACTGGTAAAAAGGCATGGGCTTCTGTCTTCGGTTCCACACAGGATGTCCACCCTCGCAGTCCCAAGGGCACCTGAAGCTCCCCCACCGGAAACTGACTGCACACTGCCCCCTTCCCTCCTCCTGCTCCACTCGCTTCCCTCTGCGGGCTGCCTGAGCACTCTGAGTCATTCCACATCGCGCCTGTCTTAGTCTGCTCAGCTGCTATAACAAAATACCTCAGAATGGGAGTTTTTGCTCACAGTTGCAGTGTCTAGAAGTCCAAAATCAAAGGGCCAGCAGATTCACTGTCTGGCGAGGCCTCACCATCTGCTTTAAAGGGCACCTTCTGTCATGTCTTCTGGTGCTGGGAGGATAAACACACTCCCTTGGACCTCTTGTGCCCTTACAAGGGCACGAATCTACCTTGGTGACCTAATTGCCTCTCAAGGACCCCACTTCTTTATATACAATGGGAATTAGATGTCGATAAAGGAATTTTAGAATGGACACAAATATTCAAACCATAGCATACTCTTGGCATTTTAAGTCAGAATCCAGGTGTATTAGTCAGCTTTCTGTCACTGTAGTAAAATTTCAGGGGCAATTAACTTATAAAGAGAAAAGAGTTACTTCAACTCATGGTTTTGGAGATTCTAATCCATGGTCAAGTGGCCCCATTGTTCTGGGCCTCTGGTGAGGGCACTGAGTGGCAATGACAGGCAGAGCAAGATCTCATGAGCCCAGAACCAAAGAATGAGACCAGAAGAGGAAGAGACTGGGGTCCTATAGTCCCCTTCTAGGACACACCCCCGAAGATCTAAGGACCTCCCACCAGGCCCTATCTCCTCAAGTTTCCATCACCTCCCAACAGTGCCAAATTGGGGACCAATCCTTTGACACATGGGTCTTTGGGGAATACTCATCCAAATTTCAGCACCAGGCACTCATTGGATGTTCCACAGATTTTCTTTGGGACCAACCTATTTTGCTTGATTTGCTTATGTTGATTCCTATTCATTCATTTCAGATACTTTTGAAGAGCTGGGCTCTGTGTGCGACCTAGGGCACAGAGGTGAGGAGGACTCAGGTTGTGTCTGCAGGTTCAGTTCCTTGTGACTGGCACCCCTGCCAGTGGAAGGAGGAGGGCTGGAGGGCAGCTCTCAGTGGCTCTGTCTGGACACCATACCCTCTCTTGCCTCTTGCTTCAGAAATTTAGACAGTTTGCAACAAGAAACATGGGGCACAAAATCATGGTCAGTATGAACAGCATGAAGCTGAGATGTGGGAAAATAGAATAGAATGAGCTCTGCAGGCACCATATGGTTTTTTAAATAATGGAGTTCATTCATTCAGGAAACTTGAAGGACAACTGAATTAGGTCAACAAGGGAAAAATCAAAAAGCAGCAGTCCCATGGCCAGACCCTGGCCAGACCCTGTGCTGAATGCACCACATCCATTACACGAAATCCTCAGAAGCCCAATTTACAGATGAGGAAACAGCATCTCAGGCTTCATGTGGCTTGCCCACATCACAGAGCTGGAGCCAGGATTCAAACTCAGGTGCATCTGGCTTCGCTGTTTCTGCTAATCATGGCATGGGAAGGAATCCTTGTTTCTGCCAACTTCCTTTTAATGATGTCAAATCAGACCTTTGAATCTAGCCTTCAAACACAGTGATGTTTATTTAGCACTTACAAAGTGAGATATACCATTACATGTTTGTTGGTGTTCTGGAAACTGTTGGCTATTCCCAGTCAGGCTTATCTCATACACTTGTTGAAATCTCAGCCCATGTTTGCCTTGCTCACAAAATGATTCTGGAATTGGAGGGAACTGGAAGTCATAAGATTGATGTTGGAATTCTGATCCTGTAGAGGATTAGCAGTGTGACCTTGAACAAGTCATTTTTCTCTGTACTAGAAGAAAAGTAATGGGCATCAAGGAGCATGCCCAAGGTTGCCCATGGCAGCTCTGCATGAGAGCATGAACCATTGAAGACCACCCAGGATCATGGCAATGAACCATGGTAACCTGTGTGGTTGGTGCCCCCAAGTCAGTGCCCAGCCACCCCCACCTCTGGGTATTCCCCCAGGTGCTAAACCAGGGCCAGCTAAATAATCAATAGCACATGGCAGAAGTAATGGCAGGTCATTCTTAAGCTTATGTTGTAAAGTCAGTGGCTTCCAGCTTGGGTTTGTTTTTGGTTTTGTTTGTTTTTTTCCTCCTCCTTTCTCTCCAATCACTTGCTCTGGGGAAGCTGCCTTGTTGTGAGCAGTTCTGGAGAGAGCCCATGTGGACAGAATGGAGTCCACCTGCTAGCAGCTATGGGAGTGAGCCACACCATGAGCCAAACTTCTAACCAGCCTTCCAGTGACTGGAGCCTCTTCAGATGACTCCAGCCCCAGCCCACAGCTCAGCTGCAGCCTCACCAGAGGCCCTGCTCCTGAACCACAAGGACAAGCTGTTCCGAGATTCCTGACTCAGAAACTGTGTGAATGTTGTTTTGAGCTACTAATTTTGAGGAGGGGGTAATTTGTTATACAGCAATAGATAACTAATACACCCCATGCTATAGAATATTACGCAAAAGTTAAAACAGTGGGGTAGGTCTGTGTGTGCTGATATGGAAAGATTTCTAAGATGTTTTGTTAAGAGAAGTAATAATTGCAGAAAAACACATATAGCTCTCTCTCTTATGTAAAATACTATCACCACTGTTTTCTATTTCTTTATATATGCACGTATACATCTAGCTAATAACTCATTATGCTATACCAACTATTAACATTAGTTATCTCAGTAAGGAAGTAGTAGGAGGAAAGTGCAAAAGGGGATTTTCATTTTTTATTCAATATATTACATACACATTTTATGATTACATATGATATACATACACATAGTAATATATTGAATATTTATGTTTTACCATGATCACACATCAATGAAAATGAAGGAGTATAATAAATATAAAAATTAATTTTATATGTGACAAAATTATGGAAACCAACGATTTTGACTATATGATTATTGATGTGCTTCAACATTGACGTCTTATAGTCCTTTTAAGAGTCATTTGAATACAAATTAAAAGAATGAGATAACATATATCAATTCTTTGTGGGCAAACATGAAAAGTTTGATAAATCAAATATTGGCAAAGATGTAGCAAAATGGGTACCCTCCTGGCTGCTGGGAGAATCAATTGAGAATCAACTAAGAAAGCTGGTTTAGACGAGAATAAGGCAATGTCAACTACAACTAAAAATACAAACTCTGCACCCTGAGGTCAAGTGCTTCCACTTGAATGTGTTCATTTTTCTACATAGACACATGCTATAAATTAGAAAAGGCATTCTTGCTTTGAGCTGCTAAATTGGGGTGGGGGGGGTAATTTGTAAAGATGGAGATGTATTTATATAGATGTTATTTCATAAGTTAACTGTCTGTGACAAACCCAAGGATGAACATGTCCCTGAGCCTGCAAGTGCAAAAACTTAGAAATACTCTCAGTGTCACAAATAAATAAGTTAGTGTATTTTCATACCATGAAATACTACGAAGCTATATGCAGGGAAGTCTTTAAGATTTTAAAGGGAAAACCACACTGCAGACAGAATGTTCCATGTGGTATGATCCCTACAGCATCTCATTTCCTAATGCTACTATGAAAAATAATAGCAAAAAGGTTGTAAGGGTACAGGCTAAAGACAGACAGGTGAGTTTCTCCACAGAAGAGGAGAGAAATAATTGAGGGATTTATTAAAAGGGACTTAACTTTTAGCTGTAATATTCTAATTTGATTAAATAGAGATAAAGCCCTAGTGAGCACTATATGAGGAATGTATTTAAGATTCATGTGTCATTAAAAATTAATTTAGAAATAGCCACTTGTCCACATTTAAAAAAAAAATGATTCATTTGGGCTGGGGATATAGCTCAGTTGGTAGAGTGCTTGCCTTGCAAGCATAAAGCTCTGGGTTCAATCCCTAGAACTACAAAAAAAAAAAAAAAAAAAAAAAAAAACTTGGCAGGATGGATACACTCTCACATTTTAAGAGCAGTGTATTTCAACCCTGGCTGGTTGTACACCAGAATAACCAGAGCTTTAAGGGGAAAAAAAAAATAGTGTTAGTCCTGCCTCCACCAGGGACTGTGGTGTGACTGCTGCTATGGCCCTGGACTTGGTGCCTTTCAAAGGCTTCCCAGGTGATTCCAGCAGACAACTGGGGCTGAGACCCCTGCTGGACTGAAAAAGAAAAGGTTGCAATGATAAAAATGAAGATGGTGTAACATTGGATATCCTGGGTTGGATGCTGGAACAAAAGAGGGCCTCAGTGAAATCCAGATCAAGTCAGTGAGTGACAAACAGCCCGTCTCAATACTAACTTCTTGGTTCGAGAAGTGTGTGATCAGGGAGGAGGTGAAGGTTGCAGCAGCTGGTGAAGAATACAAGGACCTCAGACCTGTTGCCACAACTTTCTTGTACATCAAAAGTTATTTCCAGATGAGATGCTTCAAAGCCCTACACAGTTGGGGTAATTTTCCAGGTTACATCTTAATTATTTTAAACAGACTTTCGAAAGCCCTTTGTGTTTTGAATTTTAAAATGTTGGGGGTGGAGGCTTGTCCTTGCTGGGCAACCTTCTTGGGTCAGCAGGAGCTGGAACTCAGCTGGGGAGGTGCTAGGTGGAGACGGACCCTCCCTCAGGGTCACAAGCTAGGGATGAGGTATGATCAAGGGTGAGAACTGGCCAAGAACCTTGCTGTTTATTCTGGAAGAAGAGGGCAGGAGAGAAGGGCCTGTCCTTGGGAAAATGTTCTGGGACTTGGGAGCTGGGGAAATCAGTGCTCATAGGTCTGGTGTGCTCATTACAGACTGGGAGAAAAAAGGCCAGAGAGATGGGGAAGCCAGGTTGGCCTTCAAGGCGAGCTCTCTCTCCCTCTCTTTTTTTTCCCTTTGTGTGTGTGTGTGTGTGTGTGTGTGTGTGTGTGTGTGTGTGTGGTGCTGGGGATTGAACCCAGGACCTTATGCATGTGAGGCAAGTACTCTACCAACTGAGCTATCTCCCCAGCCAAGCCCAGCTCTCTTCCCAAAATCTAGGGCCCTTCACTTTATCCCTGAACTCACCAGATGTCTGTGTTGGGGGAACTTGCCTCTGGGCTTCAGAGATCCCAGAATTGAAATCATGGCTTCTTGGATCTCCCTCTGTTTTTGCTGGGGAAAATTTCTCATTTTCCATTAGTTAAAAGCTCTGTGAGAGGCCTTGCTCCAGTTTGCCAGCTGCTCTCGCACTTCACAAAACAAAATCATGCTGTTGAATTTATAAATTCTGGACTGGCTTCCAGCCCTGCCTCGCTCAGTTGGATGATGGCGGCCATCTCTCATTCCTTGGGAAGGGAAGGTGGGGGCTGCTCTCACCTGAGTGGGGTGTCTAGCCGAGATGAATGGGCTGTATTGCCATGAAACTTACCTGGAGTTGGTTTCACACCCCAATTCTGATGCCAGACCCTGCAGAGCCTAAGAATCCACCTATCCAACCATGCACATCTGATCGTTTTGGGTTGTCCTCAGAAAAAACGGCCTGCAGAAAAATGATCATGCATAAAATCATTCATGATAAAAAGCTCTGTCTGATTCATCTTGTTCAGGGAGAGAAATAAATGCTGCTGACCTAAGGTTCTGAGCAGGAGTGACTGGGGCAGCATGGAGAAGTGAAATCACCTGTGCTCCCTGCATCTGATTGCATTGGTTTGGGGCTCAGGCGTGGGTAATTTTTGAAAGTGTCTCATATGACTTTATTGAATAGTCCAGTTGATAAACTAGAGATTGGGGAGCTGGAGGGGAAGGGAACATTGTGGTCAGTGGATGGAATTAATTATGTTTGCTCAGTTAAGAAACTCTCTAGAGAGGGAAGTGACTTGCTCACAGTTTTGCATATTGTTGGCAAATTAAATTCAAGTTTCAATTTAATAAAGACCCATGGACCACCTACCCTGTGCTGAGTATGGAAGGAAACTGGGATGCTCAGGCTGTCCCTAGCTATTTACTATAGCTAGCTCTAATAAGAAGTCAAAGAGAGAAGCCAAAGTCCCTCCCACAGCTCCTGTGAGAGAAGTCAGGGGAGACTGCCCAGCTCCCACCAGGGCCTCCTCCCCTTGCTCTTCCTGCACACAGCTTGAGACCCCAAGTGTTGGGTGTCATCAGTTCCTTGTGCTTGAGGCAAAAAGGACATTGATGAGAGGGACAGTGAGGAGTGGAGATGGCCTCTGAACAGCAGCAAAGAGAACCGCCTCTGAAGGGTGCCTCCTGGGAGGTCAGAAACCACAGCTGGCCAGCGGAAGAGAAGAGCAGCAGCAGTAACAAGGAGAAAGGGACATCCTCCCCTTCCTGTTATGGGCTGGAGTGTGTGTTCCCCAAATTCACGTGTTGAAGCACTGACCCCCAGACCTTAGCATGTGGCTGTACTTGGAGATAGGCCTCCAAAGAGGTTAAAAGAGGCTAGTAGGATGGGCCCTAATCCAATGCAATGGGGTCCTGATAAGTTGAGGAAACGTGGACACACGGGGTCCGTGTCCTCGTGACCTAGGGAGAAGGCAGCCCATCTGAAGCCAAGGTGAGAGGCCTCATGTCCCTTGACCCCAGACTTCCAGCCTCCAGAACTGTGAGAAAAGAAATTTAATTATTTATTTATCCCTGGCTGTCTTGTTATTTATTAACTTCTGCTATTTAATAAACCCTACTGGTGACATTTTGTTATGGCAACTGGAGTTAAGGCACTTCCCCAGCTGGATGCTTTCTAAGGCACTGTCACTTGATACCCTGCAATTTCTTTTGTGTCCTCACAGTTAATTATTGAAAATTGTCCCTGGACTTTGGGGAACTCTGAAAGGGGGTGACTAGTGCTGGAGGATGGGGAAGTAGCTGCTTTATCAGAAATGGTGTTCAGTTTACCCTTTCATCTCACAGCTGCTCTGCTGGGCTGGCTCTCCAAGCTGAAAACAAATGCTCCACAGCCAACAGCTGGCAAAGAAGGGAGGCTGCCAGGTTGTCCAGGCAGCCCTGCTTCCCAACTCATGGATAAAGTGTCAGACCAGCCTCTGTGACTCTGCATTACTGACCAGGTAGTTCTTCAAGTCCACTCAGCAGCACACCTGGGGCATGCTGGGCCCTGTGCTGGGCATGTGCTAGCCATGAGCTTACCTGGAGTCCTAGCGCCAACTTCTTTCCCCATGACCCAGCCAGTGCACTTGGTGTCAGGACCCTTCTGTTGTACGTCACAGAAAATCAAACTAGTGTGACCATTGAGAAATGAGTTACATTACTAGAAAGTTCTGAAGGGTGCAACAGTTTAAGACTTGTTTGGATTTAAGGGTCCAAAGGACATCATCAACAACACATTTGTTTATACTTGTCTCCTCATCACCTGCTTTCTCCTTGCTTGATTTTATTCTCTAGTAGACTTTCCCTGTGTTCTGGCAAAGTGGTTGCCAGGAACTCTAGGCTTATATCTGAATAAGTCTAATGAGAAGATTTGGTGAAGACTGATTGACTCTGCTTGGATCATGTGCCCATTTATGAACGTTAGTAATGTTTATAATATTTAGAAATAATTATGCTATCATTAGAATGCCAGGGAGGTACTCTGATTGGCTGGGCCTGAGTTCAGAGTTACCATGTGTCTTATAGGAGGAAAGAAGGGGCTAACCAGATGGAATGGATTCCCACTTTCAAGGAAGAATTTCTGTTGCAGAAGGAAAAAAAAAAAAAAAAAAAAAAAAAGGTGTGTTGGTGGGAAGGATTTGGGTCTAACAAAACTTAAGGCTAGCACAGTCTGCTCAGTGGATCCAGTTATGATTCTAGCACCACTCCTGACCTTCTCCCCTGACCCAATGCAGATCATCCCTTGTGCTGTAACAGAAATCAACACAAAGTGTGATGGTAGACTATGATCAAAACCTTACTGCCTTCTCAGAAGAAACACAACTGACCAACAGAAATCTGAAAAAAGTTCAACCTTACTAATTATCAGAGAAATGGAAATTAAAACCATAATGGCATACCATCTCACATGTATATTAGAATGGCTGCTATCAAAAAGACAAAAGAACCAGCTTGGTGGCACCTGCCTTTAATTCCAGTGACTTAGGAGGCTGAGGCAGGAGGATTATAAATTCAAGGTAAACCTCAGCAACATAGTGAGACCTGGTCTCAGCATAAAAAATAAAAAGGGCTGCAGATGTAGCTCAGGGTAAAGTATCCCTGGGCTCAATCCCCAGTAAAAATAAAAGGAAGACAAAAGATATCAAGTACTGGTGAAGATGTGAAGAAATTGATTCTTGTACAATGTTTGTGGGAATGTAAATTAGTACAGCCATTATGAAAATCAGTATGGAAGTTTCTTTAAAAATTAAAAATAGAACTACCATATGGTCCAGCAATCCCACTACTTGGTATATATCCAAAGGAAATGGCATCAATGTGGTAAAAGACATCTGCACCCCACATTCATTTCAGCACTATTCTCATAGCCAAGAAATGGAAAAAGTTAAGTGTCCACCAGCAGATGAATGGATACAGAAAATGTGGTTTAGAAACACAAGGGGACATGATTCAGTCTTTAAAAAAATAAGGAAAAATGGATGAACCCAAAGGACATTGTACTGGGTGAAATAAGCCAGGCACTGGACAAATACCATATGGTCTCACCTCCATCTAGAAAAGTTGAACTCACAGAAACAGGGCAGAATGTTGACTGCCAGAGGCCCAGCTGTAGGTGGGCTGTGCACTGGGGAGATGCTGGTCACTGGAGACCAATTTCACTTAGTCAGAAGGGATGAGTTTAAGGAATCTGTTGTGCAATATAATAACAACATACAACATAATGACTATAGTTGATAATATGTACACCTGATAACTCAGAGTAGATTTGAAGGGTTCTCATCACAAATAAGTATATGAAGTAATGTATATGTTAAATAGCTTGAATCAGCCATTCTTCAATGTATACCTGTTTCAACATATGTTTTATACCATAAATATGTATAATTTTATTTGTAATTATTATTATTATTGGTATCAGGGGTTGAACCCAGGGTCACTTAACCATTGAGTCACATCCCTAGCCCATTTTATTTTTTATTTTGAGATAGGGTCTCCAGAGCCTGGTTTGTTTTTTATTTTGAGACAGAATTGTGTTTTAAAGCCCACCCTGGAAATGAGGGAACCTGGGAAGTTATTTAGTTGGGTAGATTGTTACCTCCTTCCGCAGGCAAACTGTAACTCTGTCACACAAAAAGGAAGAAGTGCAGATAGGCTACGCAATGAACACGGTCTGCTTCAGTTAGCACTAGGCCTGAAAGAGTGATAAAAATCACCAAACTTCTCCCCATGCCATCTCCACAGAGACCATCATATATGGTCTCTGTATTAGCCTGCTTTCTGTTGCTCTAACAAATTTCCTAAGAATGGATACTTTATAAAGAGATGAAGTTTATTTAGCTCAGAGTCCAAGATTTGGCAGCCCCTGTGACTGACCTTTGATGAGGGTCATCACAACATGGTGGGAGGACATGCAAGGGGTAGTGATCCATGACCAGAAAACTAGGGAGGGACCGTTCTTGCTCTTTTTATACCAACCCACTCTCACAGGACCTAATGGGGGCCTTACAGGGGCATCATCCCCAGTGACTGAATTACCTCACACTAGGCCCCACCTCTTACAGGTTCTACCGCCTCAACACTCCACACTGAGGACCAAGCCTCCAGCCTATGAACCTTTCAGGGACAAACCCCATCCACATTATCATAAACTCCAATGAAACCAACAGCATAAGAGAAGGATATCCCAGTCTGCATCATGTGTATATGGAGGCAGGGGAAAGTTGCTCTCAGAAGTCACTGGAAGCAGCCAGACCCCCGTTCCAGAATCTCTATCACACTTGATACTTCTTCCCCTCCCTGCTGTAGTCATGGCACTCTGGGTGCCAACCCAGAAGAAGAAACTGCTGTCTCTCATTCCTCTGAGAACAGGAGGCCTAGCCATGCTGTCTCAAAGGATGTCATGCCCCCACCCAACCTTCAGCCAGATGTTCCTGGTTTCTCCCACGCCTCTTTGTCGTCTTCATTGTAGTGCTGCTAGTTGATTTCAGTGGCCTCTTCTTCTTCGATTTCCTCTGAGGCTCCTGTGCAAACTGTCAGTGTTCTTACAGAGAGATAGGAGGGAAAATAGACAAAGAAAGTGCAGAGGCAGGGAAGTGGAGAGAGAGGGTCAGGAGGGGAAAGAAGGATGTGTAGTTAGAAACACAGAGGTCTAGAGTGCCTAATGCATTTAGGCACCTGCGGGTGGCTGGTAAAGCTGGTGACATTTGATGGAATCCCCATGGTCTGTCTCTAGCCTGGATATTTAGATCTGTCCTTAAGGTCTCTGAGTCCTACCTCAGGGGAGCCAGTCTTCCTGGGGGTGCTCTGGGTTGCCCCAGAGTAGATCTGAGTCTGGCTCTAGTTTCAGTTGCTGGTGTTTGGCTCAGAACAGGGAGTGGGCCTTTCCCATGGTGATGGGCCTTCTGTTTGTGGTCGCCTTCTGCAGTCTGATTGATCTAAATGCCTCAATCCTGGTATCTTGCATCAAGGTAAGGCCTCAGATCCCTGGGAGGAGGTAGCCTCACAAAGGCTGATGCTACAGGAATGATTTCTAAAGTGCTATCCCCACCTATGGCCTCAGGATCCCTTCTCACCATGTCATTATTACTTAGGCCCTGGCACTTCCTTTCCCAAGCCATTGAGGTGTGAAAACACAGAATCCTGGAGGTTTTCCAGTTGCTTTAGAAGGGGGACTGGGCAGGCTTGGTTCTTCCCATTTCACACATGACTTCAAGTACTGCTCACTATTCCAAAGGGTAGAGGTCTGTAGAGAGCTCTTCTGACTGGAAACCCCTTCTCTCAGACTGCCAGCCCATCTGAGTGGTCACATTGCTCAACAGGGACCAGGATTCCCCTGCCCACCTCCTCCCTACCCTTCTTGTCCAGTGATGCTATGGGGATGCCCAAGCACCAGAATGATGGAAGACCTCCTGCCACTGCCCCAAAATCTTTCCAGGCCAGGCTCCTTTGAACAGGACCCCAACACACCATATGTAGCATGGATATATCACAGGGCCTTTCAAATGCCATGGTGCCCAAAGTGCTGCTTCCACTGCCCACCCCAGACCTTCCACTGTCCCTGGTGCAGCATCTGTGTGGAGGTGGGTCCTACTCCTCCCTATGCACTCACCAACCCATCCCAGGTACCTGGCCAGGACCAGGAACCTCACATGATAAGTGGGCCAGGGTTGGGTATGAGACCATCTTCCCAGACTGCTAAAAGTGGCTCTCAGTCACTCTTGGTCACTTACATATGTCATCACCTCTGTGTCTGCACCTGTCCTGAGAGGCTGGCCTTGCTTGCACAGGTGCTGACATGCAAAGGGCATCACATCTGTGCTGAACCTGGTGGAGTCAGGGGAGGAAAGGCAGCACCTGTCCCATCCCCTGGCTTGCTGATATGAGATACCCAGACCTTTAGGCTGGCTGCTGCCCTCTTCTGGGGATCTTTACCTGTCCACCTCTGTGTGTCCCATTTGGAGGGTTTCCTGGGTTCTGAGAGCTCTTCTCTCATGTACACACCTTGCACGGGTTTACAAGTGCAGAAGGCTGGCTGGGCAAGGGGGTTCTTTTCATCCTTACCCAGTGTCTGAGAAAAAAGAGGCCCAGAGTTATTCTTTATCCTGCTCTAAAGTGACACCAGGCAGGTCTTGTATCTAAAGACCTCACTCATGACAGGTGACCTGATGAGCCTTAGAGCCCTAACTGTACCATGGAAATGCCAGTTTCTCCCTGGAGATGGGAGCCCATCTGTGGGGCCAAGAGAAAGCATCCTAGAAGGCTGAGTTGGGAGAGGCCTGAGGATTTGGGGGTGATGGAGTCCAGGCCAGATAGAACCTCAAGGCCTGCCTTCTCTCCCCTAGGCGTTTGACCACCATTGCAAATGGGTGAATAACTGTGTCAGTCGTCACAACTTCCCCATCTTCCTGCTGCTGCTCATGTCCCTGTGCCTCTGCCTGGGTGCCCTGCTGGCTACCTGCATGATATTCCTCGCAGGAGACCCATGCCCTTTTCCCTGGACAAAGCCATGGCATATCCACACAGTCCCAAAGGCCACACTGGGAAGGGCACGGGTTGTGGGGAGGGAGGGACTTACGTGGGCGGGGCTAGAGAGAGAAACCACTCTGAAGACCTGTGAAGGATGTGTTGAAGGCCAGTGGATCAGGGAGTTGGCGGGGTAGAATGGTCTCTGGAGTTAAGAATCTGGGGAGACCCTGTACAAAACTCAACTCAAAATGGATCAAGGACCTAGGAATTAGACCAGAGACCCTGCACCTAATAGAAGAGAAAATAGGTCCAAATTTTCATCATGTTGGTCTAGGACCAGATTTCCCTAACATGACTCCCAAAGCACAAGAAATAAAAGCAGGAATCAATGATTGGGATAGAGTCAAACTAAAAAGCTTTTTCTCAGCACAGGAAACAATCAGCAATGTGAAGAGAGAGCCTACAGAGT
>JAJEJO010001175.1:161930-326516 GCA_020662805.1 Glaucomys volans
ACCAGACAAACAACAGTTGCACTCTATTTTTGTTCAATGAATCAAAATTAATTTAAAAGAAAAAAGTAAAAAAAAAAAAAAAAGGATTTGGGGAGGCCACAGAGTGGGGTAATGAGGTTGAAAAGGGAGAGGTAGGACAACAGCGTGGTGGAGTGGAGTTTGCTTGGGTGTACTGGACTAACTGGCCAATCCAGGGAGGAAGAGCTACTGGGAGGGGCTAGCTGGTCCAGGGAGGGCGGAGTCGAGCCGGGGGGCGGGGCCAGCGAAGAACCCTTTGTCAGCTTGGCTTCTTAGCCCGCGCACAGCTTCCTAGTGACTGTACGTTTTTGCGCCTTCTGCTGCTGCTCATCCTGCTGTTGCTGTGCCAGGCCATGGCGGTGAGCGTTGCTCGGCACTCCTACAAGGGCCAGGTAAGTGGAGCCGAGAGAGTGTACCTGATACGCAGTAGTGCAGAGGCATCTGGCACTTATGCTACTGGGCACTTCCAGCACTTTCCCCACTGCCCCTGGCCCTGAGAGTACCTCATGAGTCCTTCCAGACCCACCTCTTAAGATGCGGCTCAGATCTCTCCTCCGCCTGGAGCTCCGTGGTCATTCTCCCTCCTGGGTGCATTGCATGGACAGCCTTCAGTGTGCTAAGCTGCGTGTCATTTGAGGGATGGGTACAGAGGTGAGTAAGCACATCCTGCGCTTGTGATCAGAGTCACACCGGCAGACACCCAGGAACACCCTCGGCCTGGAGTGGTGGAGAAGACTGGAAGAAACAGAGAGTTTGACAAGGCCTGCCTTGTAGAGTACAACAGGTCACTCTCCACGTCCTAGGTGTAATTTTGGAGAGGCACAGGACAGGGACATTACCTGTGAGAGGTACACCTTTGCAAAAAGGCACGGGAACCCAAAAAGTGGGATGCTAACAGAATGATGAGGAAAGGCTCTCATTTAAGCACAGGGTGGCATGGGTAATGAAGTTGACCCCGTGGGGTCAAAACTAAAAAGGTCCAGAAAGTCAAGCTTGGAATTTAGTTGTGTTTTTTGTTGTTGTTGTTGTTGTTGTTGTTTTGGGGACCAGGGATTGAACTCGGGAGCACTCAACCACTGAGCTACATCCCCAGCTCTATTTTGTATTTTATTTAGAGACTTGATGAAGTAGAAACCTGGGAGCCATGGTAGGATTTTTTTAAAAAGTCATTTGTTGAGGAATGTTTTACAAACAATAAAATTCATCCTTTTTAGTCTACAGTTATATTTTAACAAATGGATGCCATCCTTCATTCTCCACCATGATCAAGTTTAGACCAGTTTCATTACCCCAGAAAATCTTTCTTTAGTTAATTTCTCTCCCTAAGACCTTTGGGGGGTTTTTTTGGTTTTGATTTTTTCCAGAATCACGTATAAATGGAGTCATTGCCTTTTTTGTCTGGCTTCATTCATTTAACCCAATGCAGTTGAGAGACATTCATGTTGTTGCTCATATCAGTAGTTCATTTCCTTTTATTGCCGTGTGGTATTGTATGGATGCCCTACAGATTATTTATACATTCACCATTTGAAGGATTTTTACATTGTATCTAGTTTTGGGCAGAATTTTTTGTTTGTTTTGTTTTGTTTTTTGTACCAGGAATTGAACTCAGGAGTGCTTAACCCCTGAGCTACATGTCCAGCCCCCCACCTGCCCCTTTATTTTTTCTTTCTGAATTTTTTTTGAGGGGGGCAGGGTCTCATTAAGTTGCTTAGAGCCTCAGTAAATTGCTGAGGCTGGCTTTGAACTTGCAATCCTTCTGCCTTAGCTTTCCAAACTGCTGGGATTAGAGGTGTGGGCCACTATGCCCAGTTAGTTTTTGGCAGTTATAAATAAAGCTGCTACAAACATTGTTGTACAGGCATGTGAACATAAGTTTTCTTTTCTGTTGGGTAAATTCTTAGCGGTGGCATTGCTGAGTCTTACGGTAACCATGTGTGGAACGTTATAGGGAATTGCCAAAATTGTCTTCCAAAACAACGTACCACTTCTAATTTCTACCAGCAATGTAGGAGAATTCCAGTTGCTCCACATCCTCAGCAACATTTGACACTGTCATTTGTTGTTACTTTTTGTTTTGTTTTGTTTTTTATTGTAGCTTGTCTAATAAATGAGTCGTGGTAAATTAAGGTTCCAGTTTGTATTTTCCGAATGAGTAATGATGTTGAGCATATTTTCATGTCTTATTGACCATCAGTAGGTCTTTGGTGAAGAATTTACTTCAATCTTTTGCCCATTTAAAAAACATGGGTTGTTCCTGATTGAATTTGTGAGTTCTCTAATCTGGATTCAGATCTATGTTTTATAAATTTTTTTTTCCATCTGTGGCTTGTCATTTCATTTTCTTCATAGCATCTTAACAAGAACAGGAGTTCCTAGTGTTTTTTTCCAGTACTAGGAGTTGAATCAGGGGTGCTCTACTGCTGAGTTTCTCCCCCAGCATATTTTGTTGTTGTTCATGGGAAATCACGTCATCTCTGAAGAACTGTTTCATTACTTTCTTTCCAATCTGTGTGTCTTTATTGATTTTTCTTTTTCATGTTGAATAGGAATGAGAAGAGGGGGCATGTTTGCCATAGTATTCCTTTAGTACGACAATGACTTGACTAAAGGCTCTTTCAGGAAGACTGGTGGGCAGGGGGGAGCTGCAGACTCAGACAGCTGGAAAGACAGAGGAGTCTCTCTGCTCATCACCTCCCATCCTTTCAGTCACCTGTCCACTACAGCCATGTTTAGTTCCCCTCCCATCTGTGGCTCCTCTGCTAAGCCCTTATTCATCAGCCCTGTGGCCTGCCTGTCTTCTCTCTCCAGCTTCAGTCCATCACTTAGTTTGCCTGGCAGCATTTTCCCTTCCTCCATCCTCTGGTTCTTCCAGCCCCAGGTCAGGACATAGGCCATCGCCCTTCCTCCTCTGCTCAGAATGAGGCCCTCCAGTCTCAAGGGACCTACCTGTGGTCTGCACTCTGGGACTCACCAGACAGGGCTTCTTTCCATTACTTGCAGTAACCATTTCAGGCCCTGATTCCAGCTCCAACTTTCATTCCCCCTACTCTGTTCCCTGACTGCAGCTCCTCCTGGAGTTCCTTGTTTGGTGGTTGGTAGCAAGGGCTCTAGAAAAAGATCATGTAAGTCCAAATCACAACAACATATCAGCAGGGAGATCTTGGGTCTGCTACTTAGCCACCTGGTCATTCAGTTACCCTGTCTGTAAAACAGAGAAGCTTGGGTTACTTCATGTAAGACACACAGAACTGTGACTATACCAGAAAGTGCCCTATGTGCTGCTGTTACCATTACTACCATTCCTCCCTGTGGGCTTTTACACATCTTAAAAGCCAGGCAACCCCTGCCCTTAACATACCAGGCCTCCACTCTGCCAGTTGTACCCTCTGTGCCTTATTCCCTGAAAGAGCTGACCTTGCTCACTAGCTCCACTTCCTGGCCCATGACAACCAGCCCCTGCCCTTGGTGTAACAGTGATGCTCTCATCAATGGCCAAAGCCAGCAGGCAGTCTTCAGACCACTCTTTCTGGACTGGACACAGACTCTGAAACCAGAAGTAGCTGAAATAGCCCTCTTGCATGTCGTAGTGCTTAACACTCTGGGCTTCTCCTCTGCATGTACCTGGGTGCTGTGGGCTGCGTTGCCTACTCTTTCCCCATGATACCCTCTCTCTGCACTACACTGGCCACTCCCCATGGTACTCAGGTCTTGTATTGCGCTGCCTATGCTGTTTTCAGTGTGCTTTCAACTCCCAGTGCAGGGACTGTACCCAGGAGCACTTTACCACTGAGCTACATCCCCAGTCCCCTCAATTTTTTATTTTGGAACAGGGTCTCCCTAAGTTGCTGAGGCTGGTCTGGAACTTTCATCTTTCTGCCTCAGTCTCCCAAGTCACTGTGATTACAGGTGTGTGCCACTGTGCCTGACTTGACTGAGGCATTTTTGTTGCCCTGAACTATTTCTGGCTGGGGTGTATCTGAGTGGTAGAGCTTGTGCTTAGCATGTGCAAGGCTCTGGGTTCTTCAATCCCCAGCACACAAAGAAAAGAAATCTGAATAAATGAGTGAACCAACAAAGAAAAGAATCAACATTTGGGGATATCCTGATCCCCTAGGATGGGGGAAGGAGAGGTAGCAGGAAGTTGGGCAGAAGATGGGGCAAGAAGAAGATGCCACTTGATTTTGGTCCTGTGGAATTGAGGGTGTTTGAGACACAGAATTGGAGCAGAAGCCCCAGGAGTGGAGCCAGTGAGAGTGCTTCAGAGCTGTTGGAATCTACCCATGCCTGATAGGGTTCCATGTGGGGAGAGGAGGGTTTTCAAATTTCCTACTCAGTTCTTAAACATTTATTAATTATCATTCCCTTAAGCATTTTGCTACACTTTATGTAAATCAACATTTTCCATACTTCATACACATTTAATCAAAAATTCTTTCTCTAATTAAAAATTCTATAAATTTTTTTTAATGCTTGCCATTAAGTAATTTTTCAGGTACTAGGGATTGAACCCAGGAGTGCTTTACCACCGAAGCTACGTCCCCAATTCTTGTTATATTTTGTGTTGGGATAGGGTCTCACTAAGTTTCCAAGGGCCTCACCAAGTTGCTGAGGCTGGCCTAGAACTTGTGATCCTCCTGCCTCAACCTCCCAAGTCAGTGGGATTACAGGTGTGTGCCACTGCACCTGGTAGGATTCTAGTTTCTTAAGTGCTTTGAACACCTTAAAGGAGGCAGAACCTCAGTGCAGTGGTTCATGTTGCTTTTTGGACATAGTTGAATACTCCAGAGCTGTCCTGATGTGGTATCCTAGTCCCTTCTAGTGTTGAAGATCAAAGTCTTTATGTGTGGGCAATGGGAGATGTGGGGGTGGCTGGAGGAGCTCCTGGGCCACTTCCCATTCTGACAGAACTTTTGCTTGCTAAAGCTTTCAAAGCTGGGGTGAGACTCAACCTGGTCTGGGAGGAGTAGGGGCCAAGACTAATGGGTGGAGTGGGGGAAGGGGAAAGTGGCACAAGGGAGAGCAGAAGTGTGTCCAGTCAGTGTCCAGGGGGGGACTTGACCTTTGAGTTTGACCTTTACTGCTTCGTGTACTGAAGGCCTTCAGCCCAGATTTTCCTGGGCCATGTGAGTTTTGACTAGGAAAATATGATTGGGCATCCCCACTGCCACTGCCCACCCAGAAAGGGAAATTCAATGAACCTACCTGTTTAGAAAAAAATGAAAGGTGAGAAAGTGAAGTGGGATTGGGTAGTGACACTGTCTTTGGAGCAGTTGAGCAGCACCAGGAGAATCTTAAAAGGTATCTGGAAGGATGTGGCGGGAGGACATGTGTGGCCAATGGAGATAGAGCAAGGACGCTGCAAAGGGAGGTGCAAGTGACGAGGGAGCCCTGGGAAGGCAGGAGAGGTGTGTGCAGTGTCAGCACTGTCTGGGGAGCGCTGCTCACAGTGGGTGGAGGGAGGTCACTGTTCCTAGGAGCCCGGAAAGGCAGGAGGCCCTCTTGGGCTTCCCTGCTCTTGGAGTCTTGCTACAGGCCTGGGTTGAACCCTTACTTAACTGACCAACTTAGGCAGTTATAGGGTCATTGGGAGATGGCCTTGCCCAGTCCTGCTGGTTCTGAGCTCCCCTTCCATCCCCATCTCCCTCCAGGGCAAATTCCTTCAGGGCAACAACCCCTTGTACCAGGGCTACGCCAGCAACTGGTATTTGACCATTTGTGCACCACTGGGACCCAAGTGAGTTGGCAAACCAAAGGCTCGAGTGGTGAACCCTGGAGCTGATGAGGTGGGGTAAAACTGGGTATTCTTCCCTGGTCCCTTACTCCAGCTCCCAGGTCCTGACACCCACTCTTCCTTTCCTCTGGGGTCTTTTCCAGGGCACTCTGGGAGACTCTGGGAACATCCCTCTTCCTTGCCTTTGTGGGTTCCTGCCCCAAGAAATGGGGTAGAGGGGATCTGCAGCCTGGATGAGGCTCCCGAATGAGAGGCTTGGGCTCTAAGTTCTGAGCTGAGGGGTGAGGGTGGTCAGGGAGACCAGGCCAAGGTGGGCAGTGACCCCTTACCATTTGGCCTATTGCTCCCCAGGTATATGTCTGTAGCTGTCTGGATGCAGAGAGAGGAAGGAACCCAGTGGGATCCCATGCAGGCCTGTGCTCACCAATCTACTCCTCCCCACACCATCCCACAGACCTCCCTGGGCCCACATCTCCAACTGTGGGTGTCTACACACATGGGCATGGCACCTCAGGGAATGGCAAGGCTGCAGCTTTCCAGGAGGTGAAGAGTAGCGGGTGTGCATTGGGAGAGGGGTGTCTGTGGGTTGCACGTGTGTTGGGGGAAGCCCCTTGGGTCAGGCTGGCCCTGAAGCTAAAGTCCTTGGAGCTTAAGGAGTGGGATTATGAACCTGGAGGGTGCAGGGTCCAGGTCACAGGGCTTCAGAGCACACCCAGGTTAGCGCTACTAACTTTCTGGTTGGCCTTGGTCCTGTCCCTTACCTTTCTGGTCCTCAGTTTCCTCAGCCATTAATGAGAACTGAGACTAGTACTGTAGTTTATCATGTTTTAAAGGAGATTATTTTAATGGAATTTTTTACTTGAAGTTCCATGTGAACCATTTGGAGTGGAGCATCAGGACTGCAGTGGGGTGGGTAGCTCACAGTGCCCCCCAGGGACTCTTGCTGTGACTTGTGGTGCCAGCCCTCTCCTTTGTCCTGCCTCCAGGGCCCAGAGGCTTGACTGTGAGCTGTGGGGTGGAGGTTAGGGAGAGTCCCCATGTACTGACTCTGTGTTTAGCTTCCCATCAGCCCAATGTTGCAGTGGGAGGCCCCAGGGGAGGCTCAGCCTTCCATTCACCCCTTCACAGCCAGAGATGCCAGGATGTACACCAGAACTTCCCCTGAACCTGACATGGAGGCCTCTCATGCCTGAGCCATCACTCATTTCCCTGTTGGGAGTGCCAAGACCCCCATGCCTGTTGTATCCTCTTCAATATGCATGAATATTTTTTGCTGCTTCCTATGGCTACTCTGTGTGTCTGTTCTAGGGTCAGAGAAGCATGTTTCCTGGGGGGCTGGGACAGAACCCTCCTGGAAGGGAACAGTGTTGCTCTCTGGAGACCCAAGCTCAGGAACCAATACTGACTGACTCTTTGACCTTGAGCAATACACTTAGCATTTCTCTCATCCTTAAAATGTGGCAACAGTAATAATCACAGTTACTGACCTGGCTGGCTTCCTGGCAAGAGCTGGAGATGAGAGGAGAGAAAACCCCCCAACCTGGATAATACCAAGTGCACCTCAGATTAGAAGGGAAACATATTTATTATTAGTTCTAATTGTGTGTGTGCATGTGTGTGTATTCTTTATGATTTTCTTGTGTGTGTGTGTGTGTGTGTCCCTGAGAGAGAGAGAGAGAGAGAGAGAGAGAGAGAGAGAGAGAGAGATTATTGTGTGTGGTACTGGGGATCAAATCAAACCCAGGGCCTCATGCATGCTAGGCAAGCACTTTTCCACTGAGCTACATCCCCAACCCTTTTTTATTTTGAGACATGATCTCACTGAATTGACCAGGTTGGCCTCAATCTTGGGATCCTCCTGTCTCAGCCTCCCAAGGTGTTTTACAGGAGTTCATTGTCATAACTGGCTCAGGGTTTTCTATATGCAAGATCTTGCCATCTGCAAATAGATAGATTTTCTTCTTTCTTTCTCATGTGGATAGTTTTAAATTTCTTTTCCTTGCCTAATTTATGTGACAGTAACTTTAATAAATATGAAAATATGATGTTAGATTTTTTTTCATAAATGCCCTTTATCGGGTTGAGGAAGTTTCCCCTCTTTCTCTCTCTCTCTCTCTTTTCTTTTTTTTTTTTTTTTTTGGTACTGGGGATTGAAATCAGGGACACTCAACCACTGAATCACATCCCCAGCCCTTTTTTGTATTTCATTTAGAGACAGGGTCTCACTTAGTTGCTTAGTGCTTTGCTAAGTTGCTGAGGCTGGCTTTGAACTTGTGATCCTCCTGCCTCAGCTTCCCACGCCGCTGGGGTTATAGGTATGTGCTACTGTGCCTGGTTGAGGAAGTTTCCTTTTATATTTGTTGTGTGTGTGTGTGTGTGTGTGTGTGTGTGTGTGTTTCTTTTTAAATAATGGAAAGGTTTTAGATTTTATCAAATGCTTTTTCTACATCAACTGATCATGTTGATTTTTTCTGTCAGTATTACTGTGGTGTACTATATAATTGAGATTATTCCAAGTTTTAGTGTTTAATAATTAATAGACATGAAGATATTCAAGACATTCAAGAAACAGGGGAGAAAAATCACTCTATACACTAGCTACATAGTATGTGATAAGAATGCGCATTATAATTCTACACATAGTGGTTAGCTGCAAGAAACCATTCTTAGCTTGGGAAAATGGTGTTCCAGATTTCAGTGTAACCTACTAGCAGCCTTCAACTCTTTTGTGTGGCAAGTATCTTATTTCTGTTTTCAAACTCTTCCACCCCAGCCTGAGTTATGAGATCTGGAGTATTTTTCTCCTACCACTGATGGATTATCAATATTGTCAATTCTTTCAACGATCTAATGAGACCTGGTCTGAAATGTATCTTACATTCATTGCAGGATCATGTGCCCACCAAAAATGAGATCCTGCATGATGATAGAGTCAATCTTGGCCATCTCCCCAGTTCCCAGTTTGGTGGTAATGTCTCAGACTATCACCTGTATGCCATTTTTTTCAGGGATGGGTGTGTACTGGGGATTTCATCCAGGGATGCTTTACCACTGAGTTCCATCCCCAGTCCTTTTTATTTTTTATTGAGTTACGGTCTCATTAAGTTGCTGAGGAACTCACTAAGTTGCTGAGGCTGACCTCAAACTTGCAATCCTCCTGTCTGAGCCTTCAGAGTTTGCTGGAATTATAGATATGAGCCACCATGCCCAGCTCCACTCCATTTTTAAGTGTTGAATCATTCTTGCATTCCTGGGATAAATCCCAGTGGCAATGACATATAATGTTTTTAATATGCTTCTGAATTTGGGTTGTTAAGGGTTTTGTGTGTGTGTGTGTGTGTTTAATTTTTGCATCTATACTCATGATGGGTATTAGCCAGATATCTTTATCTGGCTTTGGTAACAGGGTAACATTCATCCTCTAAAGTGAGTTGGGAATTGTTCCTTCCTCTTCTACTTCTTGGTAGAGTTTGAGGAGGAGTGGTGTCTATTTAAAAGTTTGGTAGAATTTACCAGTGAACCCATAGTCCTCTTCAGAAGATCCTACTAAGTTGTCAACCTTGTTGATTTTCCCCTTTCCTATTTTTAGCTGTTTTAGACTAGATTCTTATAGTTGTTGGCTTTTAAGTAATTTAAGTGCAATTTTAGTATCAGTTCTATTGACATCATGAAATGCTACCTCTTGCAAGAATTTTAATTCCACTTTGTAAAAAGTTGTCATTGTGAAAATGTTTTATATTGCCATTGAGACTGATGGGAAAGGAGGATGCTAGTGTGTTGTTGTTTTCCTTTGTTTTTTATCACTAACATTTTTTATTTGTTTTTTTAGATATATGTGACAGTAGAATGTATTTTGATGTATTATATGTACATAGAGTATACTATGAGTTATAACTTCCCGTTCTTGTGGTGGTACATGATGTAGAGTTTCACTGGTCACGTATTCATTTATGAACACAGGAAAGTTATGTCCAATTCATTCCACTGTCTTTCCTATTCCCATCCCCCTCCCTTCCCTTCACTCCACTTTGTCCAAACCAATGAACTTCTGTTCTTCCCTCCCCACCCCCCCTTATTGTGTGTTTGCATCCACATCAGAGAGAACATTCATCTTTGGTTTTTTGGAATCGTTTTATTTCATTTTGGCTTTAAAAAAATTATATATAGATTTTTTAGTTGTAGATGAACACAATACCTTTATTCTATTCATTTATTTATTTTACGTGGTGCTAAGGATCAAACCCAGTGCCTCACAGGTGCCAGGCAAGTGCTCTACCACTTAGCTACAACTCCAGCCCCTTGCTATGTTTTCTGAGATGGGGTTTCACTATGTTGCCCAGGCTGGGCTAGAAGTTGCCATCTTCCTGTCTTAGCCACTGAGTGTCTGGGATCACAGGCCTATGCCACCATGCCTGGCTCAGGATGCCAGTCCTAAATGGAAAAAGACGTTTGAGTGGAGGCTTTTAGGTGAGTTCATTAGTGAATATGTTGTGTTGTGTGTGTGTGTGTGTGTGTGTGTGTATGTGTGTGTGTGTTTAGTGTGGTACGGGGGACCAACACAGAGTCTTGCCTCACCTGTGCCAGGCAAGCACTTTACCACTGAGCTACACCTCCATTCCTTGTATGGTGTTTTGTTTACTCCACAACATTGTAACTCTATAGAGTCAGATGATAACAACTAAGAATGCAAAAAGTTCCTTGTGTTTGAAAACTACAAATACATGGTGCTCAAATCAATAGATTAATGAAACAAAACGTCCACACACAGACTCTAGAGATCAACATGCAGGATGTTTACAGAAGAAAGGGAAGGGAAAGGGGAGATGCAAGACTGATGTAGGGGCCCAACAAAAGCTGAGCAAGCCCAAAGGTCACATGATCCTCCAAAATTGCCCTGCTTTAGGCAAAGTGGCTGGGCCCTTATGTCCTGTAGTGACCACTCCTTGGATGCAATCTGTCCCTGGAAGGAGGGGAGGCAGTCCCCAATTTGGGGCTCTTTCCCACCCACACTCCAGCAGCTGGGCAGGTAAGTTCTTCATTCCTGGAGGGGGATCTGGGCAGCACCTCACAGGGTCCACTCCACAGATCCTGGTGTACATGAAGAACTTGGTGTCCATTATAAGTGGTGGTCAAGAATCAGGGAAATGAAATCTTACTTGAAAAGTGATGCAGGAACCATTGATGGTAACTCTGAGGAGAACACACGGATTAGACTGTTATCTCATCTTAGCCTACATTTTCAGATAGATGAAAGAATTGAAACAAAAAGAAGACAATCTATCTGATACTTATCAGCTTGAAGGAGAGGGAAATACAAGTAAACTTAGATGATGCTAATAAAATGATTATTAGATTTGATTACATAAAACAAAAATTTTACATTAAAAATTTCACGCAAAATTAAAAGACAAACAATAAAACTGAGAACATGTTTGCAATAAATACCCTGAAAATATTAATGTCTATTAATTTGTATTTGATCAGTTCTTCATGTTATTCTATCCTCCCCTCCCGCTTCCCTTTATTTTCCTCTAGCTTCTGCATTTGAGAGAAATCATTTGGCCTTTGAGTTTCTCGGTTTGGCTTTTTTCACTTAGCATGATATTCTCCATTACCATCCATTTACCAATACATGCCATAATTTTATTCTTTAAAAAAAAGTGATACTGCAAATAAAAAAGAGAAACCCAACACTTACATCAAAACTACAATAAGCAACCACTTCACACCTATTAGGATGGCTATTATAAAACAAACAAACAAACAAACAAACAACACCAGGAAAAAAGGTGCCATTGAGTATGTGGAGAAATTGGATCACCCATGCATAGTTGATGGGAATTTAAAATGGTCCAGCTACGTGGAGAACATTGTGGCAACTCCCCAAAGAATTAAGCAGGTAATTACCATATGATCCAGCAATTCCACTCCTGAAGATATATCTAAAAGCATTAAACATAAGGACTTGAACAGGCATTTGTACATCAACATTCATAGCAGCATTCTTTATAGTGCTTATATTTATAGTGGTCAAAATATAGAAGCAACTGAAACGTTCATTGGCAGATAAATGGATAAACAAAATGTGCCAGATAATGGAATATTAGTCATTCTCTTCATGTATATAGAATGGACTATTATTCAGTCTTAAAAAGAAATGAATTCTAACATATGCTGGGATATGGATAAACTTGAAATTTTTTTATACTAAGTGAAATAAAGCAGACCCAGAAGGACAGATTGTATGATATCCATTTATCTGAGATACCTAGGATACCTAGGATAGTCACCTTTGTAGAGACAGGAAGTGGAGCAGTGGGGGCAGAAGGGAAGGAGGAGTTGATGAAGGGCACAGAGTTTCTGTTTGGGGTGATGAAAGGGTTCTGGAGATGGATGGTGGTGGTGGTTGCCTAACAATGTGAAGGTACTTCATGCTGCAGAACCACACACTTAAAAATGGTTAAAGTGGTAAACTCTATGTTAGGTAAATTTACCATGATTAAAAAAGAAAGAAACCCCAACACATCTACTCTGAAATGTGTCCAATGTTGCTTCTAACTTGTGATCCTCCTGCCTCAGCCTCCTGAGTCTTTGGGATTACAGGCATGTACCACCATTCACAGCCATTAAACTTTTTAAATAAATAAAAAAAAGAAAGGAAAAAAGAAAAGGAAAAGAAAAACCCAGAGCAAAACGTTAAAGCATAGTGCAGGAAGAGGATCCTGCAGGTGACCGAGTTCCTGTGATCCAAGTAGAAAAGCCAGGTTTCTTGGGTTCACCATTGGTCACTGGGAGAGTGAGCACTCTGAAGAGTACAGAGCAGAAGCCAGAGCAAGGCTAAGGTAGAAGTAGGAAGGCAGGACAGCAGACAATGGATGTGCTTTGAGGCAGTTGGTGGAAGTGTGGTAAAACTCTAAAGTATCTATTTTCAGTGTGTTTCTCCCTCTGGCATACAGGAGAAACATTCCTTGGACTTAGAAGTGGTTACTGCTTCTCCTGCTGTGGCAAGGGGAGGAAGCCTGGCTTTGAGGAGAAGGTAGGTGCATCAGATTAGAGCAGCCTGCATCGCTGGGTCCCTGCACCGAGGACAGTTGCTCTCAGGGGTCACTTTAGTCTATAGAAGACCTTGCCTGAATGAAGAAAGATTTGGGGCATTGTTGTGCTCAGTTTGGGGCTGTTTGTTGTAGCAGTGTAACCCAGCCTGCTCTAACTAATGCAGATCGAGCCCTGCTGAGAGGGGCAGTGAGGGGCTTTTTTTTTTTTTTTGAAACTAGTCATCCAAGAACAAAAACAAAACCAACCTTCCCAGTTATCATTTCTACCTATCCATTTGTTCCTCTTCCCTGAGAGAAGACACTTGAATTGTCACACTCCCTAGGAGAGGCATTTTTAAGTTTAGGAAAGGCCTGAAAATTTGTATGGACTGAGAATGATCCCAATGAGATGGAGAAGAGGACTTACCTGGTTATTCAAATTTAACAGATGACAGCAGGTGCAAAATTCCCAACAAGAGAGGAAAGTTCACTTTGCCTCAAGAAAAGAGACACTTCTTTCTTGGTGTCTCAGTCCACTTTGTGCTGCTATAACAGAATACCTGACACTGGGTAATTTATAAAGAACAGATATTTATTACAGTTCTGGAGGATGGAAGTCCAAGGTCAGGGGGCCCTTATTTTGCCAGGGCCTTCTTGCTGTGCCATCCCACAGTGGACAGTCAAAAAAGTAGGAGTAAAAGATCAAGAGAGGAATGGGGCTGACGAGAACGCCCTGCTGTGACACTCAGCCCACTTTTGCTGTAATGGCATTAATCCCCTCATCACCTCTTCAAGGTCCCACCTCCCAACACTGCTGCATTTGGGACAGAGCTTCCAACAGCAGGCTTTGAAGGACACATGCAGACCATAGCACTTGGGCACAAGTGGGAAAGGAGACAAGCGATGGACGAGAACAAGAGGGGAAGGTGGCTGATCACTGTTGTTTGTGGTCTTCATTTCCTCTGGAGGCAACAGTGCCTGGTGAGAGGTGGGAAAAGTGCTGCAATAGAGCACTAAGTGCTGCACTTAGACAAAAGGAAAAGGTTCTGGGAACTCCTGAGAGGTCAGTCAATAGCGAATGAAGAGAAGCCTGTTCTGATGGCTCAGCATGGATTTGGAGGAAATTGGTGTCTGAAAAACTGTGATCTCTGAAGAACATCTCTGCCTCTTGGTGGGCAACAGGTGGGCTTCCAGTCTGCTGGGAGCAGAGGAGAGCTCTGTCACTGAAACTGGCAAGGCCAACCTGGTAGGGCCATTGGCAGGGATATGATGAAGGAGATCCCTAATCAGTGGGATAGGTAACCTTTAAGTTTCCTGCCAACCTTGAGATTTTATGATTCTGTAATTCCATGTGTTGTAATGAACTTCACAAAATCAAATGACTTCCATCTTACTCAAATTATAGTGACCTGCCTTTCAGCTTCCCAGAGGGAGCAGATTTAAGGACGCTGTGCACTCAGAGTCGATTATGCGCCTGCTGCACCCTCATTCCAGGTCAGTTCTCCTAAGTACCAGGGTAATTACGATGGCACATCTGCTTCTCATCTTGCTGACTGATAAGTTAGCTCAGCGTTTGTCTCTCCTGCACAGACATGATAGAGTAGCCTAAGAGCGTCATTCTGATAGATATGCTTTTGGTTTGCTGATGACTTTTCGAATTTTCTGTTACTAAAGTTAGGTCTTCCTTGCTGACTCTGGGTGGTTAAAATTTCGTATTTTTAAAATAATTTTATTTAGCTCTTATGTCTTAGAAGCAGCTTTGTAAGGTTGGCAGCAAGTGGGAATGGAGACGTCCTGTCCTTGCTCCAGAGGTACCACCAGTCTGTCCTGATGGTAGGACTCCATCTAAGTACTGGACACCACATGTGTTCTGGAAAGATAGAGAGGAAGCAAAACTGTCCTAATGTCATGAGGTCCCTTCATACTGGGACAGAGCTGTGGATGACCCCAGCCTGGCTCAGAGTAACCTTGCAACAAAGCTCACTTTGGAAGTCACAAGATCACTGAATGTTTTGCAATTCTATTCTAGTTTTAGTGACCCCTGCCCCTGCCAAATACTTCCATCACTCTAACAGTCACTTGGTGACCAGCGGAAGGTGGATTTTCAGAAGAAATGGGAGGCATTGGCTCATTAACAAGACCTCCAGCCCCATGAGGAGAGGTTTAAGCCCCTTCTGTCTAAAGTGGCTTGTCCCATCCTCCCAACCCCTGATGTGTTTCACACAGAGCAGGGCCTCACACTGCTCTTCAGCATAAGAAATGCCCCTTCAGTCCTCATCAGAGGCTAGGGGATTGCAACAATGCATGAGTCCTTCATCCAGTGGGAGTCAAGGGAAAATGTTCTGGAAGCAAAGGGATTATTGCCCTGTTGAATATATCATGAACTCGAGTACGTCATGATAAAGAAGGAAAGGGCAGAACCAGTCACTCACTGCTGAAATCAGGGACCAGAAAGAGCTCCTCACCTCTGTTTATGGTCACCCTCACCAATGTGGCCTAACGTACTTCATTACACACTCTTGACCTTCTGTTCCCTCTGAAAATATTGGAATTGAATGAGAATCTGTCTATTGATATCATCCTTGGCTGTTTTGACAATGGATAATAAATAGCTTGATAAAAGACCCACAATCCATATCATTCTTTAACCAGAGTAGAAGGAGAACCATGTAGAAAATGGGAAGAGAAAAAGGTGTATTGGACTTCCAGCCCGACTAGAGGAACCATGACAGCCATCAAAATTAACCCTTCATGTGTGAGATTCTCCAACAGCCTAAACCCCTGCAGTTCGCATAAGGAATAGTTATTTGTGTTGGTCAAACACATCCTGGGTAGACAGAAGCTAGAGTGGTGATGTGAATTGCTACAAGGCCCAGGAACAAAATGGGCCGTGGGAAATGGTAAAAAACATAAACTCTTCCCCAGCACGCACCTGGATAGGACATTACCAGAGTTATTACAAATAAATAGCCAAGTGCATGAGCTGGAAAGGAAGAATACCAGGCACCAGAAGTGAGGAGGGACCCGACGGTTGCTGCAGACATGACTGAGCTATGCTGCTTGTTCCTGGAGAGGTGGAAGGAGCTGCTAGGAGAGACTGATGATGGAGGAGCGTATGGTGGTCATGATATCACCAGCTCCAGAAATCCAGGGGCTAGGGCTTCATGCCCACATAGGAGCAGGAGAAGAGGCCTGGGCCCTGTAGAGGGAAGGCAGCTGGATCTAGACCTCTGCTTTAAACTGGCATGCTGGAGGTCACACCCCAGGAGAATACAGATTAGGAAAGGTCCTGTGCACCGGTACAGCTGAGCAACAGGGAAGCATGTCTGTGTCTGCCTGGGCCAGGGTGAAAAATTCTCCCTTGAGAAATGAAAACTCAGAGCCTGTGTTTCATGTAGATTTAAGTTAGCATTCATACTATTCAAAAGGGTGGGAAACTCCCAAGCCTTAATATAAGATGGTCCTGGGCTGCTGCTACTTTCAATTGGCATAGAGAAGTAAACACAGCAAGCTTTGGGGGGCTTTAGGGTGAAAGGAGTTTTACAGAACACACAGCCACACTGAAGAGGAGGAGAACACACACCACGCACAAAAGAATGAGGACACAGCAAATGGGAAGACCGGCATTGTAGAAAATCGGGGAAAGAGGAAGATAGATGAAAAATGCAAGTTTGCCTATAATTAATAAAGAACTTGCCCATGTAAAGAAATGACTTATATGCAAGATGACTACGGTACTGTTTGTAAGAGAGAAAAAAAATGGAAACAGCCCATGTTTTTCTTTAGAGGACTGGTTTAAAAAACAGTGTGATACATCTGCCAAAGCACCGTAGGGAGCTGTAAAAAACACAAAGATGTGTTCGGCGTCTGATGCATAGCGACGTGAAGAGAGGGATATATTATTAACTGAAGAAACTAACAAACCAGGAAACCATATACATAGTCACTTTTATCTAAGAAAAGGGGGAATGGAAATAATAAAAGTTTGTGTCTGTTTGTATTTATGTTAACACTGAAAAATACATATAAAACTAATAAATTGCCCATTAGGATGGAGGTATAGATGCATGAGGAATGTAGCTGAGAGAGAAACTTTTCAATGTTTATGTTTTTTGCTATTTTTATTTTTGAACCATGCATGAGAATGAGTTACCTATATAAAACTTAAATTTTATTTTAGAAAAGAAGGAATAAAACTCCAAAATAAGAATACAATTGTGAAAAAATGTAAGCATATTTGAAAAGGGAGCAAATATAACATGAAAAATGGCATTTGAATTTTAAAAAAACTTACTAGATGAGTTAGAATGAAGAATAAATAAGGTTTAAGAGAAAATTAATGAAGTGGAGGGCGGTTACAAGAAACTTACCAAATGAAGCACAAGGAGGTTCAAAGATGGAACATGCATAAGAATTTTAAGGATTTCAGAGAACAAAAAGAGAAGTGAAGGGTACATATTTAGGAGTCCAAAAAATAGAGATGACAAGGGCCACAAAATATTTACAGAGATAATGGCTGTATATTTTTAGGAATTAACAAACCTCACATAGAAGAAGCACAGGAGGTTCCAGGCAGGATAAATAAAACAAAGTCCACATCAGAGACCTCAGAGGAAACCTTAGAACAGCAAAAACAACTTGTGAGAAAGATCGCCTACAGGGAGAAAGAGAAGGTGGAAGACTTCTCAACATTATCTCTAGGCCAATGGAATAATCCAGAAAGAGAGCAAAATAAAGACATTTTCAGAAACACAGGTTCTAAAAGAAATTTCCACTCAATCTTAAGTATTTCAGAAAGAAGGAAAATCAAATGAGAAGAAAGGAGGGTAATGCAAGAAGCAATGATGTGTAGGGAAAAAAATGATGAACAACAATAGCAAATCTAAACAAACAATGACTACAAAATAATAGCAAGGAGAAAATATTTTGTAAAATCAAAATACTGGCAAAACTAACATGCAAAATGGCAACAGAGTTAAAATTCTAAGTAGGGCTGAAATAGATTGTGCTTACGCCAGGCCCAAAATGTAAAGGAATGTCAGAAAGGTCAAAATCAAGATAAAGGACATTTTAAGGCAATGTTTTAAAATCAAAATTAATGAAAAAGCCCATTATGCACAAATATTAATATTTCAAGTAAACACAAGATCAGTATGGCTGATGTTGTTTTCTTTTGCCTCATACTCCAATATGGCATGACATGGTTCTTATCCTAAGGTTCTTCTTCTTTCTAGGAAAGACTGGATTTATTAGTTACCTTTAAACATTGTATATCAACTATGAGTCTAGACTTTTAAAAGTGAAACAGAATAATAGAAACATGATGTAGAAACATTAAGCTGTTATAGAAATAGGTAAATAAAAATTCACTCAGTTCAATGGGAGGTGAAAAAGAAGGTGGAGAAAAATCTGACAAAAAATAGCACAAAACAACATGATAGAAAAACATCTAATTACAAAAAACATCTAATTTATCAATTAATAAACATAAGTGGAACCATCCTAGCCAGTTTAAAGTCAGAGGCTCTCAAATTGGATTTTAAAATAATTAAAAACCTAAATGCAAACCTAAAACATAATGGCACAGATAAATTATAGCAAAGAAATGGAAAATACTGCATCAGGCAATTAGTACTAAAAAAAAGCTAGCTAATAAAACTGATAGCAGACGAAACAGACTTTAAGGCATAAAGCATTTTTAGGGATTGTGAGTCAGAACATAAAGAGAAATGGACAATTTACTGGAAAAGAAAGAACATTTTTGAACTTGCATGAACCTAATAATAAAGTTCCAAACTGCATAACTCAAAACTTGACAGAATTGCAATGAGAAACTGGCAAAGACACAATCAAAATAAAGTTTTCATTTAAAAACATGACCTGAAAATTAATGAGTCAAGTTTATCATTTAAGAAGCCAGCATAAGCATAAAAGAGTAAACCCAAAGAAAGTAGAAAGAGAAATTAATAAAGGTGAGGACATAAATAATGAAACAAAATAAACACAAGAGTGATCTTTGCAAAAATTAATAAAGTAGACACGCCTAAGGCGAGACTGTTAAAGAAAATATGAGAGAAGGCCCAAATGACTCACATCAGGAAGGAAAACGGGCTGTCACCAGGGATGCTGAGATATTGCAAAGATAGCAGGAGGATATTGTGAATACATTTATGCCAATAAGTTAGACAATTGAAAATAATTAGCAATGTGCCCCAAAATTCTGTTATCTGAGAGATAACAGACCTCTTAAGCTTTTGAACATGGAGCAGTTTAACTTCTGAGGAGGAGAATGCTTATTCTGGAAACAGAATAAACTTGGATATGGGAAGGCAGGGAAGAGCAGTGGATAGGGCAGGCCTGGGTAGAGCATCAAGGAGGGAGGGATGTGGCACTGGGGAACACCATTGGGCACTGGAGCCTGGAGAGAGCTCCATGAGAGAATGGAGGACTCTGGTGGCCATTTTCCCAGGGTCAGGGTCACTTTTGCAGGGCCTTCCCCTCTCTCAGATACATCCTCCTTCTCTGCCCTGAGTTGTCCTGCTCTGCTACCACCTGGCCTGCAGTCTTATGACTGCAGAAACTCTGTTGGGGTTTCTGGTTTCCTTCTTTATCAACTGAGAGAATTGGGCCAGATTATGTCCATGGTTCTTTCCAACCCCAGAGTCTATGAGTCTGAGTTGTCTTATCTTCTAGCGAGAAATGTGAAATATAAAGTGTTTGGTGACTTTGCAGTTCTTCCACAAGTCCAAGTTACAGCACAAAATCTGGGGCAGTGGTTTTGCATTATGTTCCTTCCATGCAACACTGGGGTTGTCAGGGATCTCTGAGGGGTGGAAGCTGCTCAACCATGGGACTCAGGCCTCCTGCCAGCATTGTTCAATTAAGTTCTCTGCCTATAGCTGTGTTGCAAAAAAGACTTCAGTCTAAGTGATTTTGAAAATCCCGTTGCCTTTTAAGTTGCAGTCAGAAAATAGGCCTCTGGTCACTGGCCACCAATGGAACTCAGTGCTGAGGCTCAGGGCCAAGGGGGCAGCTACTATGAGTCTCCAAGGGTTGTATTATCCACCATAGATCATGGAGCTCAGGATCGGTCTGTGTTCGGTTTGCATTTGCTGCACATCTCTGAGTTTTTCATAACAATGCAATATTCTGAAGATACTCAATAATCCTCTCAGCATCACTTAAAAAGTCTCAGAAGAATGGAAGTAAATCTTGGATATGGTTTCGGCAGAGGTTTCAGAGTTTGCTGGGGGTCTCGTCCATTCTCCATCCTGTGCTAGGTTTATGGCAGGAAAGACAGTGGGGCAGGAGACGTATTTTTGTTTTTTGTTTTTTTTTAAGTAAGCAAACTTTTACTGAAGCTTAAATTGTGATACAGAAAAACATTTCAACTGATTTAAGTCCAAAACCAATGAAGAAAGAAATTATGGCACCAAAATTTTCTCTCTTCTATCACACTAGGATAGATTCTATTCAATCTACAGTTTTCATTTCTCTAGGCTTTGTTTCACACAAATTTGTGCAAGTTTTCAACATTAGAAGACTATTAGGGGAAAGGAAACAAAATTTTTAAAAAAATCAGACCTCAAGCCAACAAACATTACCAATCTACTGGGGTACTGCTCTAAAACAAAATCCATCTTGAGTATAGGTCCTCACATCAGAGCAAGTCAAAACATTAGGTGCTGTGCTCATTATAGAATCAAACAGTTCAAGTTGATTGAAAGGTTCCTCAATGAAACATTCGATCAACAGTGTGCTAGAGATATAGGGATGTATTTGAACAGGAAGGAAGAAAAGGAAAGATCTTCGGGTCCACCGGATGAGAAAGTACAGCTCAATAATTAGAAAAGAATCAATGGTATTCAGGGATGGAAACTATAGAAAGAAAGGAAGTTAGCCAAGATCCTTGATGGGTTGCCAGATGGAAGACGGGGGAGGCTTGTGTGGCTGCCAGAGGTAGAACTCTGAGTTGTGAGTGGGTGTTAAAGTTAGGCACATCTTACCCAAGGACTGAATGACTGAGCACCCACCCTGGCAGTTGTGCAGAGGCTGCACAATCCTCTTGAGAACGGCAAGGAGAGAATGGGTTATGGAGCAGAGCGTGGGCAGGAGATTAGCATGATTTCCCTGGTCCCTTCTAGCCCTTCCAGCTTCCAGTTAGGGGCTCCATCTTATGTGCAGGCTCAGCTGCTATGAGGGTTCAGAGGAGGCAGAGCAGTCTGGACAGGTCAGAGGGCTTCTGCAGGCCCTTGCCCTCATCCCAAAAGACACACGGTCAGTGGCCATGCTCCCAGTGGCCTCTTCTAGAGCCATGGGAAACACAACAAGGAAATGACAATACATAAAACTGCACTGTGACCACTGGGACCCTGGATGTGAGATAGCATCAGGAGACGAGCTGGGCTCTGAGGCCTGTGGGCCCAATAATTGGAGCCATCACACAGGCCCAGTTAGCTTGGCTCTGCACCGTCTGAGCAGTGCTCTGGGCAAAAGGCACATTTATGAAATGCCCCATTCATTTCCTGCCAGAGATCCTATCTGAATCCGAGGTTGTGGCCTCCTGGAGATTTAGCTGTTTCTTACAACACATTCCCTCCCCCTAAGATGCTGAGGGAGTCTTGAGGAGGAACAATTCCCATTTGGCAAAGCAAACTCCATTGCTGTATGTTTCCCGTATATTTTCTTAAGTGTACCTCTTTGCTTGCTTAAACATCTGGAATAAAGTATTGGTCCAATTTAATGCTGCATCATTTCCTATCACATATTTAGGTTGATCTGAGAGATTATACTTAAAAGTGCTGAAAATGTTCTGAGTCACTGTAAATGCTGCTGCCACCAGTCGTAAAAAAAGCAGCTGGATTCTGAAATTGCGGATGTAAAGCTGTCTGAGACGGTTCGCCTCTCTGCTAGGTGCTCTCATTGAGACTGCAAATATTCCCAGAGACAGAGACAGAGTAGCAAGTAATGTCTCAGTTTTTGCAAAGCAACCTTGCAGGTAACCACTCATGTCAACCAGCTCACAAAAATGGTTAATAGTGTGTAGTATTGCTTTCAGCCATCTATGCTATAATGATAGAAGGAGCAATAAAATCCAGTCATTAAAGTGGGGTTGGCTAACTAGTAGTCCTGGCCTGGGCCTGTGAAAATCCTTCGCTGTGCAAATGTGGTAAAAATTCTTGGTATTCAAAGAAGAAAACCAAGGTTTAGAAGTCAGAGCTTTGATTGACAATCCTGAATGACCCCTGAGTTTCGGTTATATAGGTGCTGGAATGACCATGTGCTTTGCAGCCTCAGCCTGAAGTGGGCACCAGCTAGGGGAGACAGATAAGCCCCCCACCCCACCCCATGGCTTCACAGGGGCAGCACAAATGGCAAGAGGGACCTGGATTGCAAAGCCAGGGCAATGTCCCTTGGGACTGCCAGGGAGGCTGGGTATTGAAATGGAGGACAATGAACTTTCTGAAATTACAATTAATGAATAGAAAGGTAGGACCAAATTAGGCAGCATGTCCCCAAAATAGTACCTCTGAGAAAAGTGAGGTCGCCTGCCCAATTCTGCCCCTATCTCCTATAGCCTGCAGTTCATCCCTTTGCTCCATCTCTCCTTGCTAGGGATTTCATCAGACTCTCTGCCCCCATTGGTCTCTCTCACTGTCTACCTTGTGTTAAAGGCCAGGGTCTGTACCTGAGGTTGGAGACAGTTTATCTTCATGCTACTCTAGCTAAGTACAGACTCTGAGGGTGAGCTCTCAGTGCCTGAGCTCAGGAGTCATGCCTGTACCACCACCTCTTCTGTGTCCTCAGCACACAGGAGGGCTCAGTAAAGGTTTGCTAAATTGAGGCCTGAGGTTCCAGAAGGTGAGCTCTGGAAACTCTCTGGAATGACCATTTGAGATTGCTGCTGGATCGTCTTGCACGTAGAGAGGATGCTGTGTCACTCAGCCTGTGAAGTGAGTGACTCACTTTCCTAAAATCCAGAAGTTTGGCTCTGCACCTGACTGGATTGCTCTTGTGCCACCTCTAGCTCCAATGCCCTTGCTTCCCCTCCTAGGCTGCAGGAAGGAAGCTCACAGCCACAGCCCCCAGAGGCTAGACCTCAGCCTCCTGAGGTTTCCTTTACTCTGAAATGGATATGGTGATCTAGAACAGCATTGAGAGGGGAAGAGCTGGGAATGTGCTGGTGAAGGTTAATTTCAACCTCTCCTCTCATTTATCTAGAGGAAGTCCCAGCTATGCATGGCCACAGCAGCTGCCCTGCTATGCCCTTGGGAGGGACAGTCCAGCAGAGCTACTACTGAGAACTGTGGACTTCTTTCCTGTTCTTGGCGATGTGCTCAGATCTTCTACTTCAGGACAGCATGATTGACAGAAGGCCCCCATCCACTATGACTCACCCTGAATTCTCACCAAGGTCCTGCTTCCCTTGACCTGCCCCCAGCTAAATGCACTGGGGTGGGTTGGGGGTACTAACGGCAGCCCTTCTCCTGTAAGAACAGGAGTTCTTCAGCAGGTGAGTTTGGCTCTAAGACCCTCTGTTGGGAGTGTCAGCCTTGTCCTCCCTCACCAACCCCCTTTACAGGAGATGAGCACTGTGGTCTACAGCCTCCCTTTCCTTTACCCTGCATAGGCCTCTTTCCCATTAGTCTCTTGTGCCTCTAAACTTGTCATGGTGTCTGCTTCTTGGAGGACCTGAACTAACATCTGTACTTATGGCTTCCTGTGTCTGATTCTTATGGGCATCACCTGTTGGCGAGACCCACACAAGTTGTGGCATGGAGCAGGAAGGCATGCCTCAGATATAGCTGATGCCCTCTTCCATTTGCTGAGAGACTTGTGACTTCAGAACTTCTGTGTCTTCTAGTCCCACATCTCAGCTGGGGCAAGAGCCCCAACAGCATCCCTGACAGGTGATTATCCAGACTCAGATTGAAAGCTTTCAGGGAAGGGGCACTGTCTCCTCTGTTAGTCCATCAGAGCTCAGTGAACTACAGCACTCTTTCCTATGTTTGTCCACAAGATGCCTGACCCTCCTCTGATGGCATACTTGACAGAAACCATTTGTTCTCTTATTCATTGAGGGGGCCTTACCTGTGTTGCCTCTGTAGGACTTCCATGCTACCTCACTGCAGGGAAGGGAGGAGCAGACGGGTGATTGACATTGTCTCAGCCCAGTGCCTTTTCTCTGCACAGCAGGGGCTGGCAGAGGTGAGCCTTTGTGGGTGGCAGGAGGTAATGAGGAAAGAAGCAAAGTGTCTCCATGAAGACTTTTGCAATGGATGCCCGAGGGCCCTCCCTGACTCTTTGAAAATAAAACATCCCCCTTCTCTAGAAGGAGAAAGAAGTCTTGTTGCTCCCCTGTTCCATGGGTCCGAGTTTATGTCCCACCCCTGATTCCTAGAAGCAATATGACCTTGAGTACATCATTGCAATGCTCTGGCTCGTGGTTTCCTCTTGTTTGAAATAGGGTAATAGTAGCTGCCTCCCAGATCTCTTTGAAGATTCAAAATCTGATGTTTGTGAAACATGTTTTGTGGAAGGCAACTGTTGGTTACCATGGCACCCATGCAGCAGCCTGTTCACAGCCAGGTGTCTCAGTTGATTCTGAGTATGAGTTCGGGTGCATGCATGGAGTGCCTCTAAAAAATATGTTCATGTCTTCACTCCTGGAACCTGTGAATGTGACTTTATTTGGAGAGAGGATCTTTTACTATATAATTAAATTCAGGATCTGGAAATGAGATCATCCTCAATTATCCAGGTGGTCTGTAATTCAACAAGGACCATAAAAAAGACAGAGGGAGAATTCTGAGAGGAGAATAAGGTCATGTAAAGACAGAGGCAGGGACAGAAGGGATGTGGCCACAAGCCAAGGAGTGCCTGCAGCCACCCAGAATTGGAAAGTGGAAGGAAGGATTCTCCTTAGAGCCTTCAGAGGGAGCATGGCCTTGCAGACACTGTGATTTCAACTTCCAGCCTCCAGAACTTGAGAATCACTGTCTTTGTGAGCCACTTAGCCTGTGGTGATTTGTTATGATAACTCTGAGAAACCAATAATAAAAGAAGGGACGTGCCTTCTTTCATTAGACTATAAGGAAAAGCCTTTTTTAATATTTAGTGCATTTCTTCTCTTTGCTTGCCAGTTTATTAACCCTCTAACATTTAAATGTCTGGCTCCCTTAGAAATAAGATAAGTCACTTCTTGTCTTATAAAATTGTCACTTCATAGGTGAGGTGTTCAGGACTTAGGGAGCTGAGGAGACGAAGTCGGCACAGCAAGCTGCTACCAGAGGCATAGGACTGGCATGGTGGGGCTTGTCTCAGGCTCTGTTTGGATCTTCTTTCCAGAGGATGCAGGGAGGACAATGCTTTGACAACAATTAAAATATGTCCCACGGGTTCCAGTTGTGCTTTGATGATTATAAGACAACAGGCAAAGCCAGCATCAGCTCAACCCCGAAAAAAAAATAGAGAATGGGGCATTCCTGAAGCTGACTTTGCCACCTTCGAGAGGAGCTGCTCTTTCTCTGGAGAGGGGAAAGAACTCAGGACTTAGACCAGGATTGCTGGATCTGTTGTTAATGCAGAAATTTTCACCAAAAGAAAAATGAGCAAATTATCTCACATTCTAATTCGATAAGAAAAGCTGTTTCTAAGAAGCAGATTTTCATGTTCTGGTCAACTAAAAATGTCTTAGTGGAAATCGATTTCAGTAATTTCTTTCTCTATCCTTCCACCCACAGCAGTTTCTCTGCAAAGACTTTGGAGGGGGGCTACCTCTTCTCACTTTTGACATCCTCATCTGCAATCTGAGTCCCCACTGGAGCACAACCAGGCAACCACACAGGAGGTAAGTTGGGGACAAGCAGAAGGAACTGTAAGAGTCCATCTAGGTTCGGGGCTATTAACCATGCCATCTTCCTGCCTGCCAGAGCAGATGGCATGACGGCCTGCTGGCTTTGGATATTCATGTCTTTGTAACTGGTGAAACCACATTCTGGAAACAGGGAGTTGTAAAATGAATGAAACATTATGTAATATCTTGTATGTGTGAAGAACCGAAGAATAGGCTCCATGGAGGTTGTTGGAAGTCTGAGTTTGAAGAAAGAGCCCATTTGTAACTGAAATATCAAGAGCCCGCCTGCCTGCCTTTCCTCTTCCTTCCTCTGAAAAATATTTGTTGAGCTCCAGTTTGTGCCAGGCATTGTCATAAGTGTTAGGGACAAAACTGTGAACAACACAGAGGCTCTCCATTCTGTCCCCGTTGATCTGAGGCTGTCAGCAAAACCATCCCATCAGCTGCAGGGTGTCTTGAAACTGCTGGCTGTAGTCCTCTAATTTTACTCCTCTTGTCCAAAATTGCTTTGGTTATTTTGATTCTTTTGTTTTCCTAAATACATTTTAAAATCAGCATTCTCGAATCAACCACGTAAGTCAAATGTCATGAAGGCAGAGTTCATGGAGCGAATGATTTTTCATAAGTGAAGCTTTCCCAATGGGACAGACTTAAAGGTCAGGTGGGCAATTAAAAGGCAAGGGACGGGATAAGGTCAAAGTCACTTTGCTTTACTTTTTGAACTTTGTCCCATGGGACTTTGAGATTCTGTGATCCTTCCACAAATGATGTGGGGTGACTGATGATTGAATGTGGGTCTGAACTATTGGAGTCACCCAAAACATCCCTTGTATATTTTTGTTTCTTTCACTTTTTCTTAATAAATAACTATGTGAGGTCAAGGACAGGACACTAAAACAGAACAAACTGGGGAGAGTGGGGGAGACTTGCTGGACCACAGTCTGAGTCTCACCTTGCAGGATGACAGGCTCACCTACCCAACCCATCCTATGTGGGCCAATAGCCCCGTTCCAGGGCTGTAAAGCTCTGTTCAGGGCACTGTGGTCGTATCTGGCAAGTTCAGAGAGGAGAGAGGGTGAAGTGGCCTCGAATGTGGCCAGACAGGGAGGCTGCCTCTTGCCCAGGAAGCCCTAGTGGTCCTTGCAACGCTGGCTCGGAGTTGCTGAGCTGCGGCCTCAGTTTGCATCAGCAGCTTCCCGGCCTGGCGCCCCGGGCTTTGCGCAGGCCACGCCCCTCCGGCTCCAGGCTGGGAGGGCGGGAAAGGCCAGAAGACTTTACCCAGAGCTGCTGACCCCAGAGCTGGGCTGGGCGCTGGAGCTCTCCACTTCCACCCGGATTCTCTACCACACCTCATTCGTTGCGAGAAAGCCCTGGAAATGTGCTCTGGTTGTGCACCTCTGGAGGAAGAGGTCAACAGGGGTTTCTGCTATACTGGGATCCTTCATCCTCCATGTAAAGATAGGTGGAGGCGCAGCCTCGCCATCAGGAAGGGTCTGTGAGGAGGAGTGGCATGGGCTTGAGACCGGAAAGTTGGGAGCTTCTCCCAGAGATGGGTTGGGCGGATGCTGTGTGCCCAGGGTTCCATATACTTGAACTCTCCTCAGCACCCCAGGACCCCAGGGCACATGGTGCAGAGAGACCCTACCAGCGACCCAACACAGCAGACTCATTAGGGAGGCCAAGGAGGGCAGCTTTTCCCACATCTTGCTGGCTTCCTGAGCTGCACAAGTGAGCACAAATTTCCCTTCTTCTCACAAGGACAAAAAGTGGTCATTTTGAGTCAAGAAGGTGCTTTTGTAACCCATAATTACATATTTGTTGGGGAAATGTAATAAAAATCATTCCTCTCATTTACTTCAATGTGATTTTTCTGTCGTCATTATGTAATTACTGGTGTATTTCAGTAACATTATTAAGAATGAATTAGCTACTGCTTCTCAATTATGACACAAATTCAAATGTAAAATGCTGCATTAGAGAGAGAGGATGAGGAGGGAAAGGGAACCATTTTCTGGGCTCTGGTGGTGCTCAGGGCACTTTGTCAGGCTATTTGGTGTGAGTGGCCATAGGTGCTTCAGGTGCAGGGCCGCTTCTCAGCCCCTGTCCTCCCAGCCCACCTAAAGAGCAGCTCAGGGGCTGTGTCCTCTGTGCTTGGTTGATGGAGGCCTGGCTGTAGTCTGAAGCCTGGGAGCCAGGGCCCCAGAAAAGTACAAGCTGAGTGCATATTATAGATTCTCCGGCTGTGTCTTTTCCCCCAGCTATTCCTCGCCTTGATGGCTGGGAGGGAGATCGATATTCTTTTTCCTAGAATATTTTAAGCAGCAGGACCTGTTTCAAAAGAGCAGATCTATGGCCACTTTGAACTCTCTGTGCCCCAGGGCTGCACAGCTGTTCCTAAGGCCCTTAAATTATTCAGAAGAAACATGATGTGAATTGCAGTAGGGTTTGGGGACAGGAACCTGTGTATATCTGCTCAGGTTGTGCACTGCACAATTCCAGGGGGCAACACTTACACAGACTTAAACGTGTACCACCTGCATGGGTATAGGCAGGTGTACCAACTGGAGAATCCTGGACACAGCCAAGAGTACAAGGAGGCCACCAGGAACCCCCAGGCTGGTGTTGACAGACTTTCTTTAATCCGGTGATGTAAACATGATCCGTACCTCTGTCAGCGGCTGGCATATAGTCAATGCTGTGTAGGTGGCAGGGCCTGGGAGCTATCAACTGAGTTTCCTGGCTGAGCAAAGCTATGCCACTGACCTAGAGACGAGGTAAAACTGTGCTGAGGGGAGTGTTTTTGAGAGGGCCTGGAGGGCTGATGAGAGGGAAAGCTGAAGAATTTGGTGCAGGAATGGAGGTTTAGATCTGGCTACAACCTGATGCCCAATCCAGGTTGGGCGGTCTCAAGCACACAAGTGCTCAGATTTTATTCTTTCACACAAGATTGCTTCATATCCACTGAACCCTTCCATGCCAGGGACTATGCCAATGCATTATCTCATTTAATCCTTCCAGACATTTGAGGAGGGAACTTCCAGGGTCCCCATTTTAAAGATGAGGAAACGGATGCATGGAGAAGGTCAGTAACTTGCCCAATACTCAGAATACTCAGCAGTCACAGAGGAACTGAGATTCGCAGCCAGTCTCTCCGCTCTAGAGATTCATTTCCAACTGTTCTGCTCTTCCCCTCTGTTCAAGGTTGACTGAGTACTAGTTTGCTTTAGGAAATTAAGATTAGAGGAGGTGAGATGAACAATCAGACCTGTCCCCAGGCATCCTGATCTAGCCATCTCTCAATTCCTCAACATCCTCTCCTCCCTTTCTCTTTTCCTTTCTACCCTCCTCATGCTCTTTCATGCCATACCCCCCACTCCTGCTTCCAGCAAGATAGCCCTTAACCCCCTGCCTTTCCTGGGGGACAGGAGAGTTGTTTCTCAGCCCCCTACATTTTTCTGTCCACCAACAAGAGGTCTTCCCTTTCAGATTTGGTATCAAATTCACTGCCTTCGAGAAGCCTGCACAGATTCACTTCACTTATTCCTTCTTTCAGTACTTACTTAGCACCTGGTTTTCACTGGGGACTTTTTCAATCCCTGGGATACAAAAATGAATGAACGGTGGATTCTGCACTTGAAGAGCTCACTGTCCAGCTGGGGGGCAGATCAGTGGATAGGACAGATGTCGAATTGACTAGGTGCAAATGAGTCCCCTGGGGTGACAGGTCTGGGTGGGGTCCAGTGGTCTGCTGTTCCAGAAGCTCCCAGGGGCTGCTGCTGCTGCTGCAGAGAACCCTTTGCGTGCATCTCAGATGCTGTGATGGAACAAGTGCCTGGTGCTGGGAGGAGCAGGCAAGTGCTCTGACAGGAAACGGAGTCGCACTAGGATGGCCTGTTCAGGGCTGAGGGAAATGGGCTCTGTGGCCTCCTGGAGGTGGAAAGCCCTCAGGACTGCCCCAGGAGCCAGAACAGCTCTGTTTCTATCCCAGAACACAGATCCTATCTGTTCTGCCTTCACTTGCTCTGGAGGGGTCACTTGGTTCTGGAAAGTGTGGAGGTTTGGGCTAGGAGTCGAGCTAAGATCCCTCCCAGCTCTGACCCTTTTAGGAGTCTGATTCCCACCCAAACTGGCAGGGCAGCTTCGTTTTTCAGAGCACTGCTAGAGTCTGGTAGACAGAAGGGACCCAAGAAACCATACAGTTCCATCCTTCCTTTTATAAATGAGGAGGCAGGTCCTGAGACTGAGGTTAGGGGTAAAGGGTAGGTGGATAATTTTGTAAGATCACATGTTGTGTCAGGGGCAGAGCCCAGACCCTGGAGCTCACAGCCACCTCATGGGGGCTGGTGCACTGCACAGCAGCAAAGAGCTCCCCTCCAGTGCCTTCCACGAGACCTCTCCATGGAGCTGAGTCACAGCAGAACTGCTGTTCATGGTCCCTGCCATTCCGAATGAGACAACTTGCCTGGGGGGGTGGGGAACAGAGCCCTTCCATGAGGAACTGGCAACAATCAGAATAAACTATTCCCAAGTCTGCCAAAATCTCATACAGGGAAATTGCAAAGTCCTAGTAATTGTCATCACAAGGAGTTCCGAGTAAACACAAAGTCTGTCTCTTTTTTAATCTCAAGTGATTGATGTGAGCAGTACGGTATCCCTGGTTCTTCCAGACAACAAAATGCAAATAGAACTTGGTCCTCCAAGTGTGTTGCTGAGGGCATGCCATTGGGTGACTCCTTGCACACACATGATCAAGCACTCACACATGTGTGTTCCCTGTATACGCACACCCAATTGCATATACCTGTGCATGTATCTCAGTACTTAAGAATGCTTAGGAATAATGCTGAACCTGGTAGAAGGTGCTGGGCATGGTGGGTGAACAACAAATGCCAACATGGTTCTCTGCAAAGCAAACCAGCACATTCTGTGAACTGAAACTAACGCTTTGAAAAATCAGCCCTACCTCTCCGGAGGATTAACTGGGTTTACCTCATCAGTTGTTTAATCCACGCACAGCTGGCAGGTGAAGGCTGAAGCTGGAGTTGCAGCTTCCAAATATGTCAAGAGGCTTTCATGGTCATTGCCATCAGGAGGCTTTGGTTAAATAAACAGGCAGAGCAAGAAATGCCCATCAGTACATTCCAGGGGCTTACCTACAGGGAGGCAACCACATTCTCCCTACTGGCCTTGGTCATTGTCCAGGCCAGCCCTACTGTTATAAAGGGATTAGGAGTCCCTGTCCCACCCAGCTCATCCAGCCAGCAGACCCACCTCCTGCCAGCCCTCTGAGGTCCTCCAAGCAGCCCCTCCATGTCCCTTTCTCCTGCAGGTGAGTTCTATAGACACTTGCTGAATTTCTGCTGTGGGGGCCAGGGGAGCACTGAGACCCTGGAAGACCCAAGTCAAATTGGAAAGACTCCAATTCTTCTTGTGGGCTGAGGACTTCTTTGTACTTCGTCCCAAAGTGTCAGCCAGGACCCAGCAGGAATCAATGATAAAATCTCTGTCATGAATATGACACTGACCAAGTGCTCTGGGAGGTTACAACCCCTGATGAAGTGGGGAAGGTTCAGCTTTGCTGGGTTTGGGTGGAGGTCTTGGAAGGTGGGAGGGACATCAGAAGAGACTTGGGAGGGCAGAGAGGTGAAGGGACCATACACAAAGGGTGGGTGGGTCTGCACAAACGCTGGCTGGAGTGTTGGGAGCCCCGGGGGAATGGGGGAGGATGGAGAAGCATCACTGATGAGGGTAGAGGAGAAGTGGGGTGAGCCACACAGAATCTTAACCAGCCTGTGGAGGAGTCTGAGTCTTTTGTGTGGGGGCAGCTGGGAGCCAACAAAGGGAGCCTCATTAGATCAATGGCTGCTATTGCCACTGACGAGCAAGGAGTGGTGGCATGGAGGTACGAGAGGCGGGTGGCACAGGCATACAACCAAGGAACAACTGTGTCCCATGATCTTAATGTTAGAGTGGCACTGTAGGAGCTGACATCTTGGCTAGGAGGCCCCTGGGGCTCATGCATTTCTTTTCTTCTCTCTGTTGGAATTTACATGAACAGGACCAAGAATAACTGCTGGGGAGCAGGGAGGGTTAGTGTTGGTCAAACCCAAGAACGCGTCTGGGAACCCAACCCCCAGGGGTCCTTTGTCCCTCAGTTGAGACATACTGTCCTAGCTACTCTGCTGCTTCCCTCCTAGCTGATCTCTGAAGACCACCAGAGATCTTCAGAGATGAACTGCAGGATTTTAGTCCAGGCCAAATTGATTTCACCACACTGCTTTGGCATTGTGACACTGGCCGATGTTGGGACTTATAAAGAGGGTAAAGTGTTTCCTGCAAAGAAGTTAAAACTTTGCTGATAACACACTGGAGAACACTTTCTTGAAGACCTAAATGATACATTTCCTTGGACCTTTGAACCAGGAGGAGTGACCTTTTCCTAAAGAACTGGTTTATCTTTGCTTGCTTCATGCTCTTTGTATTGAAATGGATTTCATCTTGCTCCTGCTATTGGCTGCGAGGAAGCTCACAGGCAAAATTTTGGCCCACCTCTATCAGAGTGAGCAGGGCTTTATCATGCAGCTTGGACTCTAATTGTATGTTAGTGTCCTAATTGGCTCTTCTTTCCTCTGCAATTTCCTCACTTAACTTTTAAAAATCTTGTGCCAAATTTAATTTTGTAACCCACCAAGAATCACAGAAATCTGAAGTTGAGCATAATAAAATGAAAACTAATTAAAAGTCATGGACAGGAAACTGGAGGAACGTTTAGAGAAAATATGGCTCAGTTACAGAGAACACAACTAAGACTTGGAGCAGAGTGTGGTGTCCTGGTGACATGGTGAACCCAGGGGCCTGAGGGACTGCTCGGACTTGTCCAGAAGAGGATTTTTCCCACTGTTTTCACTGAAACCATCTGTGTTTGAAATAATCAGCTCATCTTGCTGATCTGCCTCGCCTGGGGATTCTCTTTGCATCACCAGTCAGATCGACATCCCCCGAACACTCTGTCTAAAACCAAGGGAAGGTAAAATTTTCTGCATCACGGGGGGCAGGAAATGGGCATTTTAAAATGCCCATTTTAAATGACCTGTTTTAAATAAGATCATTCTAATGTGTACTCTAGACCCCAAAGAGAGCCAGCTGCCGTGCCAGTTGAGGATCAAAGCAGGGGATGCTCCATTTCTCTTGGTTCTCTCCCTGGAACAGGGTGGGGGAAGGGTGACCCATAAGGACCCTGAGAGAGAGATGGAGAGAGGTGAGGATGACAGCTTCTGTCCTCGGTTGACACCAGGCAGCAGTGAATCAGCCCCTCTGCCTCATCTGGAAACTGTGAACAGCAGCATTAGCATAAATTCACCGGGGAAGAGATTCCAGCCTGAGAAGTGGGAGGCCCAGCGTTGGTGACAAGAAATGGTTCTTCCCTCCTTTCTTCACAGCGCCATTAAAACTAAATTAGACTGCATCTGCCTCTGAAGCTAGCTAACCACCAGCCTTGGGGCCTTGGGTCGGGTGCTCTGGGGCCAGAGGCCTCCAGTCCCTGAACAGTGGAATCTTCCTGGACTTTATGATTTCCATGGCAGAAGGATGTAGCTGTTTGTCCTGTTGTTGAAGCAGATGGAGAACCACATGGGCCTCTTGGGCTGGGGTGTGGGTGTCTTGGCTGGTGAGTGGGCCTGGGTTCACGTCTGGGATGCCAGCTCTGGGCAGCTTGCTTTTTTTATTTTTGCTTATTTTGGAGAGGTTTTTCTTTTCTTTTCTTTTCTTTTCTTTTCTTTTCTTTTCTTTTCTTTTCTTTTTTTCTTTTCTTTGTTCTTTTTAGTTATACATGACAGTAAAATGTATTTTGGCAAATCATATATACATAGAGTATTACTTATCTGATTAGGATCCTATTCTTGTGGTTGTACGTGATGCAGAGTTACCCTGGTGGTGTATTCAAATAGAAGGCCAGGAAAGTTATGTCTGGTTAATTCTACTGTCCTTCCTATTCTCCACCCACTCCCTTCCCTTCATTCACCTTTGTCTAACCCAATGCTCTTCTATCCTTCACCTCCTCACCCTCCCTTGTCTTGGGTTAGCATCCACATATCAGAGAGAACATTTGGCCTTTGGGTTTGGGGATTGGCTTATTTCACTTAGCATGATATTCTTAAGTTTCAACCATTTACTAACAAATGACATGATCTCATTCTTCTTTATGACTGAGTTATATTCTATTGTGTATACATACCACATTTTCTTTATCCATTCATCTGTTGAAGAACACCTAGGTTGGTTCCATAGCTTGGCTGTTGTGAATTGAGTTGCTATAAACATTGATGTGGCTGCATCACTGTAGTTTGCTGATTTGAAGTCCTTTGGGTACAAACCAAGGCGTGGGATAATTGGGTCAAATGGTGGTTCCATTCCAAGTTTTCTAAGGAATCTCCATACTGCTTTCCAGAGTGGTTGCACCCATTTGCAGTCCCACCAAATGGGCAGCTTTCTTGATCTGGGCTCTCACCACCTACTCAGAGTCATGTGTGAAGGGCTGGCTGGGCTTTGGGGCTCTTGGAATGCTATGGAGTGCTGGAAACACTTCCAGGCTTCCTGTAGCTCTGCAGAATTTCAGCCCTGTGGGAAGCCCTCCCTTACCTCCCTGACCAGTTCTCACCATACCTTCTACTTCTTATTGTGAGAGTTGCAACTTGATATTAATTTGTGAAATTGTCCATTTAATGTCCTCTAAGGAACTATGAACTCCACCAGGGTGCACAAAGTGTTGGACCCTAATGTGCTGAGTTAGGACCTGGCACATCCATGCTGCTCAATCAATATATTTTGGTTGAATGAAGAAATGATTGAATGAGCTAGTTCCTAGACATTGTTAACACCTATTGTATTTGATTCCTTGAGAGTTAGGCCTGATGCCCATTGGGGCTAGGGCTGGGGAGGGAACTTTTCCTTGTCATTAACCCTTGGACAGGGGTTATTCCCAGGTAGATGGACTCTGGCTGTGATGGCTGTGGTTTGGGGAGAAAAATGTAAACCCCAGGCCACATCATCCAGGGAGAGGCCTGGAGACAGAGTAGAGCCACAGGGGCAAGCACTGAGCAGGGGGTATCTAAGCAGCTGACCGCTATGGAGCGCTGGTCCAGGTTTTCATTTCATAAACACTACAATGAGGCAAATGACTACAGCTTGAAGTTTGTTAACTTGCTTTTAATCTGTTTTTTTATGATTACAAAAGTTAAAAAAAACCTGAGTGTCTAAAATGTCTTTGAAACCTCTATAATTATAGCAATGCAAACTGAAATGAAAATGAGTTACCATCTCCCTCCATTAGCTGACAAGAAGTAGATGGCCTGAGAGTGCCAGTACTGGTGAAGTGTGGGGAAGTCCTCTTACACCATTGGTGGGAAGCAAATCATAAGCTGCTTGGAGAGCCATTTGAAGTAAATGGTGGACATGATGCTCTCATACTCAAGGACCCAGTGATTTCATTTCTAGGTAGGTACTGTAGTCCAGCACCATGGCTCTCAAGCTTGTATCTGGATGCTTGATTAAACAGAGACAGGCCCCAGTCCCAGGGTTTCTGATTCAGTCTGGGGCAGGGCCTGAGTACTGCATTTCTATTGGGTTCTCAGGGGAGGTTGATGTGTCTGGTGCTAGGACTAGATGTTGAGAACCACTGTTTCAGTTAAACTCTTGCTTATGTGCACAGAAAAACATGGGCTAGTAATGTTCATTGTATCGTTTCTTAGAGCAAAAATCAGAAACAACTGAAAAGCCTATTGGTGAAGGGGTAAACATGGCGGCACATTGTACAAAGGAATAGATGGTATGATATTTCACCACATAATTGCTGCAGATTTTATACCAATTTTATTTTATTTTATTGCAAAAAAAGTGTGGTGTAACCATTTTGTGAAGCTTTTGTAAAAAAGGAATTGTGCCCATTTTACTTAAAAATAAGTTTTTACTAAACTGTCTTTGATCCTAGATTAGAATGCATGGAATACTTGTGAACCTATGTTAAAATTGAATGGTCCAAATTGAAATGCATCATTGCTTCATGACAGTTTAGAGAACATCTTTCTGATCTGAAAAAAACCACATTAGTTATTATTGATTTGTGCGTTATAATTGAAATATTATACTAGAAAAAAAATTTACTGTAGCATCGCAAAGTAAGGAGTTACAAAATTTAATCTTCCGTGTCTGAAGATTCTGTGCTGCTATTATCAGATGTGTTGTCCTCAGCTCCATTCCTAAGATGATTTTACCGCTAGCACTGCAGAGCATGAAACAAACCATGCACCTGGCTTTTGGAAATATACTAAGGAATTGTGCATGTGCGGAGAGCGTTCTAGGCTCCTGACTTGCAGTGTGCAAGACAAATGCACTTCCACAGGCCACTGATGAACACATTGCTGCTCTGTTTACCTTTTAAGTGGTGTGAAGAGCAGCATTATACCCTGTGACAATCATGCCATGAAAGGTTATGAACCAATTTTTTGACTGAAAACACAGGGTGCGATGATTATGCGATAAAATACTGTAGTTAAGTAAATGAAAGGAATATGTATATTTTGATACGAAGAGCTTTAGAAGGATATAAGTTACACAGTGTTAGATACGGTATGATATTTTATTTAAATGCTTTTCAAGTTTAAGAGTAACTTTAAATCGAATTCTATGTACACTGCATAATCCAAGTATAAAAACACAGACTAGACACACATCTAATCTAGAAAGTGTTGCCTCTGGAGAGGGTGGGGAGGGCCTGGGGCTGGAAAAAGAACACGAAGATGTCGATCTAATCTAATCAGTTGCTTGTACGCTTTAAAAAATAGTCTATGTTCTTTCTTCATTTTAGGGAGAAGTGACATGGCTTTTGTTGTATTATTCTTTGTGTTTTTCTATACTCCTTAAAGAATTTTAAAAAAATAGTAATATATGCTTATTGTAGAAAATGCAGAAAAGTATAAAGGTAGAAATTAAACACATCCACAAATGTACTGGTTTGGTGTTCTTTCCAGTTTGATTTGCCTGTTCAGAAAGAAGGTAGGGATGGTTCATGCTATTTACATTTTTTCAACCTGCTTTTGTGGTTTGCTATGAAATTATAAATAGTTCTCCATTCATTAAATTGTTTTGAGTGATTTCCTTTTAATTAGCTACATAGTAATCCATCCTATGGTGATACTTTTATTTAACCAAGACCCCACTGGTCTTTCAGAATTCCAGTTTTTTACTGGTATAAATAACAAGGTGATGAATATCTTAATTCAGCTTTATTTAGGTTAATTCTTCTTTGTCTGAAGGCAGCAATTTCCTTGAGCTCAGGTTCACATAGCGGGTGACCCTGTCTGTTCCACTGGGCCCAGGATGGGCCTAAGTCTGGGTGAAAGTGGGACTTGGGAAGCAGTTACCTTCCTGGAACCCTGGGAGGCCTGAGCAATGAGGCCTACAGAGTGAGGCTGCTTCCCTTGCTCCCCTCTCTGTTCATGCAGGTCAGACAGGTTTTCTGGATCCTGTGGGACCTGGTGTAGGGACATGGGGCAGTCAGAGATGAGGCGGCCTGGTGTAGATGAGAGACACAAGCAGAGCCACCGGGACCCCAGGTTGCTATGGTCTTGATAAGTTAGTGTTCCCAAAAGTCTCATGTATTAAAGGGTTGCTCTCCAACCTGCAGTGCTATTGGGAGGTGGTAGAACCTTGAAGAGGTGGGGTCTGGTCAGAGGAAGCTAGGTCACTGGAGGCTTTCCCTTGATGGGCTATTGGGACCCCAGTCTCTCTTTGCTTCTCACCAGCCATGAGGGAAACAGGCCTCCTCTGCCACATCCTTCTGCCATGATGTGCTGCCACAGGCCCAAAATAAAGGAGTTCACTGATCAGGACTGAAAACTCTGAAGCCCTGAGTCAAAATAAACCTTCCTCCTTAAAAGTTGTTTATCTCAGTTCCTCAGAAAACTTGGAATGGCCTCACCATTTGACCCAGTTATCCCATTCCTCAGTTTGTACCCAAAGGACTTAAAATCAGCACACTACAGTGATGCAGCCACATCAATGTTTATAGCAGCCCAACTCACTATAGCTAGATTGTGGAACCAACCTAGATGCCCTTCAATAGATGAATAGATAAAGAAACTGTGGTATATACACACAATGGAATATTACTCAGTCTTAAATAAAAATAAAAATATGACATTTGCTGGTAAATGGATGGAGTTGGAGAATATCATGCTAAGTAAAATAAGCCAAGCCCAAAAAAACCAAAGGTCAAATGTTTTCTCTGATAACTGGATGATGATACATAATAGGGGAGGAAGGTAAGAGTAGAATGGAGGAACTTTGGATTGTGTAGAGGGAAATAGAGCAGGAGGGGGTGGGGAAGGAAAGATAGTGGACTGAGACAGATATTATTACCCTATGAACATGTATGATTACACGAATAGTGTGAATCTACATTTTGTACAACCACAGAAATGAAAGATTGTACCCCAGTTTGTGTACAATGAATCAAAATGCAATCTGTACAAAGAAAAAAGAAAAGGAAAAAAAGTTGTTTATTTCAGGCATTTTGTCACAGTGATGGAAAGCTGACTAACATATAGGTTAAAGTACCTGAGTTTCCCCCCACTCAAGGCAGGGTTCCAAGGAGGGGGTGGTCAGCTGTGTGTCATGGGGACAGCTGGGAAGAGTTGGGGAAGGAGGTTACATGAGCCTGGGTGAGATTTTGGTGTTGTCTTTGTTTTGATTCATTTTGTCTTTATTACCAGCTTTATTGAGATCTATTTTACAGATCATAAAGTTCAGACATTTTAAGTATATGACTCAGTGATTTTTAGTAACTTTACTGGGTGGCACAGCCATCACTGTAAAGCTGTTTTAGAGCATTTCATCCCCTCAGTGAGATCCCTCATGACCATTTATAGTCACCACCCTCCCCGCCCATCTCCAGGCACCTGCTAATTTACTTGCTGGCTCTGTAAATTCACGGGGTTAGAGCACATGTCGAAGGACAAAGGACGAAAGCTGGATTTTAAATTTAGGTAATAGCGGGAAATGGCAAGACCTGGGGACAAGAGCGCTGTTTGTTCGCAGCAGAGAAGCAGCTCCACAGCCTTTGACTTGAATGAACTTCCACACTTGGAAGCTTTCAACAGTTACCAGCTTGGTACCTCCTGGAAGCAGCCTCTACCTTCAGTGGGGTAAAGATTTTCTTTCCTTTAACCTCTCAGATGGCTGGATTCCTGCTCTTCCCACAGTTTCTGAGCTCACTCAGGTGGATGCAGCGATGCCTCTGGCTTTGGAAAACATTCTCTGGCCTGGCAGTCACGGGCCAACTGGACTGGGGGTCCTGGTGGAATCATGCTGGGAGCTTGGAGGCCTGCAAAGGATCCCTAAAACATAAGGGGTCTCTACTCCCTTGATGTTATCTGACCTGGTCCTGCTGAGGGAGTCCTCACGATCTCTGCTCACCTTAGATCCAAATATTTTCACCCTGAAAATGAGAGAAGCGTGGGGCCGATGGTGTAGCTGGGTGATAGAGAATGTGCTCAGCATGCCTGAGGCCCTGGGTCCGGGGGCCCAGACCCAAAAATGAAGAGGGAAATGTGAGCGGATTGCCCGTGTTGGTCTGCCTGCCTTCATATAATCAGGAGTGCTTTGAGATGCCAGCTACAAGATTCTTTAAACTAACATTTAAAATCTTTTTAAAAAGAATGCCAGCCTGCTGCAGGAAAAGGTGCACAATAAAAATCTAAGGTCAATGCTACGATTTTACCTGATGATAGCCACTGCTGCATTTGGGGGTATGTCCTTCCTTTCTCTTTATTTATTTATGTTTTAACTTCCATGGGATTTTGTTGGCTTTCATTGAAGCCCCACGATGGTGGAAGAAGGTGTTTTAGACCGTCAGGGCACCAGCCCGGGCTCCCGCTCTGGCTGAGATGGGGCTGCTTCTGGCACTTTGACCCCATTGTTCACCCTGCTCTCAGTTCCCCTCTGCCTCTGAGCAAGGGGCTCAGCTCTGGGAGAGCCCCTCTGTCTGGGGCATTTTCCACTGTGTAAAGGAAGAGGCGACCTGATGCTGTTAGCAGCTAGAAACTCTCTGAAGAGCTTTGGGCAGCAGACTGCAACATATCCCAGGATAATTCCATTTTTACGGAAGCTATTCCCATTAATCATCTGCTAATGACTTTCCAACAGAGGCAATTAAGAAGACCTAGGATTAAAAAGCAGCCCCATATTCATTTTACATCTGTCTAATTACCCCGAAGTTCATGGAGCCCGGAAGAATGTGAAAAATGGACTCCAATTCTTCTCCTTTGTACTAGGCATTTCTCTCTGGGTTTGGCTTAGTTCCAAGGAAAGGTGGCCTTAGGAGTGTGTGTGTGTGTGTGTGTGTGTGTGTGTGTGAGTGGGGGGGGCAGGAGAGAGAGAGAGAGAGAAAGAGAGAGAGACTCCCAGGCCAGTCTCAGAAGGACAGGGTTTGGGTTCTTGGGTTCTGCTAAGTCTGAGGAAGGCTTAGAGGCTGGACAGGAGCTAGGGCAGGGACAGTCTGAGGAGGGGGAGCCCAGAGAGCTAACCTGCTGAGGTTGAAGGGGAGAGATAGGAAATGCTCCTGAGGTGGACCCCCACACTGAACTGAAGAGCAGGGGACAGGGAGGTGAAGTGGGTGTCCCAGGCATCTTGTGTCCCAGACACAGCCTCAGGCATCTTGGTGCACTCTCCTTCAACTCTACTCCCATCTACTTCTCCCTCAACTCTGGGGGTCAGGCTCTTGGAACCACAGTTTGGACCTAAGGAAAAGAGGTGAAGGGACTTGCTGGAAGTCACATAACTGACGGAATGACGCAGGGCGGTCCTGGCACCTCTCCTAGCTCACACAGTGTGGACTCACACAGCCCAGCCTGCACTCCAAGGTTCAGCCTCAGAGAAGCTGAACGACTTTCCTTTTCCACTGCTCTGGGAATAACGCTCGCCTGCCTTTCAGGAAATGAAAGGTAACTTAAGAATGTTCGGAGTGCAGTGGAGATGGGAAAGAGGCATTCTTGCCCTGCCGGGTCCCCTGGGCAGTCACTTCCTGCAGGTGGGAACTGGCTCTCCAGCAGCACCCCCACCACAGGCCTTGGTTTCCCAGAGGGTGAAACCATGTGACCATGTGACCCTCTTCCAGGAGGGGCCTGAGGCAGAAAGGGAAGCCCCGCAAGAAAGTGCAGAGCAGAGAGGACAGGTGGACCTGGAGGACAGAGGACCCGAGATTGACAAGTTGAGATCATGTTCAGGATGCCAGTGCCCAAGGGCAGTTATGTTCAAATGAGGGGCCAACAAGGGGTCTGGACATGGGTCCATTGTGGAGCAGAGCAGGAGCCACAGCTTCCGGTCATCTTTTCCCCAAAGTGGACCTCCCTGAATTGCACTTACTCCTATGGCAGGCAAGATGCCCTCATTCTTCCAAGGTTGGGGAAACCTCCCAGGCCACTAAACAAAGGGGAGTCCTCCTTTAAGAACTACACAAGTCATCAAACCCCCAGCCCTAGACATGGACCTTTCTCAGGTCTCATACACATTTCTGTTACAGGGTGAAGTCTGGTTTGGAAATGGAGAATCTGTACATAGATGGGATATTCTGAATCTAGATATATAATAGGGGGCCTGGTGGGCCAATCCTTATTTAAGAACGTTAATTCTCCCATCTCTTGATATAACTCTAATGTTTCCTAGGACTATCCTGTTTTTCAAGATAGACCGAAAAAAAATACAGATAAAACTTTAATGTGATGTCTTTCATATCTGTGCACATTAAAGTGGTTAAGAGTCACTTTATCACATCATATTATAAATTATTTATTCCAGAGAGAATAAATCTTCAGTCTGTTTCATCTTGTAAAGTGCTTCATATTTTCTACCTCCCTTTTGAAATATGCTGTCAGCCAATTTCTCTCCCTCTTTCAATTAAATATATAGAAAATTTTTATCATAAAGCCCAGTGAAATTAATGGATCCTTAATTAATTCCCAAAGCTGCCCAAGTTCAAATAATTACATTGGACCAAAATGTAAACCTTCACTTGATTATTTTAGGATATTATCTTATCAGATTTATTCCAAATTTTATTTTCTATTTTTATAGTATTTTTAGTATTCACATTTACAGTATTTTTCCAGGTTTCATAGTATTCTTTGAAATGCCTATTAGCACATTTCTAAAGTCAGACTTTTTTTTGACAAAGTATCCTAATTTGATTAATAGTTTTAACAGTAAGGATGGGTTTGATATTTAAATTACATGACTTTAATACAATGACTTTAAATTACATGACATAAATAGAATAAAATAGATTTCACTTTCTAGGTTTTGTGAAAAATATACAAGTTTTATGATTGGAATTTTTCCATATTCTTATTGATACATGATAATTATAATTAATGGTGGGTTTCATTGTTATGTACTCCTATGCACATACCATATATTGATATAATTTGGTCAATTTTGTTCCCTAGTATAAAAACATATTTTTAACAAGTGATCATACATATTTTATTAAAAATATTTTGTTGGCAAAAGTTTAGTTAAATTGATAGTTTGATTTCCCAAACTTTTCTGAAAACAAAGGGTTAAATCAAGTGCCTTCAAGGGAGAGAGTAAGAGGTTTGATTAATAATCATTTCATAAATCTTAGTAGAACTAAGATTCCCAGCAAATGACCAAAAAAAACTTTATAGAGACTGGGTAAAAAGTTCTAAGTTCTAAAGTTTCCAGTTTTTTGTTTTCATCAAAATCAGACAGTAGTTTACTATATAATTTTTATGCATGTAATTCAGTAGCTGAGAGAATTAAATGATGGTGTTGCTAAAACAAAACTTCCACTCCCATCTACTGACATGAGTCAAGTTTCCCAGCGTGTCTATTTAAACAATAAGAAAAATAAGTACAGACTGGTGCTCATTAGAGCAATAAGTCACGTTCTTCAACTGATACATGACCTAATTGGAAAAAAGCCAACCCCATTTATCTCAGTAAGAAATGCACTTGTAATAAAATTTTCTTTTAAAGTTTTATAATTGTTAAATTTATATATTTTTTCTGGCCAATTACATATTAACAATTTTAATAATAAAATCTAGAATAAAATATTTTAATACTTAGAACTCTAGCCATAACAATTTAAAAACTAAAACTAGATGATTTAATGTATGTTCATGTTTTTGTTACAGAGAGGGATGATCCAAAACACATCTTTGAGCATGAAATTACATTGTATAAAGATAAAATTCTGTGTGAGAAATGGAATGAAAATGAGTTAAAAAATAACATAATATTGGCACCAAAATAGATAATGTAGACTAATTGTACAGAATAGAAGACCCAGAGACAAACGCACCTGAATACAGTTATCTCATACTAGACAAAGGTGCCAAAAACATACACTGGAAAAAATGAGTTCAAAGAGAAAAGGGAAGATGTAAAAATTTGAATTAAAGGACTTGTCCACATATTTTCAGATAGAAGGTAGAATATCAAATTCATAGAGGCAGGAAGTAGCAAGGCAACTTCCAGGAGCAGGAGTGGGTACCCCTGGAAGAATGGGGAGTCATTGTGTAAATGGGTAGAGTTTCAGTTTTGCAAGATGAAAAAAGTTCTGGAGCTGGATGGTGGTGACTGTCGCAGACTTAATGGTCAGAATAGTAAGATGTTTTCAAACAATTAGAAAAATAGGTGGGAACAGGATCAAAGTGTTAGGATATTTAGATTCTATTCGGTACAATCAACAGAATGATGCAACAATTTCATTTTTAAATGGCAATGTTTGCCCTGCACGAGGAATCACATGCTTTGCAATAATTTCACTTACAATGAAGAAATTTTTGGTATCAACTTAAAATGTGTAGAGCGCCCATAGATTTTTAAAATTAATTTAGGGCGTTCTGCAGCAGAAACACATGAGGGTTTTTGCTCCAGGAAACTCAGGTCTCCTGAGGTATTTCTACAGTTCCACAAAACTGAAGAGTTTTCCACTAAAAGTGAAGATTTAAACTGCCTGAGGGAGTGTCACCTCTTTCATGAATTTATATTGGAGCTCCCCATGACATTTCCTTAAAGGAGTAAGGGAAGCAGGAGGAGGGAGGAAGGGGAAAAAGGAAGGAGAGAGAGGAGGTGGGGGAGAGAAAGAGACAGGGAGAAGATGAATTACTGTTTTCAAAATAAAAATGACTTTAATTTAAAACCACATCTCTGCAGTACACTTCTGGACAGGGCACCACGACATGACCAAGCCTATCTGACCCTGTTCCCTGTGCAAGGACTGTTAACTTCTCTGTGTCGCCCTCCTCTTCGCTTCTCAGGCAAGCATGCCATCTCCATCTTTCCTGTGACTTGATCTGCAGACTCCTCTGTCCCCTTTGTGCTGGTCCTTTCCCTCTGGTTCTTTCTGGTCTGCCACCATTTGCTCCCCAGTGTCAAGGCAGGAGAGGAAGGTCACCATAGCCATGAGGGGTGAGTGAACACAGGCACCAGGCACAGCTGTACGTAACGTGAAGGTTGGGTTCAAGGCTCAGCACATTAGGGTGGAACCTGTATAACCCATGTTACCCTTAAAAAATCTCCTGGGAAATGTAACATCAGAGTCAGACACTGTGTCTCTGGAAGTCCCACCTGGTCAGTTTTTCCTCTAGCACTGACATTATTGAGTTCTTTGAGCATCAGAGGAAGTGGCGGACACGTATTTGGGGACTATGCACTATGAGAAAACATGTCTCTTTAGTCTTTAGGATCATACTCTGCCCAGTGGACGGCTCTTTCTCTGACAGTGGATTAGTGATTCTTCAGGTTACACCTGTGGGCACAGCTACCCTTCTTCTAGCCTCCTGATGACCAGGTGGCTGTTGTAGAGCATAGTCAAGGTTTCATTGCTCTTCATGGAATACAACCTCTTTTCTGATGTGCGTCTCCTGCACCAGGTTGCAAATGGCCCCAAGTGTAGGTGGCGAATGGCCAAGGTTCTTCATAGTTCCTCTCATGGAGTCGGTTTTCCTTTTCCTTGAACCTGGCCTTGCCTTATGCCTGCTCTGACTCACTAAGGGAGGCAGAAGTGATGCTCTGCGGAGTCCAAATCAAGGCCTCAAGAAGTTGTAGTATCTTGCTTGTGCTGCCTTGGATTTCCACTGCCACTGAGTGAGGCTGCTACTGAGACCTGTGGAGAACTGTGAGGTGGCTGGCAGTTCCTGTGTGTCTGTGAGGCTGCGCTAGACCACCCAGCCCAGACGAGCTCTCAGCTGGAACTGTGTAAGTGATCCCAAGTGACACCAGCAGAGAAGTCACTGCTCGTGCCAGCCCAAATTGCTAACTTGCGGAACTATGAACCAATACAGGTTGTGGGAGGCCATTATGTGTTGGGATGGTGTGTTAGCTGTTGCAGTGATGGTTGTTTGTAAAAATTTGTGCTCCCCTTCCATATTGTGGGTTTGTTATTGGAAATTGGCTACATTTCCCAACTTCCTCTGTATCAGATATGCCACCATGGAACTGGTGCTCACCAGGGGTATGTCACCATGGAACTGGTGCTCACCAGGGGTATGTGAGTGGTGACACGCAGTTCCCCTGGGCTGAGGCTATAGGAGTGATGTTGACTGACAACAGAGGACTTCTGGGTCCTGGGGGCTGGTGAAACTATAGGATCCAATGTGCCTGAGCTCCTGGTCACCATGTGGCAAATTTCCCCTCAATAAGAGACACCAGCACTGAATGGTATAAGTGATAAATGTGTATTTTTAAGACTTTGAAAGATTGGAATGTTTATTTGAGCAGATGACTAATGCAAGAGCTCATGATGACAAATCATTGTGTTGGACACTGTTCCACCCACCTTACATTCATTAACCTACTTCATCCTCCAAGCTACTCCACAAAAAGGTACAACCATCCACAGCTTAGAGAGAAGGACACCAAGATTCAAAGGGATTATGTTACTTTCCCAGGGTCACATATCTACAATACAGTTGGGCTGGGTTGTTGGAAAACTGGTGTGGTAACTTGTGTGCTAGGGTCTTGGCCCCTGCCCTGCCATGGACTCACTGTGTTCCGCTGCCACCTCTGACTCTGAGTATCTTGTCTATAAGATGGATTAGGAGTGAGCAGGTTAAAATCCACAAACTTTCCTTTATGGCTCTGAAATCCTGGGCTTCTATTGTGCATTAGTCTGTTTTACATTACTATAATGAAATGCCTGATGTAGGCTACTTTTGAAGAAAAACGTATTTCTTTAGCTCCAAGGTTTGGAGGCTGAAAGTTGAAATAGCATGGCATAGAGATTGGTGAGGGCCTGGTGAGGTACATAATAGGAAAGTATGTGGGAGGAAGGATCACATATCAATGTGGGAAGTCAGAGAATGACTCAGGGGGCAGGCTCAGCCTTTTATAAAAACTTGCTCTCTGGAGAACTCATTTCAGAAGACCAGTATTCTCTACCAAGGATGGTGCCCTCAATGACCTAAAGAGCTCTCATTAGGCCCCACCTCTTAAAGGTTCCACACCATCTCCCAACACTGTCATCTGAGGACCAAACTCTCAATGAAGGAACTTCTGGGGGAACAAATAACATCCAAACTACGGCATATGATGCAAGGAGAAAGGTGAGTCATGTCATAAGGGAATAAACAGCAAGGCCAGACTGAAACTCTGCTTCTCAAGTCATGGAGGCCCATTCTATCTCTGGATTCTTCTGCAGTCACCAGGGTGGCTAGGGAACACGCTGACTTGTCAAATTCTGGGATCTGCAGTTTCTCTGATTCAGAGGCAGGATGTGTGATGCCTACACACTGGCATCTCTCCAGGGAACCCCAGGCATTGCAGCTCCTCCTCAGCACTCTGGGAACGTTGGTGCTCGGTGTTAGCATAGGCCTAATGTTGCCCGGTGGGGTACAGACCCAGGGGCTGACAGTGTCAAGCTGTGCCTTAGATGAGGAAGCTGGAGACAGCAACTCCAGGGTTTTGGACAGAGACTTACAAAGCCCTTTCCCCTATGTGTTAAATAGGAAAGCAAAAGCCCAAAGAGGCAAAGGACTTACCCAAGTTTCCCAGCTGGTTGTGGGCTAAGCCTCCAGCCCAACTTTGACTGCTAGTCTTGGGCTTCTTTCCTGAATAGTACTGCCTGCCCAGTTTGGGCTGGAGTCAGCACATTGAGGTCTTTTGGTTGTGTATTTCTCCCCAAATTTCTGATGCAGGAAAAGATTTTCAAATACAGCAGGAAGAAGCTTCTATTTTTGAAAAATCCAATCCAAATGACCTCAGGTGGAGAGAAGGACTCTGCAGTCCTGTTGGCTCTGGGCCCTCAGCTGCCCTGTTCTTCCCCCGAGGGCCTTGTAGTAATCCCAGTCAGACTGACGTCATAGGGTGTAGCCATGTGGCCTCTTTCGGCTTTCTGCACAGCTTCAGTCCATTCAGACACCTGGCATTGGAGAGGAGGCCTGGACACTGCACAGATCATTGATAAACCTTGATTTCCTTATCTTTGAGGTACGAGGAGGGAAAGTGGATTGAACTAAACAGTCTCTAAGATGCCTGTGACCTCCTCCTCCAGGAAGGAAAAGGTGTACTGGGAAATATATATATATATATATGTATATATATATATGTATATATATGTATATATATACATGCACATATATATACATATATATATGTACATATACATATATATACATATAAATGTATATATACGTATATATATACATGCACATATATATACATGCACATTCCTAGCAAGCTTTGAAGTTCAATATTTCCAAAAGAAGCTTGAATAGAAAAAGAATTGATATTAATTCAATCCTCTAGTTACATAACACATGTTTCCTTACATAAATGGGTAGGGAAAAAACTACCCAGGATTATACTCAGGACCCCGGGATGGAGGCCAGGCTGTATTTTGACTCCTTTGTTGCTTAGTTTCATCTTTGATTTTGCTTCTTTGGCTTGATTTTGCTTCAGCCATGGTTGATGGAGCATCTAGGCCCATTGCTTGGCACGCTCACAAGCAGGGTGCTTATGAAATGCTGTGGTGAGGTGGAGACACTACAGTGGGTTGCTGTACCCAGTGAGGAGCCTGGCTAGACATGTCCTGACTCACCTTGATTCTAGACTTTGGTCTGAGAAGTGTTGCTTCAGCCATGTTAGTCAGGACTCTTGATTGAATGTGCCAGAAACCCTTGCTTGGGCACAAAGGGGAATTTTTGGCTCCAGAAACTGGGATCTTTCCAGGGGTGGAGCAAACACCATGCGTGACTGAATTAAGGGCTTAACAATGTCAGATACCCCTCTCTCGTTCTCTCCTCTGCAAGGCTCAATCTTATTTCTTTCTTTGTGAATTGTCTCCATCATTCTCTACTCCACATAGGATTACCTGGGATGGGGGCACCAGGGGAGGGGAGTGGCCCGACTGCAGATCACCCCAGTTGTTCACTCTGAAGAAAGAGGCCTCGGGTATTCAAGGCCCTAAAGAAAAGCTCCACTCAGTTCCCTCTTGCTACAGGTCCACCTCTGGGATGAACATCATGTCCAGGCTAGGTTAGGGCAGAGGGTTCTGCCGTTGATGATTAAATAGAATCATATGGATGGTTCGGGTGGGAGGAGCAGTTTTGTAAGTGAGGGGTACTGTTATTGGAGTGGGGGTCAGAGGGATCTTGTGAGAAAACTCTAAACAATAGGCATCCACTAAAGATGTGGTATCAGAGCCAGGCATGGTGAACACCTATAATCCCAGTACCTTAGGAGGCTGAGGCAGGAGGATGGCAAGTTTGAGGTCAGCCTCAGCAATATATAAAGGTCCTCAACAACTTTGTGAGACCCTGTCTCAAAAAAAAAAAATCAACCAATTAACCAACCAACAAACAAATAAACAAAAAACTCTATGGGGACTAGGGATGGAGCTCAGTGTAAAGCAATGATGGCTTTTAATGACATTAAAAAATATGGTATCAAGTACCAGTCATAAGAACAGACGGGATTTAATACAAAGAAGTGTTAGGTATAAAGTCATTGACCGGGTAACTTAAAGGGTAAATGGAGACCCCTAAGGTGTGACAGAGGTAGCAACTGCAGAAAGCAGGTAGCTTCCCTATGGCTGAGAGAGCACAGGGGAATTTGGACACAGAGCAGGGTTCTGTGGGGGTGAGGCCATACTTGGGGAGGGGTCTCCAAGCTCAGACAAGGGTCACATGCCTGGCACCCAGACATCTGAGCAGGGGGAACCGTCCAGCTGCTCATGTGATTCTTGAGGGCCTGGTCGTGGGAGAGCAGTTGAAGCTGCAAACTGGGCTCAGCTGCTGCCATAGTTCGAACTGCGTGCAACAGGCCAGGTGGAGAATTGAATGGCGCCCCAGAAACAGGAAGCCCCCCAGAAACAGAAAGCAACACACGGGAGAAAGCAAGTCTGTCTCCCACTGCCAGCCTTGCAGCCTCTGACCAGCGCGCCCGGCTCAAAGTGGAGCTGTGGAGGCGGAATCCCAGCATCACCAAGGGGCACAGCGGAGTGGGTTTGGGGCACAGAGGCAATGACTTTATGACTGGCCCCATGTCCTCTCTCAGCCTCTGGCCGGTGCAGCCTCCTGAGCAGCCATCCAGGAGACAGGCTGTAGTCCAGGGACATGCCTGACTTACCCAGGCATCCTCCTCAGGACCCAGTACCTGTTCCTGGCAGAGTGGTTCCTAGTGTGTGTTATACACAAGCAACTTGTGTGGCAGGAACTCACACAGGGCAAGTGTGTTCTGGGGCAATTGCAGAGCCCTCCCTGCCTGGGCTTTAGAGTCTGTCTGTCTGTCTTTCTGGGGGTGAGATTCGGGCTTTCCCTGGAGTTCTGAATGGGGCATGGGAAGAGGGTGTTGCACCTGGACTGGATGACCTGGGGCAGCTGTGGCCAAGACCTGGTGGATATACCTTCAACTCCTCCTCATTCTCACTCACTTTCTGATGGAATCAACAAAAGGATCCCAGCTCTGCCACTTAGAAGCTGCTGTGTGGCTTTGGACAGGTTATTGGACCATTCAGAGATTCAGTTTCCCTAGAATGGTCCCTCAGTCCCTCAATCCCTGCACCAGGAGACGGGGAGAGACTCTTGGTTCTCTTCATCCCATCCCATCCTCTCCCCTTTCCCCTGCTCCTTGCAGGAGTGATACTTTATTATAATGTATCACATTTTTGCTTTGAAAGCAGTTAATAACAGCTTGGAAAAAAGTGAAGACCCAGGACAAGTGGGACTTGCTGGGCAGAGTTGGTGGACAGCCTCAGGATGAGGCGGGACCCCAGGGTATGGAGAGAGAGAGAAAAGGAAACAAGAAGGCTCGGAGGGTAGGGCTTCTGCACCACCAGAGGGATGCAGGGGACCAGGTGCACACCTGTGCAATTCAGCCAGTGGAGGTTTTTAGTAGTCTCCTCAGGTGGAAGCTTGAGCCTCCCAGCCTCCAGCTGCTTCAGAGCAGAACGGCAGGGATAATTGGGATAAGGGCCCCACAGAGATTTATGCATCGTGTGAGAAAAGGGATTAGTCCAGTTCCCAGTACAGAGTAAATGCTCCAACCATAAATGGTAGCTTTTAGCTCCTTCATGACTGAATCAAACCCGCCTGTCCTAAAGGCCTGCGCGGGAGTTACCTCTCTCACTATTCTCAGGTTCTTTCAAGACAGGGCCCAGTTACGGTGCTGTGCAGAGAATAGGTAGCTCAGTGAGTGTGAGGAGGTTCTGTGTGGCAGTGTGGCCCAGGCCACTGTTGAGGCAGCAGTGCGAGTGGTGGCAGATGTGACATATTCCAAAGGGGAAGAGTGGCAGACGGGCAGAAGGGATCAAAGTACAGGGCCCTCTTTTCAGGCAGGGAAGAGATCAGTGGAGAGCTAACTTGGTCCTGAGGATTGAGAATGTTTCTAGACTTGCTTGGCATCCTCCCAGGCAAGGAGCACCTGCTTCTCCAAAAGCCATTTAGTTTCCCTTTGTTGATAGCAGCTCTTGTGTGAGAGTGGTTTAGGCTATTTCCTTCTTTTCTTTTGATGAACCACTCCAGTGGGAAGATTCTAGTTCCTGGTCACTTAGAACTGGGGCTGATGGGCTGGGTCAGAGTGACATTTTTCTGAGGCCTCGGCACAGTGAGCACCAGGCCCCCTCCCCTCTGCTGGGTTGTTCTGTTTAGTTCCTGCAGTTTGGCCTCTTCTCTTTGGAATTGGTGGGTGGGGCTGGCTGGTGGAGAGGTGTCTGATACCAGACTTCTAGCACTTTTTCCTGGCATCCTGACATACAGGTGGACATGCTTCCCCTTCCTTCCCTGATCAATAGCTGTCCCTGTGGGGCCACCCAACTTGAAACATGAGAAGTAGAGAAGGATGACTCTGGAGTCACCTGCCTGGGTCTGAATCCTAACTTCCACCTGTAGATTAACTCCCCCAGGGAAGTATTGGGAGGCTCAAGAGAGATGATCAGGGCTAACAGTTGGCACAGGGATATAAGCATGATGGAAGTGTCACAAGCTTTTATTAGTAGGAGGGTATATGGGTTTCTTGTGGCTGTTTAAATGAACTGCAATAAACTGGGTGGCTTAAAACAACAGTAACTTTTTTCTGGAGTTTGGAAGTCCAAACCCAAGGTGTTGGCAGGGTTGTATTCTCTCTGGATGTTCTGAGGACAGTGTGCTCCCAGCCTCTTTTGGTTGTGGGGCTGCTGGCGCTCCTTGGCTTGTGTCCTCAGCACTCCAACCTTCAAGGCCGGTGCTTCAAACCTCTTCCTGATCCAGCTTAAATGACCCCATCTGCATGAGGTCAAATCTCCCTCTACCTCACTCCCAGAGATACAAGTGATTGCATTTGGGGCCTGTCCCTGTATGATTTTCTATCTCTAGACCCTTAATCTTATCTGCAAAGGCTTTTTTGCTATATAAGGCAACCATCATAGCCTCTAGGAATTAGGATGGTGAAGTCTCTTAAGTGGCCAATTTTCAGTCTATCAAAGGGACAAGTTAGAGGAAGGGGGGAGATTGTCTAAGGACAGGTTCCCCACTAGCAGAATCTTGGATGAAGATTCCCAGGTATTAGATTTATTAGGAAAATGCTTCTGGGAGAAACTGTCAAGAGATGGAAGAAGCAGGTCAGGAAAGGGGAAGAAGCTCAGAGGTGAGATGCGAAATGCCAGTCTCACCCTAATCTCACTCAAAGCCTTAAGAAAAGGCTCACTGGTTGGCACCAGTGTGTGGTGACCCAGGCCTGTAATCCTAGCTACTCAGGAGGCTGAGGCGGGAGGCTGAGGCAGGAGTATTGCAAGTTGGAGGGCAGCCTTGGCAACTTAATAAGACCTTGTCTCAAATAAAAAAGGGCAGGGGATGCAGCTCGGAGGTGAAGCACCCCTGCTTCAATCTCTAGTACTGTAAGAAAAGAGAAAAAGGAAAAATGAAAAACCACACTGATGAAATTGAATCTTGCTTTTATCAATATCTGATCCTACTTCCCCTCTTCCCTGTCCTTAAGGAAATTATTGTTATAAATTTTGAATTTTTCCTTCTTGTCCATTTAAAAAGAATTTTCAATAGATACCTGTGTTAGTAAGCAATATGAAGTATTACTTTTGTATTTTCAAAAAACTCTATAATGATATAAATACATGATATCTCACTTTATACATATTTTTCCACTGTTTTTGCACTTAGTGTAGGTATGGGGAATCTGTTCATGTTGGGTCATAGATACTTAATTCATTCATTTTAACTGTTTCAAATTAAGATATATCAGTTTGAGTTGAGTCATTATTTTCTTGATGGAAATTCACGTTGTTTAAAAATATTTTCATTACTACAACAAAATCAAGATGTCTCCTTCCCCTCAATAGTTTCTCTGGGGTTACTACCTTGGGAACTTTCTGGAGCATAAAATATGTGCATTTAAGAATTTTAATAATGACTGCAAATCTGTCCACCAAATGGGTCTGCTAATTTATCCCCCCCAGCAGTGGATGAAGGCTCCCATTTTTCTCACAAAGATTAATATTGTCAGACTTTCAATTTGCTTCCAAAACTCAAGGATGGAAATGATATCCTAATATTTTAACTTGTTTTCTGTGAGTGCTTGAGAATTGAGAGATCTTTTTATGGTTTTGTTACTTTTTGGGCTCCTCTCTTGAATAATGTTAAAGTAAGAAAGTGAGAAAGAGGGGGTGGGGAGACACACACACACACACACACACACACACATCTCTTACCCTTCTTCTGTTGGGTTGAATGCCCTTTTTTGTACTGAGTTGTAGAAGGTTTTTATACATTCTTGAAGGACTTCGTTATTTTATTTTGCAAATAACCTGTTCTGTCACTTTTTGTCATCTTCCTATGACTATTTAAAGTATGGGTGCTCCTCAATTTACAAAAGGGTTCATTCTGACAAACCTACTACAAATCGAAAATTTCCTAAGTTGAAAATGCATTAAACACACCCACTGAACATTCTCATTCAGCCACATGGGGCACCAGAGTGTGGGTGATTCCCTGGTGATCTCAGGAAGGACTGAGAGCTACTGGTGCCCAGGATGGTGAGAGAGCTTGGTAATGTAGATTTCTAGCCTAGGAGAAGATCAAAATTCAGAATTTGAAGTACAGTTTTCTACTGAATGTAATGGATTTTGCTCCGTCTGAGAGTTGAAGAAAAAATTAAACCATTGTAAGTCAGGGACTGTCCAGAGTAATACCCCATGTTTTTAAACCTCTCAAATTGATGGTGATGATGATGATGATGATTGAATATTTAATTAGGTCCTACTGATTTCTCTGCTCCCAACTTATTGTTATGGACTGAATCACGTTCCCTTAAAATTCAGGTTGAACCCCCTGCACCTGCGAATGTAACTGTATTGGGAGATAAGATCTTGAAAGAGGTAATTCAGTTATGAGGTCCTTAGGGTGGGCCCTAATTCAATGACTAATGTCCTCATAAGAAGAGGAAATTTGGACACAGATGTTGTATATGCACAGAGGAAGCCTTCCTGAGGACACTGAGAAGGTGGCCATCTCCTAGCTTAGGAGAGGGCCTCAGCAGAAGCAGACTGACACCTAGACCAACTTTGGGCCTCCCAGACTGTAGTTCAAGTCATTTTGTTAGAGCAACCCTAGCAAATGAGGTCACATAACTTCTCTTTCTCTCCATCTCTCCCCCCCTCCCTCCCTCCTTCCCTCCTTCCTTTTCTTTCTTCTCTCTCTCTCTCTCTCTCTCTTTCTTTCTTTCATATTTTCTTTATTCCTGCTTCCAGCATTGCTTACTAGTTCTAGTTCTTTCAGTCTTAAATTGTCTCTGTACATTCAAAAAATATATTTATTTCACCTCACTCTGACTAGTACACCTTGTATGTCTCAAGTGGTAGTTTAAGTGGATGAAAACTTAGGAGTGATGCGAAGTTCTAAAGTAGTCTAGATGGAGCAAGCCCCACCCACGGATCCCCCCCTCCCCCAACTCAGGAATGATTTTCTTTGGTCATTTCCTCTAAGGGACAAGCCAAAATACATGAGGGCTTGTTTACAATTACGTTGGCTCTTTCAGTCTGGATATATTGAAAGAGGGGGAGGGAGGAAAATGATCTACCTTGCCATCCCTCTAAGGGTAGTTTCCTTAGCACAGGAAGACGGGCATCCGTTTTCTTACAGGGTCCCTGTTGATGGAACTCTCCTGTTATCTGAAGGCCATTCTTTTGTAGGTAATTTATAACTAGCTTTTATCATTTTTTCTTTGTTTATGTGGATGCCTGTTTCTCTTGCTTCAGGCTCAGTGTGCTTATTCAATGTAAGGCCACATATCTTTCTGAATCTCTGGAAAAATCTCAGCCATTATCCCTGGGGGATAAGAACTCCTCGTAGGCATAATGGGTGGCTCTCAGCCTCCCTCGTGTATCTTACTTCCCCCTCAGATTTCATCTCTCTTTATATATTTATATCTCTGCGACTTTCTTCAGTGACTAGTGGTTGTTTAAACTGATCATTAATTTTAGGAATCAATGATTATATTGCTCATTTCTGTAATTTCCTATTTGGCACTGTCTATCATTCTGATGATCTCTTCCAATGTTCTGTTTTTGCCTTATGAATTTATTCCTTCTTAATTTCTTTGAATAATTTGAGTGTAGGTGTTTTGTTTTGTTTTGTTTTGTTTTTTGGTACTGGGGATTGAACCCAGGGGCACTTAACCACCGAACCACATCCCCAGCCCTTTTTATATTTTATTTAGAGGCAGGGTCTCGCTAAATTGCTTAGGGCCTTGCTAAATTGCTGAGGCTGATTTCGAACTTGTGATCCTCCTGCCTCAGCCTCCCGAGTTGCTGGGATTACAAGTGTGTGCCACCACTCCTGGTGAGTGTAGCTGTTTTAAAGTCCCTTTCTGACTTCTATATGATTTTCAATTTCTTGCGTGTGTTTTTTGGTTGAATCTGCTGACTTTTGCTCCTGGCTTTGGATTTCTCCATATGCTTTGCAGTTTCGTCTTCTGTGGGGTCCTGCGTATGCCTTGGCTGTGGAGATTCCCCTCTGGAGCTCTACTGTCCCTGGTGGATGAACAGTCTCTAGGCCAGCGTTCAGGTGAGTTCCGAGTTTCAGGGCACCACAGCCGGCTGGCAGCGGAAAACCTGTCCATATCCTCAGGTTACTCAGACTTGATGTTCAGATGTCTTTTTGTTATTTTTTTATTTTACATTCAGATGTCTTGTGTGTGATTATTTCTGTCTCAGCCTGAGGTAAGTGGTTCATTTTTGTGCCTATTATCCAGGACAGGAAGTAGAGTTTTCTAAATCCCACTTCCCAGCCAGGAGAGCTCTTTCCTGACTGCTGACTTTATTCCAGGGATTCAGCTGCCCAGATTGTCTCCAGTGTCCATGTAGCTAAGGGGAACTTGTAGTTTAGCTTCCAAAGGACCATGCTAGAGAAATTTGCTATGGAAACACTTGGGTGATGCTTGTCTTTGATGCATCAGCAACTCTGGAGGAATCAGAAACCTGAGATCTCCTCTTTCCCTGGAACAAATGGGCTGAATGCTTGAGAATTCCAGTGAAGATTATTTGTAAATGTGTGAAAGACCCGAGTCTGGGCAAGACAGCTGAGTTCCAGAAAGGTTGGAGCATGACAGGGTGCGTGAGGTGGCTGCACCCATTTGCTGAGCTGGTCTTTGGGGAACGGTGCAAAGCTGCACCACCTATGACTCTGCTAAGGGCAATCCTGAGGGCACTTGAGGGTGGCCTGGGGTGGGGAGGGGGTCCTGGAGCAGAAGCCCTGTGCAAAATCCACCATTACAGAATATTTCTGAAGGACCTGTCGCATCCACAACTTGTTAGCATGAAAGACTCCCAATACTGTATGCAAAAAAATTGTGTCATGTTCAATTTGCAAATAATCACAAGGTACTAGGTGTGTGTATGGGAGCAGGGTAGCTGGGGTGTGGTTGTTGAGTGAAAGAGGATGTTCTGCCACTTTCAGAGCATTGCCAAACTGGTCCATTTCCAAAAACAAAATACATATTTGTTGATTGACTTGATTGTTAATTACAGTCTGCCTGCCAATCCACACAGCTACTCCATAAGACATGCTTAATCATTGTTGATGTTTTTCAAAGTGTAGTGTTGACAGTGTTTAGAGTCTTCTAAATATTTTTTTCTGGGTAGAGAGGCTTCTTCATGCTGGGGATGATGAGAAGTGTACAGTGTGAAGTGCCTAAGAGTTTCTCGTGGCACAGGCTTAATTAAGGTGTGCTGCGATGGGAGCACATTCAGGAATGGGAGCAGATGCAGGACCTTGAGAGAGAGACTCCCAGTTATATCTGGATGTCTGAAGCCACTTGAGTCCTGGCCAGGTCTAAGATCCTGACCCTGAAGCTGGAATTTCACCCTAGGCTTGTGCTAAGGATGCTCCCGGTAACATCCCTTTTCAAAGCATCCCTCAGTTCCAGCACCGCTGGGAAGCACTCTGAGTACCCCTGACTGCTCTTAAAAAGAGAGAAAATTCTCCAGAACATCAGTAACAACACATATATGGGTCAAATTTTATTTTAAAAATTTCACATTGAGCAGGAAAAGACCTGCTCTGCAAAGGAACACACCACATTGGAAAAAGAATATTCTTTTAAGTATGTAAGTTGCTGAATGAGTGGTTATATTGGTGTCCCCATTGCTCACCCAGTGGAATTTATTGGGTTTTTCAAAATAGAGGGCAAGTGTATTGGTGTATTATTTGTCTATTGTTGCATAACAAATCACCCAACACTCAGAGGTTTAAAACAGCAATAACTATTTAATGGCTCTCATGGTTTATCTGGGCCAGAGAATCAGGAATGGCTTGGTGGGGCAGTTCTGACTTGAGATCTCTTCTGAGGCTGCTGTCAAATGGAGGCTTGTCCAGGTAACTCATTGTCAGACTGGTAAGTGGGTGCTGACTGTTGGTGGGTGCCTCAGCTCCCCTCCAGCCCATGGGGATGCTTGAGTGCCTTCCCATCATGGTGGTTGGCTTCCCCCAGAGTGATCTGGAAGGCCACAAAGGAAGCTGCCATGTCTTTTGTGGCCCAGCCTTCAATGTCACATGCCATCTCTTCTGCCATATTCTTTGTCACCCATATCAGCTCTGATTCAATGTGAAGCTTGGCTAAGAAGGAGATGAGGATCAATGGGGACCATCTTGGAAGCAGGTTGCCATGGTCAATATAGAAAGCAGACACACTCTTAGGAGCCACCAGTTCTGCCTGAATGCACCCAGTTAGTAGCAATCATAGTTCAACAGGGCCATGGAGCTGATTACTTCCCAATACTATAAGGTCATATTTTTAATAAATCGAGGTTCTGTACTGCCTTAGACAAGACCTTCTTTGCTTCTCTGTGTTCATGGTGTTGCTCTTAGGAACAGTAAACATTTCTCACCCAGGTTTTGTCTAGATTGGAGTGCTTCAGTGCCTGCAGGGGTTGCTTTCAACTAGAGAACTTTGATAGGGATCAGTCAAAGCCCAGCATCTGTTTAGCCTTCTCAGACTTAGCACAGTCCCGGCTTGTTATCTCATTAAAGTCTAAATGTTGCTATTGCATGCAAGTCAATTATAAAGGAGACATTTCTCAGAAAGAGAAACATCATCTTTGGCTAGTCAAGCTACTTAATTGCAACAGTAGAAAGCAATTATGCTAATTTAAGCACAAAAGAATCTTCCTGATATTGGATCCTTTTCCACATCACTGGGAAAGACAGAATTGAGCTTAGAAAATGGAGCAGAACAGGAAGGTGAAGAACATTTCCCAGGCAAACCACTACCCAGAACCAGACTGCGGAGGAAGTTATTGCCACACCTGCTGGGAAACACAGAGCCTCCGCTGGCATTCCTGCCACCCCACTGCTGCTACTGCCCAGGACATAGGGCACTCATTATTGCTGCCCTGCTGCCACCTCTTGACGCAGTACCATGGTCAGGTTCCGCCAGCACTGAAACGTTTTCCTGTTCTTCATCATCGGATCCTGGCTCAAGTCTCGGGCAGGAAGGAATCTGACTGGCTGAGTGTAAACCATATACGCATCTCCTAGTCATGAGGGAGACTGGAAAGACGCAATCTGGCCTTCTCGACTTCCATGGTGGGAAGAGGGTTTAGCTTCCTATGAAGACTCATAAGGTGGTAGATTCTCACACAAGAACTGTTCCAGTGGCTGGCTTATCAAAACGACACGATAAAGCAATAACCTCAAAACACAGAAATGTCCAGTACAATTAGTTCCTGCCTGGAAAACATTTTAGGTTTCTTTTCTTTCTTTTCTTTTTTTTTCATGTGGAGAACTTGTGAGAAATTGACCTGAGCTGACTGATTTGTCAAAAGACCATAGAATGTCTACAAAAATGTCCAGTGAAAAATAATGTCAGGGCTGGGGATGTAGCTCAGTGGTAGGTCACTTGCTAGAACCACAAAAAGAAAAAGAAATAACAACCACATCAAAGTGAGAAGGGTTACAATTTGGGCTGGTGATGTAGAGTGCTTCCCTACCATGTATGAGGACCCATCCCCAGCACATGGAAAGGAAATGAAAAAAAGAATACTTACAACTCAAATCGAAGGACAAATAGCCCAATTTAAAAACTGGTCAAAGGATCTAAATAGGCTTGTCTTCAAAGAAGATGTACGAATTGCCAATGAAAGTGGTTCAATGTCATTAGCCATCAGGGAAATACAAATACGAATCATATTGAGCTACCATTTTACACTCAGAAAAATGGCTATAATAAAATAACAGATAATAATTAGAGTTGGTGAAGATGAGGAGGAAATGGAACCCTCACATATCTGGGGAGAATATAAAATGGTACAGCCACATTGGAAAACAGCCTAGCTATTCTTCAAAAGAGTAAACATAGAGATGTCATATGACCTAGCAATTCTATTCCTAGAAATATAACCAAGAGAAATGAAAATATTTGTCATATTGGGCAAAAACTTATACATAAATGTTTATAGAAGCATTATTCAAAGGTGGAAACAATCCAAATTTCCATTAACCGATGAGTGGATAAACAAAATATGGTATATCTCTACAATGGAATATTATTCGACCATAAAAAGGAATGGTATATAGATATCTGCTACAATACAGGTGAATCTTGAAAAAAGTGAAACATGCCAGATGCAAAAGGCTAGAGGTGGTATGATTCCCTTTATGTGACAGATCCAGAATAAGCAAATCCATAGGAAGGCAGTAGATTAATGTTTCTTAGGGCTAGAAAGAGGTTGGGGACTGGGAGAGATAGTGAAAATGTATAGGCTTTCCTTTTGAGATGAAGAGAATGTTCTAAAATCAACTTACCATAGTTGTGCATAACCATGGATATACTAAACCCCATCAAACTGTATGCTTTAGAGGGGTGGGTTACATAACATGTGGATTATATCTCAATAAAACTGTTATTTAAAAAGAAGAAATACTTGCTTATGATAGAAAAGTAAAGAGGAAGAGAAAAATTAAAACTTTATTAAATGTTAACATTTGGAATATGTTCTTTCACTTCTTTTCCAGGCAACAGTTTCTTGCAAATTATTTTATGTGTTTTTGAGCATAGTACATATTTAATTTTACCCAGTTTTTTTTGTCTAACATAAATATTTCTCATGTTTGTATTACAGTCTGTGATACAAACATTGTTTTTAGGGATTGCACAAATATATTTCACCAAGTGGCTGTTATTAAGCCTCAAACATTTTCCCCCGTTGGCATTTAAATTATCTCCATTTTTTTGGCTATCATGCCTATGCTTTGATGAGCGTCTTTGTTCATGAAGTTTATTTGAGATTTAAAATTATTCCTTGGGATAGATTCAGATGGGGGGATTATTGGGTTAAAGAGCTTGCATATTTTAAGGCTCTTGATAGTGCCAGCTTGCTCTGCAAAAGAGATTTTCTCCTCTCATGAAATGCCCTTTAAGAGAAAGAAAATCTCATGCTTCCCCTCCCCTCAACCCCCTGTGGCCTACACTCAGTTTTTCCCTTTGATCCCCTGCGTTTTCCCTCTCCCTCCTCATTTCTGTTGGAAATGGATCTGCACTGTAACTTATGCGGTCAATACTGTAGGTTTTCCCACCTGGGCCTCTGAGTTGATCTCTGTCTGATAATATCCAAGTCAGGGTATTGGATTTTTTCAAGGCATAAGTGCACAAGGACAAATAGCACAGGAGAAGCAGCCAGGCAATGACATTTGGAAGCTGAGGAGCCACTGCCAAGTGGTAACTGACCTAGCAGACCCAGTGAAGCTGAACGTGAAGTCAGTGGGGGGCTGGGGAGGCACAGCCCAAGGGAGGTCTGTGGGTGGTACTCAGGAATAGGGACACCTTGTTCTTCTGAAAGAGACAGCACAGGAAGGACTCAACAGAGAGGACCAGTTGTGGTCTGTTGACCAAGATCACTTTGCCCGCTTCCTGCCACCAGACACCTGTCTGCTCCACACCTCTGCTAAAGACTGTGGATTGATTCTTTGGAAAATATAAAACAGAGGGTGCTGGACTGGGGACCTGGGACCAGATGTTGGCAACAGGAGGATTATGTGAAAGTCTAGATGGTCAGTGATGAGGCACCCTTCTGCCCCACTTAGCTTCCAGAAACCAGCTGCTGGGGGAATATGCTGCAGGCAGGAGATGGATATATCTTCTCCAGGACCTGGGCTGAGAGAAACCACCAAATACTGATGTTGAGGTTCTAAAATGGTCTGGTTAGTTCCCAGATGGCCTGGTTAGCTCACCTTACTGTGAAGCCCACAGTGACAAGCCCCGGGCACACATGTGGTGCTTCCCGCCAGCACGCTCCGGCAGCACCCTGAAATGTGATCAGTCAGGAACTATTTAATCTCCCATTAAGAAGCATGGTATGTCTCACCTTGCATCCAAGTCATTTAGGGCTCTTTATGAAGCTGTATGTTTTATTGATGCCTTGCACATTAATTTTTAAGTTCATTTCTGCATTTTGTTGTCAGTTGTAAAAGAAACTTTCCTCCACATATTTTCAAACTAATTATAGGATATATTTGCATGAAAGTTATTGCTTTTTGTGTTTCTTTTATACCCCACTACTTCATCCAGCTTTCTTATTAATTCTTAAAGTTCTCAGAATAATCTTGGGTTTTATGGGAAGACGATTATGCCATCTGCACATTATGACGAGGTGTCTTCCTTTACTTTAGTTACACTTCTTTCTTCTGTTTCTGTGCGTTGGTCCCAAACTTCAGAAGAGTATTAATTAGTGATTGAGAGCCATCACTCTAGCCTGCTCTTGATTTGATAAGATGGCTTCTAAGCATCTTGCCATTAATTAGTTTGTCTGAAGTTGGTTTAAGAAAGATATTCTTTATTGTATAAAGGGAGCATTCCTTTCCCTTTTCTTTCCTCTTCCATTCTAGGAATAGATATGAATTTTATCAGTTTTAGTACTTACTAAGTTTGCATGCCATCTTCCTTTGACTTTCTGATATGTTCTGCTGAATAAAGTAGCGTCCCTTCAGTAACCCTGTTTTGAATGGGTTGGTTAGACAGAGTGGCAGAATCATGAGAGGACACAGTTTCCTGGGTCCATCCCCATGAGCAGCATCCCTGTGGTCCTCCTTCCCTGGCTATTTCTGCCACCTCCAGAGTCCCTGCAGGCCCTTTTAGGATGGGGACATCATTCTAATCTTTTACCACTCAAAACATGGTCCACAGACCAGCAGCTTCAGCATCTCCAGGTGATTATTAGAAATGCAGAATCTCAGATCCACAGAATCAGAATGACACTTACTGAGACCTCTCAAAGAGAGTCATGTGCACATTGAAGTCTCAGAAACACTGTTCTCACACAGGGGTACAATGGCTTCTCTTAGTTTCTCTTCTGCCAGCAGGACAGCCCTCCGTCCCACACAGCAGATATTGAGAGAAGTGCTCTCATACCATATGTGCACACATAAGGACAGAGATGGAGACAGAGAGAGGAAGCAGGCCTGGGGATGTGCATATACATGCATGAGCCTTTTTAGGATCCCTGGGCAAGTATCATGAATGACTGGTGATCAAAGGTAAGCCGAACTGCCCACATTCATGGCATGGGAAAGGGTGTGCCTGAGTTCGTGCAGGGAGGAGAGCAGAGAGAGGGAAATAGATTTTTCTAGAAAGGGGTGCCTAATGATTTGCTATAACCAACTGCACATGGTGACTCTTAAGGTGCCTGAGCTGTGGGGGAGGGGATGCTGGTGGTTAACCATCTCCAGAACTGGTGGTTAGCAGCCCTAGGAGGTAGGATTTCCTCCATTGATCTGGTTAAGAAGACTTAGACTCATCAAGACCCCTGTGTCTTTCTTCTTTGGAAAATGTCTGGCTTCTGCATGTGTTCCCTCATTTGTAAAACAGACAGACATCCGACCTCCAAGCCAAGCCCCAAGAGGACTCCAGGATGGTGAGCACCCGTTAGCACAGAGGCAGTTCACTATGAGCTCCGAGTTGGGGAGTTGGTGGTGGTCAAATGCATCTTCAGCAGGAGTGGCAACCGCAGGGCAGTGTTATCACCACCAGACACAAAGGATTCCCCGAGCTTCTGCCGGAGCTCAGAGGAACCCAGCAGAGTGAGAGATGTCTTTTCAATTGACCCCCAGGTTCATGTGAGAAAGACCCATATTGCACAGCATCATTTTAACCCTGGAACATAGATTGGGTCGACTTCAAAGAAGCTTGAATGTCAAAAGCATTCTGATATTAAGTTTTACAAGTGAGATAAAAAACCATGATTTAAGTCAACACTAGAGAGAGTGACTTGCTGGTACAGCTCGTATAGAACCAGGGACAGGGAGACCAAAGAGTGAGATGAACCACCACCTTACAGACGTGATTGTGTAGCAGGCACAGAAAAATAATCCTGCTGAGGACCTGCAATTTTTCAGACTGGTGAGTCATCTTTGGGCAAGAAGATGTGCAAGGGACTGACGCAACAGAGCCTCTGCCACTGGCCAGCGCCGTGCTAAGCAGTCTGTGGCCATGTGTGCTGGTTCGGATATGGTTTGAGTGTGTGTCCCAAAGGCTCCTGTACTGGAAACTTGGTCTTCACTGTGGCAATGCTGAGAGGTGGTGAAACTTTTAAGAGGTGGGGCAAAGTAGAAGGTGATTAGGGGATCAGGGACACCACCCTCAGAAGGAATGAGTGTAATTCTAATGGGACTCCAGTTAATTTCTATAAAAGTAGGTTGTTTCAACAAGAGCAAGCCTGGCCCTTAAATCTCTGGTTTCCTACTCACTGTGTGACCTCTTCTGAACTGTGCTCATACCATGATTCTATCCACCATAAGGCCCTTTCCAGAGACCAAAAGATGAGACCATTGATCTTGGACTTTCAGCCTCCAAAACTGTGATATAAATAAACCTTTTTTAAAATAAAAAGTACTCAGCCTCTGGTACTTTGTTATAGAATCAGAATGGACTAAGACACTATGCTTCCCCAACTTTAACATGCACTTGAATCCCAACACATTTGGGAGACCACACTCAAATATACCAAACTATCTTATAATCTCCCAGAAAGCAGTGTCCTCAGTTTTCAATGTGCTTACTAATCACTGAGGATCTTGCTTAAATGCAGGTTCTGACTTGGGATATTTGGGGTGGAGCCTGAGATTCTGCATTTCTTACAAGTTCCCAGCAGCTGACATGGCTGGTACTCAGTCCATAATCACAAAGGCCTGGCTTCCAAGCATCTGTTCCAGGGTTTCACAACCTTGCATGATACAAGATTTATTTGGGGGCTACCCAGGCCCAGTTATATTTTTGAAGAGTTCTCTCATTGATTCTAATGTTCCACTATGATTAAGATTCACTAATCTTGGCCTCAGAGTGTAGGGTGGAGTTGATGGGTAGGTGGAGACTAGGCTATTACTTGTACAGAAACGTCTTTGGAAATACATTAATGGATATGTATAGTTTCTAAACTATACATGCCCCCCATTTTGAAATGCATGTATGTTTCCTGAATTCACATCCACTTTCTCTTGATATTTGAAGGACATTACTATGGTCTGGATATTAGCATCCCAGAGGTCCATGGGTTAAAGGCTTAGTCCTTGTGGAGGTACAACTGGGAGGTGATGGAGCCTTCAAGAGGTGGGGCCTGGTGGGAGGTCCATTGAGACATGCCATCAAAGGGGAGTGAGGGACCCTGTTTCTTCCACTTTCCCTTTGTTTTCTGGTCCCTGGAATAGCAGTTTTCTATGCAATGTGCTCCCACCATGATGTGCTGCCTTGTCAGAAGCTCAAAGCAATAGGTCCCCAATCTTGTATTGGAACCTCCCAAGCCATGAGCCAAAATGAACTTTTATCTTTATAAGTTCACTATCTCAGGTATTTTGTTAGAATAATGGGAAGCTGACTAATGTAGACATTAAAGTCATAAGTAAGGACAGTGAACCCTAAAAAATTCTTTCAAAAAAACCCCAAAGTTGTCTGTGGACAAGAGACAGATCTTCTAGAAATTCTAAGTATGACTGGTAAAAATAAATGTTCAATCAGATAAGCTAAATAATGTAAGAGTTGAGACTAAGAACCAATTTAGTATTTTAAAAAAGAAATCTCTAGAAATAAAAGCAAAAGTACAAAGAGAAAATATCAGAGAAAAGCCAAGAGAGAAACAGAAAAATAGATCGGAGGTTTCAATATCTGTCTAATAGTAGTTTGAATAGAATACGGACATTTAAACAAGTAGAAGAAACATTTCCTGAACTAGGAGTCTTCAGACCGAAACAGCCCATCATGTCAGGAAGGGTTTATAGAGGCACATTTTGACACAGTGAGAACTCCAAGGATAAAGACAAAAAGTAGAAAAATGTACAGAGCTTTTTATGGACATCTTGAACAATAAGACTCAGGCTGGTGTGAAAGTCCTCATTAGCTATACTAAATGCTGGAAGCCCATGCTGTCATATTGGAGGATGGAGGATGAAATCAGTATCATTGACCAAAATCAAGGGGCCTGCAGGGCTACCTCCCCTGCTGAGGCTGGGGCAATGGGCCGGGAGCCTTCTTTATCTCCTCCAGCTTCTGACGGCTGCTGGCAGCCCTTGGCTTGTGGTCTCACTGCTCTAGTCTTTGAGGCCACTGTCTTCAAATCTCTCTTCTACCATCTTCACATCACCTTCTCCTCTATCCGCACGAGGAATCTCCATTACTTCTCTCTTACAAGGACACCTATGATTGCATTTAAGACCCACTTGAATAATGCAGGATAATCTCTTCATCTCTAAACCTTTCCCTTTATCACATATGCAGACTCCCCCGCTTCTCTCCCTGCATAGATTCCCATTCACAGGTTCCAGGGATGAGGATGAGTATCTTTGGGGAGGCCAGTTTGTAGCCTACCATAATCACCAACCAAACACCCTAAATGAAAACAGATTTTGAAGACACACTCTGGCAAAACTAAAAAGAAATTTTGAAAGTGGAGGACACAGGAGACAAGCAAAAGTGCCACTGGAATGGGCCTAGAAGAAGTGAAGAAAGCCGATAGGAAGCACGAGTCTCTATGTATTAGGGTTCCCCAGAGGAACAGCACCATAGGACATGTACAGAAAGATATGAGGAGATTCATTATGGGAATTGGCTCATGTGATTGGGGAGGCTGAAAATTCCCATGAAGCGCCTTCTGCAAGCTGCAGGCCCAGGAAAGCTGGTGGTGAGATTCAGTCCGAGTGTGGAGAAGCAGCCATTGGTGGAACTTCCAGCCTAGGTCACAGGTCCAAGGGGTGATGGTGTAAATCCCGGGTTCCAAGGCTGGAGTGCCAGGAGCCCCTGTGTCCCCAGCAGGGGAAGACAGATGTCCCAGCTCAGGAACAGAGAGAGAGAGTTTGCCTTTCCTTTGCCTTTTTGTTCCTGCTGGGCCCTCAACACATCCGAGGATGCCCGCCCACCTTGGTGAGGATGATCTTTGCTGTTGCACCAATTCAAAGGTTAATCTCCAGAAACAAGCATTCTCAGCCACAGGCGTCATGGCACGGCCCTGATGGATTCTCCAGCCCAGACATTCAGGCAGACACTGCTCTCCCAGGGCCACGACCCCGAGTCGTTTATAAAAGCGGCTTCCACATAATCACAGCAACATGCCTGCAGGGACATGACCGGCCACAGACTGGAAACCTGCGCCCTTGTCCTTCACCTACAGCAAGCATCATGCTGGAGGTGCAATCTGGTTTTCTTCCCAAGTTTTTAACTGCAAGTGGCCATGCGTTTTAGTCCATTTGGCACTGCAATAAAAGAATACCTAAAACTGAGTGATCTAAAATAAACAAAAATTTATTTCTCATGATTCTAGAGACTAGGAAGTCTGAGACTGAGGGGCTGGTGTGTCTTTCTTGCCATGGGAAAATGTGAAGAGTAGAAGGGTGAGAGAAAGTGTATGTGCATGCATGTGTGTGCATTTGCGTGTGCGTGTTGGGGAAAGCTCAAGGAGCTGAACTCTGTAATAAGCCTGTTCACCCATTCGTGCAACAAATCTGCTCTTGTGATGAATATATTGAACCATTCCGAGGACAGAGCCCTGGAGCCCTCTCATCTCCCAACACTATTCCAGCACATGAATTCAAGTCACCACACAAGGTCCCAACAAGGGACCTGTGTTCAAGTCCTGTATTCAAATGGTAAAGTGGATGTTGTACCCCCCAAAAATAAAATCATCCAAGCCGATCATGTAAAGCCAAAAGAAGCCTTTATTTTAGCTGGCCAGTGTCGACCCTCTTACACCTAAAAGTAGTGTCCCGGGAAATCACTTGTTAGTTCTTTTGTTGCCAACTTTTATAGGGTGTGGGAAGGCCTTAGGGTGGAGCTATAGGGAGGGGAAGGGATTGAGTTGGGGCTGACTCTCCTGATCGTGCTGGAGAATCTCCCTGGGGAGCACCAACATTTTAATCTGTTTTCTGTTGCTATAACATGGAGACACCCTTGTGAGGCCCAGGCCTTGGTGCTAGGAACTGAAGGGCTCAGCAAGAGGCTCAGGAGACCCAGAGAGTTCCAGTTCCTCCTCTGTCTGAGCCAAACTCACCAGTAAGAGTGTTTCTTTAAAAAAAAAAAAAGATGCCACTAGAATGCTTCTCTCACCTGCTGCCCCTCCCTGTGAGCCCCAGGCAGCTCAGTAGCCCTGGGTGACCCTGACCACTTCACAGAAGAGCAAGAAGGTGGTTGACAAGATTTGAGGAAGCTGGAGGCTTTGTGGTTGCTCTTTCTTCCTTTTTTTTTCTTGAACTGTTACAAATTAACTGAAGGTCGGTCTCACTCTCTATTCACATAGGCAACATGCAAAACTGAAAAAGTGAAATTTAGGAATTTACCCTCCAGTGGTGACCACGATGGCTTTTTCTCATCCTGGGCAGTGTGGGCAGTGAGCTGGCTTCCCAAATCCTGTGACCTGCCCCTCCCATGGTCACACCCCATGGCCTTGCCTGGGTAGTAGTGGTGGGTGTGTATGTCTTATGACCACTGCCAGACTCAGGGGAAGGCCCTGGAGGGTAGAGATCTTATCTGGGTGCCCTCCTCCACTTCTCCAAGAACTAACCCAAAAGCTGGCGTGATTCAGTTAAGTCAGAGTTAAGGATGAACAAATGCATGAACATCTCCTTCCACTGCCTTGCAGGGCACAGGGACAGGGAAGCAGTCCCTGGAGGTGCTGGGGAAACCCTGTCTGTCCTGCCCAGTGGCTGTGCCTGTGTCCTTGCCTCTTCCTTCTGGTCATTCTCTTGTCCCTCTACCCACTTGGACTTCCTCACTCCTGCTGACAGAGTTCAGGACTGGCCTGGAGGTTGGTCCTTGGTCCCTCATAGTCATTTTTCTCCATAGGGCAAGAGAATCTTTTTTTAAAACTGTCCCTACATCTTATCCTCTCTGGGGGTCCTCATGCTCACTTGCTCTTGCCTGAGGTCAAATTGTCTAAGGACTGTGGACCCTGGAAGGGGACTGTGTTGAGAAGAAAGTGCCAGGACTCCTGTGTCAGATGGATCAGTTCCCAGTTCTGCCACTTTTTAGCTTTGGCAAGTCAACCGACCTCTCTGGACCTCGGTTTCTCATCAGAAATGGGTTATTGTGAGGACTCAGTGCTATAATGTGCTAGAATATGCAGGATGAGGCCTGGAAAGTCAAAAGGGCTCAATCATGAGAGTTGAGAACAGCCTGTGGCACCCCTTGGTCTGGATTTATGACAAACCCTAGGGGTCTGCATCTGAGACTCATTTGCTCAGTAATGAATCAACTATCATCTCGGCTCTTCCTTAGCTTACTAAGATCCCCTATAGTATAAGCTCCTTAGAGCTAAAATATTTAACAGAGTTTATGGGTAGACTAAAGCATATGATCACAAGTTAGAACTTTTTGTTTTTTAAAAAAATGTTTCTCATTTCTGACACTTCTTTTAGAGATTAAATAAATAAGTTTTTACATTAAAAAAGAACACAAGGTTATTAACTTCCAGCTATTACAGACTTGCTAAAGAGTGTGCTTGCTCTGAAAGTCCAGGTACAGAGCAGTGGTGAACAACATAATCTTCAGAGACAGACTATACAGGAGTTAAGTCCTGAGTCTACACTTGATGACCATGTGACCTTGGCCATGATGTGGAGCAGTCTGGAGCCTTAGCTGACTTCTCTGCTGGGTGGGTCTACAGTGCCTGGAGTCTCTCCAAGGCTTAGGCAGGAGCAAACTCTGAGCAGGGTGCACCCAGACAGAAGTAACCAACATCTTCAGATGGGTTGGGAGCTGTGAAGTGGGGTTTGGAGAGATTTTCATAAACTTCCTTTCATGTCTTCATTCACTCATGCACAAAAGAAATGGTTTTCAAAACACCTCAGGAGAGGTGTTAGGGGAAAAATTGCATTTAATTAATGAACTTTTCCAGTGTCATCCAAGCCACTGGCTGCTCAAGAGTTGGGGTGGGTGTTGAGGGAGAGAATGGCAGCCACTGGGACCCTTCAAGTGCTGAAAGCAGCTCTCGACTGCCAAGACTGACAGCAGGGCTCGACATTGGCCTCTGAGAAAGTAGGAGTGCCTTTAACTTCAGTGCAGGTAGGTGGACAGCTAGCTTTTTTAGAGGCTTCTATTTCATAAAGGATTCTACTATAAAAGAGAGAAAAGGAACAAAAATGCCAAACACAGGTCAAATGCCCCCTAGAATTACCTGCTGGGTCCTCCACCCTCAGTTCACCTTCTCCCTGCACACAGACTATCTGCCCACACAAAAGCTAAATGACATGTTGAGCCTCCAGTAAAGACAGGGAAGGCGGTTACCCTGAGCTGGCTCTTGTGTGAATGTGGCCCAGGCCCATACACATGGATGAACCTTCTCATGGCTGAACTTGAGCTGACCTCAGGCTGTAAGTAGGGGCAGACTGCTGAAGACCTCAACTTGAGTTCTCTGTCTGCTGGCCACGGGGCCTTGGCAAGTCACAGTTCTCTTTCTACTTATTCTTTTGAGGAGTGATAGCTACTGAGCACAGTTATGGACTAGGTGCTGTGACAGACCCTGGGGCCAAAGAAATGAGAAAGCCCTAAGACTCTCCTCAGAGAGCAGGGGGCCTGATCTGACATGCCAGGCGGCTGTGGTGGTGGCAGGTCCTCCATGCACAGGGGCAACTAGAGGTGATGACCAATTCCCTCCTGGGAGGCAGTTCAGGGACAGCGACCAAGAGGAGTGAGCAGGGCTTGTCATACGAGGCCCCCCTTTCACATCGTTTCACTGTGCTTCTCAGCTCTGCCTGTCTTGACTATATAGGCTGGGCCTGGTGGCCCTCCACCACTTCTTGTTCCCTCTCAACATTGAATCTTGCAGACTGAGTTGTGACTGGTCCCTTGTCTCCACTCTGGCTGGAAGATGACTGGAGCCCTTCTGGGCTGCCAAGCCCTGCCAGATGGGGGACTGGAGTGATGGCAGCATATCTGAGGAAGGCTTATAGTCTTGGTTGATCAAAGGTGGGTCAGCTGAGGAAGAAGCTTTTTGGACCACGCAGGTGAGGCCGTAAGTATCACCCAGCATCAGGGACAATGGCATGCTGGTTGCTTCCAGATGGTGACGGGCAGATCATGCGGAAGGTGGAGGGTCCGTGGCAGTAGAGGTGAGGTAGAAACAGCATGGGCTGTTCTTTGGGACTGGAAGGTCATCCTGGGGAAGAACAGGATGCTGTGTGCTCTGGATCCCCGTAGCTCTGAGCTAGAGTGGATAGCATCAGAGTTTTCCATTTCCAGAATTCTATAAAACAGGCTGCTAATTTCTGGAGCAGCTTTAAAAATGATCTGAGAGGATGATGAGCACTGTTGTGAGATGCACCTACACTCAGACCCTTTCGTTAGTCACAAACTATCACAAGAGGCTCCAAGAATGTGTTGCAAAAATAATGGGGCCCCCAGAAAGAGGCCTGCAAATGACTGGTGGAGTTGGAGTTAATAACTAAAAGTGGTGAGGCCTCAGCAAAAGGTGGTATGAGCCAGCCATGAGTAGAGTCCAAAATCATCATTGGGGGAAGGAGAATAACTGGGAAGGGAGAGTCAGGATTCTAGAATTGGGGCTGAATACCATGGACTTTGGCTACTTTGACCCATGGTACATCCCCAGCCCCACAGACCACTTTGCTAGCACCTTGTTCTAGGCCCTCACACTTTCTCCCCTGGACTTGCCACATCTTCCTAACTGGGCTCCTTGCCTCGGCCTGGGTCCACACCCCTCTCTGGGACCCCAGTCCACCATCCACACTAATCTGCTCTGTTCCCAGTATTCCAGGCTTCCAATGCATCCCATCTCCCTCAAGGGGGTCAGAAAATGTCCTTTGACTGAGTGAATGAATGAAAGAAAAAAGAGGGTGGGTACATGCCCATCAAAGCACACATCACTGAGGTAAACCAAGTAGGCAAGGATCAGGCTAATGCTCTTTGAAGGCCAGGCTTGGAGGAGAGGCTGCCCTGGGAATGGGGACCTGGGTTCTGTCCCTCCATCTAGGATGAGAGTCAGAGTAGCCTAGGGTCTCTCCTGGGTCTGATGTCCTGGGGTTCCCAAGCTTCTTCCCTGGGCAGCTCTTTGAACTACATTGAGAATCATTCAGGATGTGGGTTGTGACAGTGTTGTGAGCAACTAAGCCAAACAGCCTTTGAGAGAGAAAGAGAAACTGCAGAGACTCCAGCCAACCCTCCACAAAGACACGTGTGCACAGAGGCGCCACACACCTATTAGACCTGCGTGGCCCCTCCTGTGCCAGCAGAAAGGTCTTTCTCAGGCACACACCTGCTCAAGTTCTTGAGGTTGCTGATAAGAAAGTGAGGGGGCAGGGACTACTTCCTCCTCTTCTGCAAATACTTCAGGAAACCTTGTCTGGAGCCTTTGGTGGGAACTAGGATAAAGTTTGGCCTCTAGACCTTTGCCAAGTTCAGGCTCAGGAGAGGTTGAGCAAGATCAGGAGGGAGACAAGAGAGGGAAGGCCGGGCCTGCTTCCAGGGGCCTGCCTGGGTCCTCCTCCAGATCTCACTGCACAGAGGGCTGCTGGACTGTTGTTGCTTCTTCTAACACCTACAAAAGTCAGGAGTCAGACTGAGAGCCCCAGAACCAAGGCAGAAGGGCAAGACTTCTCATCCAACTTCCAGCTGTTTGCATTGTCCCTATTTCCTTGTCATTCACGTATTGTGTCAAGCAGAACAGTTTGTCTTTTAAGATTCTCAAGGACTAACAAATACAGAACCTATTAAAAACTAGTACTCCAGTACATACATGAATACACCACAGTGAATCTCACCAATGCATACATCCACACAAAGTTAATTAAAAAAAAAAAATAACTGTGGCTAAATGGCAGGAAGATCAATAGGTGAAAGAGGGCAGGGAGTTGGGGAGGGAATGAAGAAGGGGGTACTTGGGATGGAATTAGAACAAGATCTATTCCTTGCTTTTATAATCATGTCAAAATGGATTCTACCATCATGTATAACTAAAAAGAACCAATTAAAAAAAACTAGTACTCCATAGTACATTGATTACTTATACATAGTTTATGCCAAACCAGTGAACATTACATAGGGAAGTTAAGGGATGAATAATAATTAGCCTAGCAATGCAAAATTGATTACACACATACTAAATGTTTTTTAAACAAATAACTCATAAATGTTTTTAGTAGACTGAAATGAAAGCTAAGGAAGGAGAGCAATTTCACAGAATGGAAACTGGTTGGTACACAGGCACATGGCACGGTCACTCTGGAGTTAGCAGGTCAGTTGATGGTGTGTGGGCAACAGGGACAAGAACACAGGCAGGACCCTGTGTCCCTGGTCTCCTGGGACACAGGGTGCTCAAACCAGCTCACCAACAACTGAGGCTTCAACAATGGGGACTTGGAAGTTCTTGAGGTCAAGGAAAGTATGTGAAATTTAGCAGGAAGAGGCACTAATGGCTAACATTAATTGAGTATTTACTAAGTGCTATGCACTCTACTAGGTGGTTACTCTGCCCTATCTTGTTTCTTCTCCTACAACCCTTTCAGGGAGGTGATGTGATTGCTGTCCCCCCTTCTATTTATGAATGAAGAGACTGATGCTCAGAAAGCTGAAATAATTCACCCAGGTCATGGACAGATGTGCAGCACTGGGCAGGTTTTGGAACCTGATGGCTGACTCCAAAGTGGGACTTATCACCATGCGGTACAGCCTCTGTGAGGTTCTAGTTCCACATCGAAGCACCCATGTTTCTTTCAGTCTGGCTCCATGTTATGTCCTTCATTATGTGAAGGGTTTTGGGGGAGGGGAGAAAACATTTGAAATATGTGTTTATTTATATCTATGTACTAAACTAATAATGATTTCCATTTATAGAAAACATACCTGACTTGAGTCACTAGAGGAAAACTTGCCCTTGATCTCTGCAGCCAGAATCTGAGACGGATCTCAATTCCAGGTAGAGAACCTAGAAATGCTGGTTCTACATAGAACCAGCCTTTGAAACCAAACTAATTGAGTGTAGCAAACGTCCTCACCATTATACAAGCATTTTGAAATTTTTAGAAATTATATTTTAAGATATTTTTCTCTTAAATGATGGCAGAGCCGCTGACTGGAATGGAGGGCCATGTGCAGACTCATGTACTCCTACACAATCAGCAAGAAGGAAGATGCTTATTTCGTTTTTTAATTGCTGCTTGGAGTATGTAGTTGGAGAGGATGAGTGCCAGATTTTTTTCACTCAGTGTTTGGAAATTTTTGCCTAGGACCGTATGACTCCAGTCATAACTTATTAAGACGCATGCCAGGTGTTGACATGCTTAGTCCTCTGCTCTGCTTCACGCAGGCCTGGCTGGGCCTAAAATGAATCTCTGTTGATATTAGCGGGGATCTGCTAACTGCTGAACAAAACCCCCCAAGCTCAGGGGTTTAACTCAGTGACAGCTTCTTTCTCAGGCACAGGCTGGAGCAGGGTAGGGGAGGAGGGCTCTGCCAGGTATTTCCTTTTAAGATCTGAACTCCTCTTGTTGTGTTCCCCACCTGCCTGGCCTTAGGGTCATCCCCTGGACTTGCTGCATCAGTCTGGCAGGCAAGGAAGTGCGGGCTGTGAAAGGTGTCGTGGGTTACTTTGGGGCAGGCTGGATGGGGACTGTGTTACATGTGCCCACTTTCTTTGGTGGGAACTAATCACATAGCCACCTAGATGTGAGGGGTGTAGGAAATATAACTATTATGGGATGAATCTTGTCCCTCCAAATTCACATATTGAAGCTCTAACCCACCAGAACCTCAGGAGGTGACTGCTTGAGGAGACAGGGCCTCTAAAGGGTTGACTGAGTTTTCATGAGTTTGTCTGGGCAGGCCCTGAAAGTCCTTTCTTTCCTTATTTTATTTTTCTGAGGTACTGGGGATTGAACCCAGGGCCTCATTCTCGCTAAGCAAGCACTCTACCACTGAGCTGCATCCTCAGCCCCTGACTTGTATCCTTCTAAGAATGGGAATGTTGGACACAGAGAGACTCCATGGACTGGCATACACAGAGGAAGGACTACTTGAGGACACAGTGAGAAGGTGGCCATCTGCAAGCCGAGTGGGGAGGTCTCAGGAGAAATCTAACCTGCTGACACCTTGATTTTGCACTTCTGGCCTGTAGGACTGTGAGGAAATAGGGTCTGTTGTTTAAGGCCCTGGGCTGAGGCTTTGTGTTAAAGCAGCCTGAGCTGATATACCACTCCAGCACGTGAGCTCCGGAGGGGAGAGCTTAGCTGTCTGCTGCAGTGCACCCCCTTGCTCCCTTCCTCTCCTTCATCCCCTGCCCAGAAACGACAAGCAGAGTCCTGGCCAGCCCCTGCATCTAGCTCAACATTTAGGACCTTCAGGTATATTGGGAGAGTCAATGAACTTTAATCCTAGGCTCCTTGCTTCTTTAACTATATAATTCTCTCAAAAACTTTGGAGGCTTCCCATCTATTTGCTTCCAGTCAATTCTATGTGCCAGTAACTGTACCCAGAAGTTTATTTGTTAGTTTATCCTCGTTTTCCCCTGAATCAGAATTCTGGACCCTGACTCATTTTGGTTTGCTTCCTCAGGCCCTTCTTTCCCAACTTAATGGTGGCTAGCTTGAGGCTATTAGACTTGGATAGAAAGGCAGAGTCCAAGAATTGGTTTTGCGTCCAGCCTAATTCTCTGTGTTCAGTAGAGAAGGAAGATCCATTGGGTCTTAATTGCTCAAAATCTATTAAAATTCAGACATTGAACAAGATCTGAGAAAGAAACCATCATTGAATGAAACCACTGAGATTTGGGGATTGTTCCAGCAGTTAGTAGACCCCCCACTAGTATTAATTAATTTTATCTAGGGAGGTAGAAAGAGCCCAAAGGGGAGAGTTTCATAGGAGAGATCTTTTTTTCCCATTGCTGCAGGCCCTCAATTTCTGGTTGTTTCTTTTTCATTTCCTTTATTCTTACAAACTGATCAGTTCTTTATTGATCTCATCTTTTTCTTGTAATATCTTGCTGATTGCAGCCAACAGGCAAGGCACGGCACGGCACTGGTATTCTTGTTTTCATCCTCTTCCTGCAGAGAATGTATGACTTCCAGTTATCCCAGGCAACAGTTTTTACCAAATGTGTTATCTGAGGGTACCACAGATCTCTGGTTACCTATTTGCTACATCTCTCTTCTTTGCCTAGCTTCATATTTTCACTTTTAAAAAATGAAAGTACCTCTCTTCAAGAAAAAAATTCTTGTATCCACCAAGGAATGCTAACTGCTGAAACAAACAGCTACTAAATCTCAATGACTGTAATAATTGATGCAAAATGAAGATTTGTTCTTCCACGCATCACAGCACAATGTTGATTGATTCAGGGGTGAAAGTGGAAGAAGCAAGGACTCTGCTCCATGCTGTCACTTGGGGACTCAGGCTCCTTCTATTTCATGACTCAAGTATTTGTTAGGACACTGGATCCCTTTGTGAATTCTGATATCTAGTAGCAGATGAGGAAAGAGAGATCATAAAGAAGCTCATGAGAAGATTTAGGGCGTGCCTGAAATGGCTTATTCATTGGCAAGAACTATTTTTCTGGCCCCACTGGATGTAAGAGGTCTTGGAAATTCAGTCTACTAGTCTCCCAGGAAGAAAATGAGACACATATGGGAGTGTGCAGGAGCATTCTCTGCATACCCCTTCTGTGTCCCAAGCTGCGGGTGTTGTGGACACAGAAGTAGGTAATAGGTCACTCAGTACTACCTTTAATGAAGCAGTTGTTGCCCCAGCTGTAAGGAGGGCTGTATACTGACAGCTTTCAATTCTCAGCCTCCTCAAGAATCACCTCAGCTGCAAAAGGTCACGTCACCCTAGGTCAAATCCTTCCTGGGGTAGTTCACATTCAACGATTTATCACAACTGTCATTTTGACCCCCAAAGGACAGTTCTGACATAGCTGCAAAGGCTAGTGGGATTGCCCAATGCTATTACTGGGTTTTCTCAGCAACTGGACTCTTCTGTGGGTCCAATTTGACTTTCCCCTCTTTTCCACAGGTGTCAATCCCAAGGACACTCCCCAAGAGACATCCTAAACTCCATCTCAAAGGCAGCTTCCTGGGAGAACCTCTCCTACAGCAACAGGTAAATTTGTGAGTACTTCTATCATGCTTCTTTTCTAGCATTGCACTTGTTTGCTGTTCTCTGCTCTGGGTCCCAGCATCTGCAACAGGGCTTGATATACAGTACGTGCTCCCCAACATATATTTTTAAATGAATGTCTATTTAAATGTATTTGCCCGCTTGGTGTTCTCTTTTGCCAGGTCCTAACTTCCTCAAGGATAAGGCCTATGTGGTCATCCTACCTTGTCACTAGCTCCTAACTGAATGCCTGAGAATCATTTCTCTCACTCTCATTGGTGAATACATAAATAGTGTCAATAGTTTGAAGATGATAAGAAAGAGCTTCTGAGACCAGGCTTAGTCCAGAATTCATATGTAGGAAAGAAAGACTTGGGTAGAAAACTGGTGGTAGGGGATGCGGGTATCTGGCAATTTATCCTGAGCTGAGATTTCATAAATGGGTGTTCTTTTTACTTAGAGTGTTCTTATTTGGGGCAGACACTGGGGATTACTAGGGAGAAGGCCTGCTTAAGGTGCCTGTGATTGTGTCACCATCTCAATCTGGAGGAGTTCCACCAGGCAGGGCAGGTGGGATTCCTGTGGTAGGTAAGAGGAGAATCCACTCTCCACACCCATTTCCTCAGCACTGTACCCTGACCTGTCAGGAGGTGCTGAAGACGAGGTGTCCATCAAGAGAGTTTGTTCTGGGGCCCATTCCTTAAGGCACTTAAGGGAAATTTAGGACTCAAGACAAATTCCTCATGAAAAATTAAACACCACTGAGATGATAAGGGAGACAATATACATGGATACAATACAGGTGCTCTTGTAGGTAGCCTCTGGGGCCAAGAAAGAAGTCAGCAGAACACCTCTGCTCTGAAATAGAGCAATTGGTTATCCATTTGTTTTTTGGCACCATGGACATATAGAAATGGATGTCAAGAGAAAAAATGGGATACATAAAGGTTTTAGATGAGGTTGAAATAAGTAGAATGGGTGATGGATGAGAGAAAGAGTAGAAAACCAAGTTGCGTGAAAATCAATGAGTAAGAAATTCTAGAAAGTGGGAGAGAGGGGAAGGGAGTGCAGAGGAGACCTCCCTCAGGCCTCGGGGTGGGTCCTCTACATGCTGTCAAACCAGCACTGTTCCTCACATACACTTCAGCCTCATCTGGGGCTCCAGGAGTGAAAGTATGGTCCCAGTGCCAGTCCTAGGGCCCAGGAGCCCTCCCCTCTTCCTCACAGACCTGACCTTCTCTAGAGAGCCCACCCTCTGGCAGGGAGAGAAGCTGCATGGAGTTTGGGGCTGCTCAGAGATGCCTACCCTTCTCTGTCCTACCTGACTCTTCATTTCTACCTTCTTTCCTCTACCTGTCCTACCCCATCTCAACCTACCCTGCAACTCTGAAACACCCACTAGGGAATCAAGAAGTCAAGTCCTTCTCCATCTCTTCTACAAATGGTGGACAATGTCATATTCCATGACTGAAAACAGGATATGAAGGGTCCCAGACTTCTCTCTGAGGCAAACCCCCTCCCTTCAACAACAACAACAAACTATGTAAAGACCAATAAAATAATGGTCTTTTATTATTATGGTCTTATTAATGGGGTTGGAATTCTGTTCCCTGGTTGCTCTCAAAATAGTAACACATTTAAATGAGAGGAATGAAATTAAATAGGTATGTATTCATTTCTTCAGATAAAAATGAGCACAGAAGCCTAAAATAAATTGACCAGAGACCTTGAATAATTTTAAGATTTTATTTAATAAGGATTTGATAAGTGCTTTTTCTGGAAAGCATAAAAAGAAAACTGGAGTCAAGTCAGGAGACCTGATTGCAATCACTTTGAATAGCTGGTTTTTTGGTTTTCAAAAGAAGGAATTGGTCAAAAATAATTTCCAGTCTTCCCAGTTTTGCTCTTCTAGCCCAGAATAAAGAAAGGATAAAAACAGAGATTGCAGCCTGACTCTTCCTTCACGGTGGCCTCGGGTGGAAGTCAGCATACCCATTCTTACACCAGGGCTGCTGATCCCTCAGCATGAGTGCCTGGCCAAGGGAAGTGAGGTGGAGGGATGGAAACTGGCCAGAGGAGTCCAGTTAAGCAGAGGACTCATGGTTTCCTGCCAAACTCTTTCCTTTGGACAGGAATTCAGGAATTAGGCACGTGGAACAGCATGGCCTATGGGTTCCCCTTGATTTCCAGTTTGATAACCTCCCCCGTGTAAGTGTCGTTCTAGCTGTAGTATCAATGTATTGAAAATATATGTATTTACAAATGCTACATGGAGCTCTAACATTTTCAAATACATTTGTATTACAACATTTTCTATAATTTGAAAAACAGTAGTGAAGTTGGATCTAAAAATATTTATTCAGACTTCAAATAATGCACATCCATTCAGGAATTCTGAACTCCTAAAACTTCCCCCAGGGTTCTGGACTGTGAGCTGGGACAGAGTCTAGGACAGAAGTTCTCAAAGTGTGGACCCTGGGTCCGCACATCACCTTTACCTGGGGACTTGTTAGAAATGTAAATTCCTGGAGCCTGTTCTACTGCACCATAATCTGGGGATGGAACCAAAAAATCTGTGTTTTTCTGGATAGGATCAAAGGAAACCAATGTGGAATGGTGAAGACTTCTGGGTCATCAAGGAAGGAAGGGGGTCTCAAGAACTCAAAACTGGCTGTGGCTAGGGGAGAGTGCTACTGAGCGGGAGCTGCATCTTTGGTGGAAGTTCAGTTAGCCTGCAGTAACCCTACAGGAGGAAGCTAAGGGTTTTAGAACCCTGAACCCACTCTGCTGCCACCCATCTCTTGTTGATCCCTTCCCAGTAGCTTGTATGGTTTTCCACACGGATTCTGCGATTCTCTGATTCTCCAACACCAAACCATTCAATTTGAGTCTGATACCAACTCCCAAGTTAGCCCAGGTCCCACAGGTTAAGGCTCAGTCCTGCAAGACTGCCACTACTTCAGATGTCAGTCATGAGTTCCAGGTCTCCAGGCTATTCATTCTTCTGTCCAAATTGTCTACCAATTCCCTGCTTAGGTTCAATAATCCATTCAAATGACTTACAGAACTCAGGAAAACATTGTGTTTAACAGTTTATGATAAAGGATTAGAACCCAGGAACAGTCAAATGGAGGAAATGAGTTGGGAGGCATTGCGGTCTATGGAAAGTGGGGGGTCTGGTATAGAATTTCCCTGGTTTCCATACCCCCTCTGGGCAGGCCATCTTCCCAGTTCCCGGATCTCATTTATAACCCAGTCTCTAGCCCCACTCCCCTCTGAGGAGGTCAGGACAGGGCTGAAGTTTCCCTCCCGCCTTTTCATGATGTGTTTGGTCTGTTCCTGCCAACAATCCTTATCCAGAAGCCCTGTGGGGGCCCCAGCCTGAGTCAGCTCATTAGCATGAACTCAGGTGAGGTCAAAAGGGCTCATTATGAATAACAAAACATTCCTTATCACTCAGGAAATTCCAAGGGCAGTAGGAGATCTGTGCCAGCAAGCTGGGGACAAAGACCCAATATACTTTTTATCATGCCACACAGTTGAACCCAGTGGAATCCAAAGGTGAGTCAACCAGACTGACAGTCCAAGGAGTCACCTCCCAAGGCACAGGGCAGGGTGGAGAAGGGCTGAGAGTGGGTCTGGAGTGGCCAAGTAGAGGACACCCAGTACATCCTGTACCACACACACCTGCTATCCCAGGGATCCCACGCCTCAGTCTCCCACAGGCCAGGGTAGGGAGGAGAAAATGCACAGACCTGGTACATCGGAGAGGCAGTGGACCTGGCCCAAACTTTGAGGGTCACAAAGCTGGTAGGGACAGGTTCTTGAGTCACCTTCCTCCCCCAAACCCCTTTCCATTCTGAATGAGAGATGGAGCAGAGCTGCTTCCTCGGCTGGATGCCCATGGCCTTTTTCCCTCTTGGTTCTTGCCCCCAGCCTTGCAGCCCCCATCTCCTCAGTTCCTGGCTGGGTTGTGGCCACTGTCTCCTAACTGCCTCCTGAGGCCAGCCTTTCTCAGGTCAGCAGGGGCACCCCATAGCCACCCTAACAACCCGTCTCTAACCTGTCATCCAAGGCCAGTGGCCCGTCTTCTCATTTCTGAGTGTGCTCATTCTGGTGCTCCAGATAAATCCAGCTCCCACCACATCCACATTCTGGGTGTGCTTCCTTCCCACTGAGGCTTTGCTGAGGAATGCCTCCCCCGTCTCCACCAGCCAGTTCCTCCAGGACACCCTTCCTACCCTTCAAGCTCTGCTAGGCCCAGCCTTTTAGATGCTCTCAGCTGTCCATCTGCAAAACTTTAGTAGTGACCTTGCCTTGTTTTAATTTACTTTTCATGTGTTCTTCCAGCAAATGTCTGTGGGGTTCTGGCTGTGCCCGGCACTCAATTCAGAGAGAGCAGTGAAGGAGGCAGGCCCTTGTCCTGCCCACATGGACAGTACAGCCTCATTGAGTGTTTTAGGCAGCTTTTTTTCTGCTGTGATTAAAACACCCAACCAGAACAGTTGTAGGGGAGGGAAAGTTTATTCAGGGGCTCACAGTTTCAGAGGTCTCAGTCCATAAATAGCAAACTCCATTCCTCTAGGCTCTAGGTAAGGGGGAACATCATGGCTAAGGAGTGTGGTGGAAGGAAGTGGCTCACGTGATGATCAGGAAGCAGAGAGAGACTCCACTCACCACATACAAAATATTTAAACCAAAGGCATGCTCCAATGCCCATCTCCTCTAGCCACACCCTACCTGCCTTCAGGGACCACTTAGTTAATTCACCAATTGGGTTAAGGCTCTCATAACCCAATCCTTTTTCCTCTAAACCCTCTTGCATTGTTTCACACTTGAGCTTTTAGGGGACACCTCACATCCAAACACCGGGAAGCACACAACAATAAAGTAATCAAGCGAATGACTGTACGTTCTCACCAGTGGCAGGAGCTGCTGAGGAGTGGACATGGGGCCAAGAGGGCATATAACAGGGGAATTGCCTGAGTCACCACGGGCAGGGAGACTTCTCCAAGGAAATGAACTTTCATTGAGTTGAAAGCTGAGGGAGGAGCAGGAAAAGTGAATTAGGTGAAGAGGTGAGGGAAGGGTGTTCTAGACAGAGGGTGTGGGGTGTGCAGAAGCCTCTTGTCATTGTCACCTCTGCTCCTGTCCCTGCACTGTTCACTGTGACCTTTTTGAGACCGGATCTGCTTCTGGTTATGCCAAAACCCAGCCCAGAGTCTGGTTCTTATAGGCACTCAATAAACCTTAAATTGAGTTTCAATTAAACTGAATACCCACTCCTAAATCAGAGCAGTGACCACCCCAGAGCAACTTTCCTGCCCTCTTGAGCTTGGGCACAGAGCACTGTGCCACCATCCTGAATGCCACTGTCATGAGCCACATTTGATTCGCAAGTGCTATCTGCAGCCTCAGGCCCTTTGAGCCAGCAGTAGGCATCAGCTGTGGGCTGACATCTGTAATTGCTAGGGGTGCTGCAAATGGAGCCAAGGGCAGGGACCAGAGCAGACAGCATTATCTTGCTGCTGCTCTTGCAAATGGTGACCTAAAGATGACATCTGGGGGAAGAGCTTTGTTTACCAGGTATTAGAGCAGTTTCTGCTTTGAGCAGCCCTTCTGACCTTGACAGGCTAGTGCTTCACCTCACCACTGCAGGATCAGACAGGGGAACAGAGTTCCAGTGAGGCCAGTGAGGCACCTGAGGCCCTGCTGCAAATCACAGTCATCAGGGTAATAGGCATTGGGATCAGATAGTTGACAAGGCTACTGTCTGCCAGAGAGTCCTGCTTAAGCCAATTATAATAACCGCTCACAGCTGCCTTGAATGCAGAAGGAAAGGGGCAGGTTAGGTTCTGTTCTAGGGACCTCACCAGGCACAGCTGTCCTAATGTCTGGGCCAGGTCTGGGGTTGGTGGAGCCCTCAGACTGGCAGTAAGATTTTGGGATGGGATGGAGGAGGGTGTGCATACCCTGGCGGATCCTGCAGATCCCTTCAGAATCAGTGTGCTCTGCTCATATCATCTGTTCAGCTGCCAGTGACCCAGGCCTCTCATTAAGACAAAGGGAAGCATACTGGAATTCTTCAGGATGCAACAGATGGCCTGTACTCTCTCAATCCAGGCAGTCCCAAACCTTCCAGACTCTACCCAGCACCTCCTAGAGAACCCTGGGAAATGGAAAATCCCATTAAGTGGTACCATTTCCCACAAACTCCCTCAGTCGCCTATGCTCCAGCCACACGGGCCCATGCACTCCTTCTCAGCACACCCCTGTCCCTGCTCACGCAACCGAAAGTGTCCACTTCACCCCAGCACATCCCAATTCTTCCCACTCGAATTCCGTCTTCTATATGAGACCCTCTGGGATCTCTCCAATTAGAAGTGAAGTGTCACTGCATACTCCCCAGCCTGGCTCATGGCTGCTTGTGCACTTGTCTACTCAGCCACTCTGGGCAGATCTCTGAGAATGGGAAGCCTGTCCCCATGCCCCTCCCTGCTCTGTTCCCTGCCTCCCTGTGCCCTGCAGCAAAAGCCTTGACTTTGCTGAGCACCAGTGAATGCTAGTGTAAGCTTTGAGGCCTTCACCCTGGGGGCACAGACAGCTGGTGAGTCATCAGCATTTGGGAGGACTCATGGGTCCCTGAGCCCTCACAGTCCCTCTCATCCCCTAGAGGAGGTTGAGTCTTCTAACTGGAGGGCAGAGCTAGGAGGAGGCTGTGCATTCTGGGCTGTGAGTTCTCCCAGTGGTCATTATGAATCCCTAGAAAGGCTGTGCTTAGGTCATTTTTCAGGGGAAAATGTATAACCCAGAGCAAGGCTGGTTCTTGGCAGAGACAATGACCAAAGAAGCCAAGGCCATTTATCAAGAGAGGAGGCATATCATAGAAGGCTTTTTCATAGCTGCTCCTCCCAGGGGACAAGCAGATCTAAGCTCCTGCCTTCTGCCTTCTTGCTTTTCTGGTTGCCTTAAAATCTTCCCATTCTGGACATGCTGACCCTTAAATTTCCCTTTAGTCTGATGTGAAGCAGGGGACAACTCTGAGCTAGAAGGAGCAGCCAGTCTGGATGTAGGTGGCCCAGAAGATTGGTCAATGAGTCACATTTCCTTTGACCATTCAAATAGGGGAACAGGGCTCTTCTTCCTACTTACCTATAAAGTTGTTCTTTGCCTCAACCAAGATCATGTGAGTGATGTCAGCACCTGTGACAGGTAGCGTCTACTGTTCTTATGCCTACCACATCCACACGCTGTGCTTGGCTCCAGGTAGTAATAACACCCCCCTCCCCACCTTTTCTTTTGTAGTACAGGGGATTGAACCCAGAGTGCTCTATCACTGAATTACATCCCAGCCTTTTTTATTTGTATTTTTGAGACAGGATGTGGTTAAGTTGCCCATGCTGGCCTTGAACTTGGGAGCCTTCACTTCCTGAATAGAAATGTTTTCTATTCTAATCCCCATTTAATAGTTGGGGAATCTGAGGTACAATGATGTGAAATAACTTATTATCACATAGATAATAAGTAGGATTGGACCCAGGATAATTGATTGCAAAGGCTGCTGTTTCTGTTCAATATTTAAAACCCCACTGCTAACAGCAGGGAAAACGCTCATGCATCCTGGGCTGCCCCCTCACTGGCAGAAGAGAGGGGATCTTGTTAAGCAATTGCAGTGGGAATTCTTTAAGGGTATTTTGTGGAGTGCTTGGAGGTCCAGGAGACAAAAGTCATCTCACAGAAGCAGTGTGGGCATAAACAGGTCCTAGACCCCACAGGGACCAAGATTTCCCTGAGGGCCATGTTGATGCAGTGACTTAGATGGTGAGGCTATGGTGAGGCCTTGGCTTGTTCTGCCTGATTATGTCACTCTGCAGTGGGTCCACCTCCTTGTCTCCTAGGACTCAGCATTCAATTCTTTATGAGAAACCAAATCAGGCAATAAAATGAGGAAGTCCAAACTTTAATAGTGCAACAAGGTGGGAGAGTCTGTCTGGTAGACCTTCTGTTGTTCTTACCTGGCATCTCACTGTTTTATCAGCTTCTCACTGAGGAACAGGGCTGCTGGCTCTTCCCCGCAATATCCTGAATGCAGCCTCGAATTCCTTGTGAGTTCCTGGGTGGGGCAGCCAAGTATACCAGCCAGTGGTTCACTGGGCAAAGTATTGCCTATAAGGCCAGATTTGCTGAGAGTTTGGTAACGTTTCCTCAGTCTGGATGGAACAACAGGCACAGGTCAACAGACTCACAGCTTTTCTAAGTGATTACTTGGTTCTAACAACAAAGACCTATTCCTGGGGAGTTGAGTCCATGTGAATTATGAGAAGTTTCACTTAGAACTTCTTAGAACTTGACCTCTACTGACATTTGAATCTTTTTTACTGTATTTCCAGCAAGTAGTTGTCAAGTTTCTCCTTGTATTCCTTCATGGATGAAGAACTCACTTCCTCTCTAAGGCAGCCCAGCTGGAGGGGAAGTTATTTAGTGTTTTCCCAGCTGAACCTAGTGTGAAACCCTCGTAAATCAGAACTATGGAGCCAGGACCACTGGTTTAACTAATTAGTCCAGGGGCTCAGCAAAAACCCCTTAGCTATTAGGACTGAAGATGCCCTTGAAGATATTCCACTGCCTGATTTTACAGAGAGGGAAGCAACCCCTCTAGGAGTAGGTCATCAGTAGGAAGTCCTTAATGACCTTGACATTGACAGCTATTATTTATTGAGTCCTGGTTACAGGAACTTTCATAATTGTTTCATGCTGCATGATCTTGTTTAATTCAAGCTCCTGCAAGATGGGCATCATTCACTTAGCAGATGAAATGACTGAGGTTCAAAGAGGTCAAATCATGTGTCTGAAGTCATTGTACCTGATTAATGACAGAGCCAGGACTTGAACCCAGACCTGCCTAAATTCATCTTTCCAGCTCTGCTGCTAGTCTTTTAAGGCCACTTGAAAGGTAAGCATGTTGAATTTCCTTCTGTGGAGGAAATTAAATGGGACTTATTTAGGGAGTTAAAGACTCATGGTAGACTCCAAGTCCATGCAAAATTCTGAGGTTGAGTCTATGCAAATAAGAAAATGAGGGGAAATAGATCATTAAATAATGGAACTCTGGGTCAACTGCTAGTCTATACATGTAGCCAGTTCCTCCCAGGCTGGTTTGCACAGTGGCGATAGTCTGCAAACGAAGCCTGGAGGGTACCTGTTATTCTCATCAGGAGGGCAATTTGTTTCATTTCCTGACTCATATGATCTCTAGGTGAGATCATAAGAAGTTGGAGATGCCTGATATTTGGTTTACAAGCATAGAGCTCAAAAAATATTTTTAAAAAACTTGAAGCGGAAATTATCCTTTAGCTGGAAAAGAAGTTAAGGTGATTGTATTTGAAACAATGGAAAGAACTTTTCAGCAATTACTTGAAATTAATTTTCCCTAAGGTTAAGCCTTTGGCTAACTCAAAGCTACGATGTGAGACTCAGCTGTGAGTACTGCCCTGGCACGAAGAGGCAGGCTTTGGGGCCTTGAGAGTGTTAGTGCTGACTTAATTAAGGATTCAGAGCATCCCGAGGCACTCATCAAAGCTCTTGTGCCTCCTTTGCCCTCCCAGCAAAAAAGCAGGCAGCTAGTTCCTTATGATTTCTCAAACACAACCTGCTGGTTGGAAGGTGGGGCTTCTTGCTAGTCTGGGAGCTGTTTGGCTAAGTTACTATCACAGTTCCCTCAAGTCTTGGGGCCTTTGCCTTCAGCTTTCCTGGAGCACTGTGACTGCGCAACCTCTGAGAATCTGCACAGTGTGGAAACAGAACTGCCCTTCTGCCTTCTCAGGCAGTCTGGGAGGGAGGCTTTCCACAAAGCTCCTCATCACTTTGCATGCAGGGCTGGTGCTGCTGGGCTCTCATCCTGTGCTTGGGGACGCATTGGACCTTCTTTTCATACCATTCTGACAATTTGGAAACAGATTCCATAGGTTGGTGCATGGGATGGATACCTAGTGGGTATATATATTTAAGACATTCATATCTATTTTCATGAACCTTTGGACTCTACAAATGTCTGTCTGTTGGGTAACCATATAAGAATGAAGTGGATAGGTCAATGACACTTCATTTCAGTAATTTTGATAAATGTCAAATTGCTGTCAAAAAGACCACATCAGTTTTAACTCTCACTAGTTTCCTAATTCAAGGATCTTCTTCCCCACATCTTTCTCAACATGGAGTAGTACAAACTTTTGTCTTCGGCAATCAGAAGGTGGAAAAGGTGTTGGATTATTTAAACTTGCATTTCTATAGTTAGGAATGAGGTTGAATATCTTAATATGGATTTATTAGTCTTTCTTTTATTTTTATGAGTTTCTATTCTGGTCCTTTACCCATGTTTTTGTCCATTTTTATTGAATTACAACTGCCACTCACCAAGACATTTGATGGAGAGATGCTCCTCAACTTGTGGTGGGTTCCTTCCTGAGCTAAAAATACTGGTAAGTCAAAAAAAGTACTCGATGAAAAGGAAAGTCACCATACTCTAATTATTCATGCACACCCATGTTTGTGGGACCACAGTTCACAAAAGCCAAACTACGTGTCTGTGCATGTATATCATTGCTCACTTGCTAGGGGTTCCTGGGCAACAGTGTTGGCCCATCTTCTAGCTGCTGCAGGCTACAGGGGCGGAAGTTCTGGACAAAGCTTCAAGATTTTTCCTGCAGCATCAGCCAGACCTGAACCATAGAAGGAGGCTCACTACCTTTGTCCCACCTGCCCCAGTCTTCCTTGAAAGTACCTTGGTTCTTTAATGATTCCACATGGGATCTGTAAGTTCCTACACATGTGAACTCCTCTGGGTCTTGAGTCTGAGTCTGCACCTGCCATGATAGCCCACCCTCACTCTCTAGTGATTTCTGTAAAGTGTTAACTGAATTCATCATGCACCTGCCACCTCTTCCTTCCGTGCCGTGCCGTAGGTTAACTAGTGCCCAGATATTGTCTCCTTTTAGAAGCACTTTTATTTTTTTAAAATTAGTACTAGAGATTAAAGCCAGGGGCACTCTGTCACTGAGCTATATCCCTATCCCTTTTTATTTTTTTATTTTGAGACAGGGTCTTGCTAAGTTGCTGAGGTTGGCCTCAAACTTGTGATCTCCTGCCTCAACCTCCTGAGTAGCTGAGATTACAGGTGTTGGTAGCACCTGTCTTTTTCTAGATTTCAGGCTGCTGTTCGCCTCAAAACTTCAGCTCGCTGATGGTTCAAAATAAATTCTAATTTTGGAGTTTCCTTGGTCTCAGCTCTTCTGTGTAACTCAGCAGCCTCATCCTTTCTAAAGCCTTCTATTTGGGCCCTCACAGCCTCATGTTCCTTGGAGCAGGGACCAGATCTCAGTTATTCATTTGCCCTCAGCACTTGGCATGTTGTGGGTATTACTAAATATTTCTGGAATGAAATGAGTTCTGCAGCTGACAGCCAGGTGGTCAGTGCAGCAGCTAGGGTCATGGGCAAAGGGAAGTTACTCAGGGAGGACCAAAAAAATTATTGCCAAATTGAGGTTGGAAAGGTCTGTGCCTGAGATTCTTGTAACCATGCCCTTCTCCCTTTCTGAGGGGCCCATTTTCACTTGTTGTCCCTCATCATGCCCTTCTCTAAAGCTAGGATGGACTTGAGATCCCATCCCTCAGGAGGAATGGAGGACTCTTCTTCAACACCTCTTCCAAGTGTTGGAAGTGCAGAGAATTTTGATTTATTTATCCACTAAGTGTTTATTGCAAGATGGTGCAGCCACTCTGGAAAGCAGTGTGGAGATTCCTTAGAAAACTTGGAATGGATCCACCATTTGACCCAGCTATCCCACTCCTTGGCCTATACCCAAAGGACTTAAAATCAGATTACTACAGTGATGCAGCCACATCAATGTTCATAGCTGCTCAATTCACAATAGCTAGATTGTGGAACCAACCTAGATGCCCTTCAATAGATGAATGGATAAAGAAACTGTGGTATATATACACAATGGAATATTGCTCAGCCATAAAGAAGAGGCATTTGCAGGTAAATGGATGATGTTGGAGACTGTTATGCTAACTGAGATTAGCCAATCCCCAAAATCCAAAGGCCGAATGATCTCTCTGATAAGTGAATGATGATGCATAATGCAGGGTGGAAGGGTGGCAAGAATGGAGGAAGGATAGATAGCAGAGAGGGAAGGGAGGGGTGGGGTCGGGGTGAGGGGGTAAGAATAATAACAGAATGTGTGACAGACATCATTGCCCTGTATGAATGTATGAATGCACAGATGATATGACTCTACTTTGTGTCCAACTAGAGAAACAATAGCTATCCTCCATTTGTGTTCAATGAATCAAAAATTAAATAAATTAAAAAAAAATTTAACTGGTATTTTTCAAACTAAAAAAAAAAAAAGTGTTTATTGAATTCCTTTGTGCTGGGCACTTCTAGGTGCTCCTTGATCCTGAGTCTACTCTTGGATCTCTATTGATTCCACATGGGGTCTGTAAGTTGAGATAACCTAAGTCTGTTATAAATAACTTCAATTTTTCAGCACCTTAACACAGTAGATACTTATTTCTCATTTGTGCTATAGTCACATGCAAATATTCCTGGACAGACTTCTATGACCCAGGATTTTTCCTTTTTTAGGAGATATTTTTACTTTTAATTGACACAGCAATGGTACCTACTTACAGGGTACAGTGTGACGTTTTAATACATATATTCAATGTATAATGATCAAATAAGAGTTACTATCACCTCAGACATTTATTTTGTCCTTGTGTTCATTCAAAATCCTCTCTCCTAGTGTTCTTTCTGTCTTGAACTCTTCCCTCTTGCTAGGGCCTCAGAGTGCTCTTCAATCAGCCTTGGAGAAGGCACACTTACTTCATAATCATGACAACACACTATTGAACACACTGGTTCTGTTATTACTTCACTGGTGAAAATTAGTCATGTAGTTCCACCTAGCTGCAAGGGAGGCTGGGAAATGTAGTCTCTAGCAGAGAACCTGCTTTGGAGCAATAAATAAGTTGACTCTCTGGAAGGAGAACCCTAGTCTTGGGTGGCACTACCCGTCCCTACCCCCAACCTTGGAGGGATTGGATAGACAATGATTTTGATCAACTGGTCCCAGGAAGGATTAAGTCTTTTTTTTTTTTTCTTTTCTTTTCAAAGATTAAGTCTTAAAAAGACTTCACTGAATTCACAGCCATCCTGAGCTAGACACTATATGGATGTGACTTTGGGGGATTTAGAGTGTGAAGTGGGGTAGACTTGGAGTGTTTGAATCTACTTGAGGGAGACTTTGGGAGTCTGAGATGACCATTTCCTCTGCTTAAGCTGGGGAGTGTGCTAATTTGCCATATGAAGTGCAAATTCTTGCACTTAGTACTTAAGTATTTTTATAATGTTGCCCCAAGATACTTATCCAGCCTTCTCCCACCACTCTTGTGCTTGTCCCCAGCACTTAGGGTATATCATTTTCTTTACAGACTAGATTAATATTCATTCATTTTTTCTCTCATTCATTCATCTATTAAACATTATGCCACTTACTATAGAGGAGTGCAAAATTAGGTCCCTAGCCTCAGGAAGTTACAGTGCTTATGTGCAACAACCTTTTCAGAATGTGCCTTAATGGGGAACTTGAAATGCTGATACCAAGATCTGCCTTCCTTAGGGAAATATCCTTTTATGGCCCTGCCTTTTCCGGAGACAATGCTTACTACAGACTTTCTAGTCTGGTTCTGCCATCCACAAAGTTCAAGAGCACCTTCCACAACCTTCCCAGTAATAACCACCCAGAGTGTGCTAGAGATATGCCAAGGTCAATGTGTCAGCCAGCTTTCCATCACTGTTATAAAATACCTGACAGAAATGATTTAAAAGAGAAAAGGTTTATTTTGGCTCATGGTTTCAGATGTTTTGGTCTGTGATCAGATGGCTCCATTGCTTTTAGGCCTGTGGTGAGACAGAACATCATGGTGGGAAACGTTATAGGATAATGATGATTAGCTCATGGTGGCCAGGAAGCAAAGAGAGAGAAAGAGAAAGAGAAAGAGAAAGAGAAAGAGATGTTCCAAATCCAAAGAATAACAGTCAGGATCTGCACTGCTTCCTGAGGGACCCTGGTAAAATGATCTTCATTTTATGTAACAAAACCCCATTTCCCTTTTGTCCTTCCTTTGGTCCTCTGGGCCACAGTACAAATCTACCCCTTGATTACCAGGGGAGACCTTCAGAAATGGATTAAGCCTTCCCTTTAGAAAGCAGACCAAACCCTTGCTAGGAGACCCTGCTCATCTCTATTTTACACATACCCCATACAGGTCCTCTAGCTTATGCCACTCGCTCCCCCACCTAAGGTCATTTACTCACCAAATGCTGCCCTCACTGCAAGGACTCTGCTCAAGGCAGGGTGACCTCTGCAGCACCCAGGGGTGCCAAATGATAGCAAAGCACTACATTAAAGCAGGCTGACTTGATCAGATCACCCCAACAGTGTGTAGGAGGGGCTGTCAAAGATTCCTGGCAGAGACTTTGTCCTCTCACTGTTGATGGCTTCAAGGAAAGTCTTGCACTTATTTGGGCATATTCAGAGATTGCCTTGCAAAAGATTAAATTCAGTTTTCTAGAAGTTATAAATTTGCTCTCTTTACCATTTTGGCTATTCTCCAAATGATATTCTTTTTGGAAAAATAAAATAGAAGGTCCATGAAATATACTTTAAAGTGTATTTCAAGCAATAAAAATATGGCATCTGTTTAATTGGTTATAGTTTTCAGTGGAAGATGTGTGTGAGTGGCATTTTAAAAGCTTTTGCTTTGCCTTTGGTTTCTCATTGTGTCCCACTTGAGTAATTTCCTCTTGCATCCTTCTGTCCCTGGGCCTAGAAGCCTGGCAAATAGGCAGGCCCCAGAGAGCTGCAGGGAGCCAGCAACGTCCTGGAAATCTGAGGCCATGAGGTTAAGCACAAAAAAATGCTCTCTTTCCAGGAAGGAATGACTGAACCAGAACAATGAACTTGGCTTTCCATTCGCGCCTGTCTAACACTTCCCACTCTTTTCCTCTCTGCCCCTTTCTCCGGCCCCAAGCTGTGGAGGAGCTGGAACTGCCCTGAGCTCTCTTGACCCCTGGCTTGCTGCAGAGGCCACCCTGCCTTGAGACTGTGCCTTAGGATTTCATGTGTCCACAGAGCTGAGTTGAGTCAAGCTTCCTCTCCAGCTCCAGGAAGAATGCCTATCAGGAAGCTCAAATATGCAGAGAATGTGAAATACAGTATTTTAATGGAACTGTTTTCACCTCCTCTAGAAAGAGGATGTAGAGTTCGTCCTCAGGCTATCTGCAAATTAGACTTATTCACACTCTAGCTCCTTCCTGATCTTAACACCCAACTCTCTCCGTGCTTTTCTCTGCCACAAAGATGTTGTGGGAGGTGCGCTGTGTGCAGGGGCAGCCCAGTGAGGCCGGCTGCTGGAATGCAGGCAGTGTTGTTAGAAAAGAGACCTGCCTTTGGATGTCTTCCTGCAATTATGCCACTAAGCCTTGCTATAGCAAAACATCAAGCAGGGTATTGAAATTTATTTCTAGATACTGTGCCTGGTCTTAAATCGAAACCATGATGTTAGTAGCAGGAAGAACTTTGGTACCCCTTGTGCTATTTGGCTACAACCTAAGTGTATAAAGTTTTTGAGAACATTTTACTTTTATTTGATATTCTTCCCAGGGTAAACATAAACCCGTTCTAGTCGGTGCCATAGAGATGTTGCCAAGAATAAAATTATATAATTTTGCATTGTCTGGGATGGATTGTTGGATGGATTCTCTTATTTGTTGAAATAGATACATATATTTACATTGTAATAAAGATGCTCAAATGAAACAATTAAAATAATGAAGTTGAAGGCAGAATTCACACCCCTGGGTACTGAGCCCTAAATACTTCACAACTCGGAGTTGAAAAAAAAAAACTCTTGTGTAGCAATACTGAATTTTCCAGATGAAACTGGCCTATATAAACAAAATTTGAATATGTGTGATTTCACTTAAAATGTTTGTCCTGGCTTAGAGACCTGATACAAAACCCAACCAGCTCGGGCAAATGCACAATCCTTCTCTTGGATAGCTTTTTTTTTTTTTTTTTTTTTAATATAGAGCAAGAGTCTCTGTGAGGAATTTGAACTCTACTGTTCTTCAATGAGTGGGAGGAAAGGAGTGGGGGGAGCTTAGAAGGATCTTTGAAGGAGAAGCCAAGTTCCTAGAGCAAGCTCCAGCTTCTTTGAGACTCGCCTTCCTGTCTTTCACTGGTCTCAGTCAGCACTTCCGCTGCCTGTCCACCTGGGAGGATGGCAAAGTATGCAGAGGTGGAAGAGGAGGGAGAAAAGGGAAGTGAGCATTTGAACATATGTCCTTGAGTTGAGTGTGTATGGGTGTATGATTGGCAGATGAGGAATAGACTGATAATATTTCTTCAACTTTGAAAATGACTTTGACCCCTGCTACACTAAAACTTGCTTTACCAGCTTGGAAGATAAATATGACTACATCTGTTTATAATGTTCTAACTAATCACTACCGCCCCCATCAACCCCCAGCCAAGTTCACAGGAAAGTCTTGTTTCTTTCAGGACTTCCCGCTGTGTTTGTTCAAGAATTTTCTCTGGTTCTTCCAGCCTGAAGGGGCTTGGTGCTTGGCTATAGAGGGGAAGGAAGAGAACCACAGGGTCCTGCCTGAGGAGACCCCACGCTTCCCCTCAGTCTTTTACACCAACCAGTAGGGATGGGGAAGGGCTAAGGTTCTTTTGTTTTCTGACTGCATATGCTGCTTCTCCTGGCCTCTGGATGGGGAGTGGGTAGGGAGATGGGAGGATCTACTTAGAGTACTTTCTTGCCAGCTGACCCGAGACCAGATCATCTTAGCCCACCAGAGAACTTCCACTATGTGAATTTTCAAAAGGAAGGAATCAGGATTGCTTTTGAGCTCCCTGACTGCAAATTTGCCAGTCCTGTTGCTGAGCTGGTGCAGTGGGGTAAAGGAAGGACACACTTACACCTGGTTTGGAAATCTCCACGTATGTAAATGATTGTAGGTTTAACTCTTCTCCTTTTCTATGGAGAATTTTGTCTGTGGTAGGAAGCTTTCACAAGACATAGGGGAGCTGTGATGTTTCACTGTGTCATTTACCAGAGATTTTGAGGCTTGAGGTAAGGGCTAGTAAGATGCAAAGAAATTTACCTTGACCTCAGATAGCTGCCCCAAGCAGAAGACACATTTGGTAGAAGCATCATTAGTTTTAGAGTCTGTGTGCAGCTAACTCACACTATGTATATAACCTGGTCTCTGAACACTGCTTTTCACCAGAATGTTTTTAAGATGTTCAATCCTATAGGTGAGTTTTAAGAACAGTACAATGATGTGCACCATAATCTGTTTACTTTTCTATATGTATGTCAATCAAAAATTTAGACTAGTATAACAAACACCCATATATTATTCAGCTAAATTCATCAATTTTAATATTTTGCTACAAATAGGAAATTCTCTATAACCACAATACTAGTACCACTTTGAGGAAATTTGATATTGATATAAAACTATTATCAGGTATAGTCCATGTTCAAATTTTCCTAAATCCATTATAGCTGGATTTTAAAAATATATAGGATATGATCAAGGATCATGTTACATTTTGTGGTCGTGTCTCTTTAAAATCTTTTAATCTATAATGGTTCTCTGACTTTTGTTTATACAGCACTGACATTTTGAAGAGTCCTGGAAAGTTGTTTTGCAGAATTTGAATGTTTCTGATTGCCGCCTCATGATCTGTTTTAGGCCAAACATTTTCTACAGGAATAGGACAGATGATATTGCTTACTTCCCGTTGCTTCATGGAGGAGGGGTGGGGGATCTGATGTCTTGTCCCGTGTAGGTATGTTGACGTTTGGTCATTCAGTTAGGGTAATGTTGTTTGATTATTCAGTTCATGTGCTGTGAATCAGGTTTCTCCTCTGTGACTTATGGTGAATGTCCACTGGAAAGAGTCCACAGGGAGAACATTCTAAATAATAATAACTAGAGGGAAAAAAAACCTTTTATCTTCTAGCTAACATATGGTAACATTTGTTTCTTCTATTCTTTTTAGTTTCCTTATAGGATTTCACTCTCATCCAAAGTATTTCTCTGGCATAACCGCACCAGGACATGTATTCAAGCTGCTGTGGAGAGCAGGTAGTTGTGTATTCAAGCTGCCTCTGTCGGTGACCAGCTGGTTGTTTGTTACACTGACTCCCATTTGATCCAAAGGTCTGCATTATCCTCATGGGCTTAAAGGTGTTTTTTGATTAAACCTGGCCCATCTGGCTGGCCCAGAGGGAGCCTCTCCTGACTCTCCAGCCCTGTCTGCCCAGCCTCTTCAAAGAGTCAGTCATATATTTGTTTCCTTCTCAGGAATCACAGATGACTGGATCAAGGATACAACTCACCCTCCAAACTAATCTCATAAACATGACACAAGATCGAATATTATAATAAACACACAAAGAGGAGTTTCAAACTAAGGAAAAGGGAGAAAAGGTTCTGTGAACTTGAAAGAGGATAATAGAAACCATCTGATATGAACATCATTAGCAAAAAATGCTTGGACAAAATGAAGAGAGTCTTAGAGAACCGCAGGATGATATCTGAAAAGCCCAAGGTACCCAGAATTGTAATCACAGAAGAAGAAGACAGAGGGAATGGAACAGGAGGGAAAAGAACACTTAAAGGAATATTGACGAGAATTTTTCAAAAATTGGCAAAATGCATAATTTACACATTCTAGAAATACATAGAATCCCTCCCCCTCCTGCCATACATGCCATATACAAAGAAAACACAAATCAAATGGCTGAAAACTGAATAATATAAAAATCACTTAAAAGCAGTCAGAGAAAAATGATACATTACATATGAATAATAATGGTTGGCTTCCCCTCAGAAGCAATGGAGGTCAGAAGAGCTATCTTTAAAATGCTGAAAGAGACTTCCGGTTTCAGCTCCAACCTGTGAAGAGCTTGGAAGTTGTGACTTCTAGCCCTACAACAGGAACAAATGGAAAGTCATCAACTTTTATGTCCCCACCAGAGAACTGAGGTATTAGGGCCCATTGCCGCCATGAAATCTGGAGAGAGAGGTGAATCCAGGGTCATAGGAAAGCTCTGCTTACCTGGAGCAGAAGCTACCAGAGCCATAAACTGGTAGTAACACCTAATGGTAATTTTGGTAAATTGCTGGATAAATTAGTGGAAGAGCGAAAAACTCCTGGAGGACAGAGTCTTAGCCTACCACCTGCCAGGCTCACCTCCAGGAACCTTACCAGTTTCTCTTATTGAGGAGCCAAAGAAGATACCCTCATGGCTCTGGCAGGGGTTGGAGAAAGGTAACCTTTGTGAAAAGACCATTCTCTAGAGCAAAAACCTTCTCTCCAAAAGCCTTGTCCCACAGGGGGAAGGCATTTCTCCTACTCCAGTCTCTTGTCTTACATAAGGTGCTAGTGGTAGTGGAAAAGCTAAGAAACACCAGTGAAAGTCAACCCAAGGATGCAGGCTCACTTAAACACTATGATTTAATCATGTGACCATGGAATACTTCTTTCCTCTATACTTTTCCACTATACCAGAAAGTCTCCAGCATAATTATAGAAAATTACAGCTGAAAGAGTTGAAGATACGAATTCTTTCTCAGCAAGAAATGAAAATAAAGACATTATAGGAATCTGAAGTTTCTGGCCCCTTAGGCTATAGAAAACAGTAAACATAACCCATCTTCTGCACAAAATCTCACACTGATGGCCTATTTACCTCAGTTCCTATTATTCAATATACTATGTCTGGTTTTCAAAAAAATTATAAGGCGTACTAAAAGGCAAGAAAAAGCAAAGTCTAAAGACATAAAGCAAGCACTAGAATGAGACCCACATAGGATATGGTTGTTGGAATTATCAGGGAACTTGGAAAAACTATGATTAACATGCTAAAGGTTCTGATTGAAAAAGAATATGAAAGAAAAGATAGATAATGTACGCTGAGAGAAGGAAACTGTAAAAATAAACAAAAGGAAAGACTAGAAATAAAAAACACTAATATAAATGATTAATGCCTTTGATGGGCTCATCAGTACCCTGGACATGACTGAAGAGAGTATTTGTGAATTTGAAGATAGGTCAAAAGAAACTTCTCAGGCAAAAATGCAAAGAGAAAAAAATTTAAGCAAAACAGAGAAGAAAATTTAAGAACTATGGGGCAATTGCAAAAGATAAACACATGTGCAATTGGAATAGCAGAAGGAGAAGAAAAATAGAACAGAGGTGAGGAAAGACCTCAAGTAACAATGACTGAAGGTGGGCGCGGTGGCGCACGCCTGTAATCCAAGTGACTCGGGAGGCTGAGTCAGGAGGATCGCGAGTTCAAAGCCAGCCTCAGCAACTTAGCAAGGCCCTAAGCAACTCAGTGAGGCCCTGTCTCTAAATAAAATACAAAATAGGGCTGGGATGTGGCTTAGTGGCCGAGTGTCCCTGAGTTCAATCCCTGGTTCCAAAAAAAAAAAAAAAAACCAATGACTGAAAGCTTTTCTAAATTAATGGATACAAGGAATTCAGAGAACATCAAACAGGATAAACACCAAACATCTACACCTAGTATATTTCGAATTGCTGAAAACCAAAGACAAAGAGATGGTGTCTAAAGAAATGGATAATCCCACAGAGGAGCAAAGATAAGAATTTTAGTGGACTTCTCTCAAAATATGCTAGAAAAAGAGTTGAGTGAAATTTTGAAGTATTGAAAGAAAAAAACCCACTAGCCTATAATCCTATATCCAGTGCACCATGGTTTGAATATGATGTGTCCTCCAAAATCTCATATGTGAGATAATACAGGAATGTTCAAAGGTGGAATAGTTGGATTGTAAGAGTTGTAGCCTAATCAGTAGATTAATCCATTGATATGGATGAACTGGGTGATATCTGTAGACAGATGGGTCACTAGGGGCATGCCTTTGGGATTTATATTTTGTTCTAGGTGAACTGAAGTGCTCTCGCTCCCCCTCGCCTCTCCCTCTCTCCCCTTCCTAGTTGTCATGTTCTGAACTGCCTTCCTCTGTCATGACCTTCTGTCATGATGTTCTGACTCAGCTTGAGCCCAGAATTATGGAGTCAGCAGACCATGGACCGTACCTCTGAAAATGTGAGCTAAAATAAATTTGTCCTCCTCTAAATAGGTCTTGTCAGGTATTTTGGTCACAGTGATGCAAAAGCTGACTAAAACAGTGAAATTGTTCTTCAAAAGTGAAGCAGAAATAGAGTTTCTCACACAAACAAAAACAAAGGGAATTTATCACCAGCAACCTGCTTTGAGGAAATGTTAAAACAAGTTCTTCAGAGAGAAGGGAAATGATGTAAACCAGAAACCTGGATCTATATAAAGAAAGGAAAAGCACTGAAGAGGAAATGAAGGTAAAATGCAATCTTTTCTTTCTCTTATTCCTGATATAAAAGATAACCATGTATTTAATGTGGTGCTGGTAACCATATATTGGATGATTTATAACAAATGAAAAAGTGAAATTAATGACAGTAATATCATAGGGTACCTGCATTACACGTGAAATCCTGGAGTATTATTTGAAGATGTTCTTATATTATTATGATGTACATTGCAAACTCTGGGGCAACCCTTAAAAATTGAATAAAGAAGGATAGTTGATATTCTAAGAGAGGAGATAAGATGAAATAATGTAAAATGCTCATCATAACCAGGAAAAATAGAAAAAGAAGGGAAAATGTGTAAAGAACAAAGGCAAAAAAATAGAAAGCAGTTATAAATACAATAAGTACTCATCCAACTCTGTCAATAATCACTTTCAATGTGAATAGTTTAAAAGAAAAAGTGTCAACTGAATAAAGAAACAAGACTCATTATGTATTATTTATAAAAAACCCACTTTGATTATGAAGACCCAGATACAATTAGAGGAAAAGGACAGAGAAACAGCCACCATTCCAAGACTAATCAATAGGAATCTGGAATTGCTATGTTAATTTTACAAAAAGTACATTTCAGGGCTGGGGTTGTGGCTCAGTGGTAGAGCGCTTGCCTGGCATGTGTGAGGCACTGGGTTCGATTCTCAGCACCACATATAAATAAGTAAAGTTTCATCAACAAGTAATAAAAATATTTTAAAAAAGTACATTTCAGAATATGGAAAATTATCAGGGAGAAAGAGGGACAAACTCCAAAAGGACATAACAATTCCAAATATGTAATCATTTAACAACAGAAATCTAAATATGTGACACAAACTGATATACTCAAGGAGAAATTGACAATATTCACTACCATAGTTGGAGACTTCCAAACACTTCTTTCAGGGCTTGATAGCTGAAGCAGGCAGAAAATCGGAAAGGATATAGTTGACCTGAATGGCACTGTCAGTCAACTTGATCTTATTGGCATTTCTAAAATACTTTATCCCAAAAGAATAGAATGTACATTCTTAAGTTTATGTGTAACATTCAGAAATGTACACCATGTCCTGTGCCATACAATACTCATCAACAAATTTAAGAGACTAGAAATCGAACAAAATATATTCTTATATCACAGTGAAATTAAACTAAAAATCACTAAAAGAATGAGAGCTGGAAAATCCCCAAGTATTTGGGAATTAAACAATACTTTTCTAAATAACACCTGAGTGAAAATAGTCTCAAGAGAAATTTTAAAATATTTTGAATTAAATGAAAGAAAATACAATTCATCAAAATTTGAGATACAGCAAAAGCAGTGCATTTAGGGAAATTTATACCATTGAATACATAGACTAGAAAAGAAGAAAGATCTAAAATCAATAATCCAAGCTTCTAAGGAAGGCAAAGCTGAAAGAGCAATTTAAGCCTAAGGTAAACCCCCCCCCCAAAAGTAAGAGCAATAAAATTGAACACAATAAAAAATCAATAAAACCAAAATATTTTTGAAAAGATAAAGAAAATTGATAAACCTCCAACCAGACTAACCAGGAAAAAAGAGAAGACACAAATTACCAATAATCGAAAATGAAAGCAAGCTTATCTGCTGATTTCTTGGACATTAAAGGATAATAAAGGAATACTGCAAACTACTGTATGTCCACAAATTTGATAACTTAGATGAAATAGATGGATTTCTTGTAAGACCAAACTACTCAAACTCACATAAGAAGAAACAGAAAATCTGAATAGACTTTATCTATTAAGGAAAATGAATGAAAACCTAACAACCTTCTAAAACAGAAAACACCAGGGTTCTTTGGCTTTGCTGTTGAATTCTACGAAAAATTTGAGGAAGAAATGACTTCAGTAGTGTACCATTTCTCCATCACCACTTCCAGAAAATGCAGCTTCCTCAGTTTTAACAAGTGTACAGCCTAATGAAAGATGTAATAATAAGGCCAAGGGGGTGTAGAACTTATGAGAACTCTCTTTATATCCATGCAATTTTCCTTTAAATAAAAAACTGTTCTAAAATAAAAGTTATTTTTTAAAACAAGTAAAGGCCTGGAAGGAAAAATTATCAACCCAGAGTTCAGAATTCTATAGCAAGCCAAGAGAGAGAGAGAGTGAGAGAGAGAGAGAGTATAAAGAAAATAATGAAGACAATTTTTATAAAGGAAAGCTAGGAGGACCCATCCCCAGCAGACCTACACTCCAGGAAACACCAAATGAAGAAGTTCTTCGGACTAAAGGAAAGTAGTACCAGTAGATGATGAGATCCTCAGAAAAATATGCGTGCCAGGAATGGTAACTGTGTAAATTATGCAGGATCATACTTTCCAACTATCACTGTTTTCTCTTAATTCCTTTAAAACATCCCTTAAAGTTTAAAGACAATTATAGCATTGTATTGTGGAATTGATTGAGTATGTAAATGAAATACTTGTCAGAATTGTAGCATATAAAATAGGAGGTTAAAATTAGTATGGTCTAGCTGGTTGTAGTGGCATATGACTGTAATTCCAGCAATTCAGGAGGCTGAGGCAGGAAGATCATGAGTTCAAAGCCACCTTCAGCAACTTAGCCAGGCCCTAAACAATTTAGTGAGAACCTGTCTCTAAAAATAAAAAGCTTTTTAAAAAGGGGCTGGAGATATGGCTCAGTGGTTAAGTGCCCCTAATCCCTGATACCCACCCCCCATTACTGTGGACTAGGAAGGCTCTTACATTTTCAATAAAAATATTAACTTTAAGGTGATTGTGAAAATCTAAGGTTACATATTGAAATATCTACAGCAATCATTTAAAAGTAATGCAAAGAGATACAGCCAATAGCAGATAAGGAAGAACAGAAGAATAAAGGTCAGATGGTACAAACAGGAAACAAAGAGAAAATGTGAGGCCTAAATCCAAATATATCAATAATTACATTGAATAGAATGAGTTAAACACTCCAGTTAAAAGGCAGAGATTGTCAAATGGGTTAAAAAAATATCAAGACCTAATCATATGATCTCTACAAGAGATGTGCTTTAAATATAATGACACAGATAGATTGAAAATAAAAAAGTCAGGAAAATAACAATGTAAATATGAAGAATGAAAAATTGGAACAGCTGTACTAATAACAAATATAAAATAAACTTCAAACAAAATACAAAATAGGGCTGGGAATATGCCTCAGTGGTCAAGTGCCCCAGAGTTCAATCCCCCCATCCTCCCAAAAATAAAAATTTTAAAAAAATTTAAGAAGTATTATTATAAATAGATATTGCATGATGATAAAGGGGTAATTCTGCAGAAAGATATGACCATAATTAATGTGCCTGCACCCAATAACAGAGTAACAAAATATATAAAGCAAAAATCAACAGAATGAAAGGGAGAAACAAACAGCTACCAACCGTAATGGGAATGTCTCACACCTATATCTCAGTAAATAGATTAATTGGGCAAAAATATCAATAAAGATATAGAAGATCTGAGCAACAATATCAACTACCTTAGCCTAACTGACTTGATAGAATACAATACCCAACAACTACAGAACTCATATTCCCTTCAAGGGCACATAATACATTCACTAAAACATATTGTACTCTGGTCCATAAACAACACTCCTTAAGTTTAAAAGGATTGACATCAAACAGAATGTACTCTTTTCCCACAACAGAATAAAATCAAATGTCCAAAATAATAAGATATTGATGAAAACCCAAAGGATCTGGAAAGTGAGCAACATACTTCAAATAATTCATGGGTCAAAAACAAAATCACACACTTTCTTCTCAGAGGCACATGGATCCTTCTCTAAAATAGACCATATGTTATGCCACAAAGCAACTCTCAGAAAACAAAAAATAGAAATACTACCCTGCATTTTATCAGATCATAATGGAATGAAACTAGAAATCAATGATAAAATAAAAAATAGAAGCTACTACAGCATCTGGAGACTAAACAGCAAGCTTATTGAATGATGAATGGATAGTAGAAGAAATCTGGGAAGAAATAAAAAATATTTAGAGGTAAATGAGAACACTGATACAATGTAACAAGATCTCTGGGACACTATAAAGGTAGTGCTAAGAGGAAAGTTCATTGCATTGAGCTCATACATTAAAAGAATAAAAAGTCAAAACATCAATGACTAACATTACATCTCAAAGCCCAAGAAAAAGAAAAACAAATCAACACCAAAATCAGTGGAAGACAGGAAATAATTAAAATTAGAGCTGAAATAAATGAAATTGATGCAAAAGAAACAATTGGACAAATTGACAAAACAAAAAGTTGGTTTTTTGAAAAAATAAACAAAATTGATAAATCCTTAGCTGCACTAATGAAGAGAGAGAGAAAATTCAAATTACTGAAATTCATGATGAAAAAGGAAATATCATGACAGACACTACTGAAATACAGAAGATAATTAGAAACTATTTTGAAAAGTTATACTCCAAGAAAATAGAAAATCTTGAAGACATTGACAAATTTCTAGAGACATATGATCTACTGAAACTGAATCAGGAGGACTTAACACAATTTAAACAGACCATTTTCAAGCAATGAAATAGAAGACACCATCAAAAATCTACCAACCAAGAAAAGCACGGGATCAGATGGATTCTCAGCTGAGTTCTACAAAACCTTCAGAGAAGAACTAATTCCAATACTTCTCAAATTATTTCATGAAATAGAAAAGGAGGGAACCCTTCCACAGTCTCATAGAATGAGACTAGTGTCACCCTGATACCAAAACCAGATAAAGACACATCAAGGAAAGAAGACTTCATACCAATATCCCTCATGAACATAGACTCAAAAATTCTCAATAAAATTCTGGCAAATCACACACAAAAACATATTAAAAAGATCATGTACCATGATCACGTGGGGTTCATCCCAGGGATGCAAAGTTGGTTTGACATCGGGAAATCAATAAGCGTAATACAGCACATCAATAGACTTAAAGACAAGAATCATATGATTATCTCAATAGATGCAGAGAAAGTATTTGACAAAGTATAGCACCTCTTCATGTTCAAAACACTAGAAAAACTAGGGGGAGTAGGAACATACCTCAACATTAAAAAGTTATCTATGCTAAGCCCAAGGTCAACATCATTTTAAATGGAGAAAGAGTGAAAGCATTCCCTCTAAAAACTGGAACAAGACGGTTTTTCACCACTTCTATTCAAACATAGTCCCTGAAACTCTAGCCAGAGCAATCAGACAGATGAAAGAAATTAAAGGGAGCAAGTAGGAAAAGAAGAACTCAAACTATCCCTATTTGCCGACAAATGATTCTATACTTAGAAGATCCAAAAACTCCACCAGAAAACTTTTAGAACTAATACATGAATTCAGCAAAGTAGCAGGATATAAAATCAAAAGCCATAAATCAAATGCATTTTTATACATAAGTGAGGAATGTACTGCAAGAGAAATTAGGAAACCAACCCCAATCTCAATAGCCTCAAAAAAAAAACTTTGGTGATCAATCTAACAAAAGAGGTGAAAGACCTCTACAATGAAAACTACAGAATGCTAAAGAAAGAAATTGAAGAAGACCTTAGAAGATGGAAGATCTCCCATGCTCTTGGAAAGGTAGAATTAGTATTGTTAAAATGGCCATACTACCAAAAATATTATACAGATTCAATGCAATTCTTATTAAAATCCCAATGACATTCTTCATGTAACTAGAAAAAGCAATCATGAAATTCATTTGGAAAAATAAGAGACCCAGAGTCGCCAAAGCAATCCTTAGCAAGAAGAGTGAAGCAGGAGACATCACGATACGAGACCTTAAACTATTCTGCAGAGCATAGTGACAAAAATTGCATGGTATTGGCACCAAAATAGACATGTAGACCAGTGGTACAAAATAAAAGACATAGAGACAATCCCATATAAAAACAGTTATCTCATACTAGACAAAGGCACCAAAAACATACACTAGGGAAAAGAGAGCCTCTTCAACAAATGGTGCTGGGAAAATTGGAAATACATATGTAACAAAATGAAATCAGATCCCTATCTTTCACACTACACAAAACTCAATTCAAAGTGGATCAAGGACCTAGGCATTAGAACAGAGACCCTGCACATAATAGAAGAAAAAGTAGGCCCAAATCTTCATCATGTCAGCTTAGGACCTGACTTCCTTAACAAGACTACTAAAGGGCAAGAAGTAAAATTAAGAGTCAATAAATGAAATGGATTCAAACTAAAAAGCTTCTTCTCAGCAAAGGAAACAATCAATAATGTGAAGAGAGAGAGCCTACAGAATGGGAGAAAATCTTTACCACACGCACCTCAGATTGAGCACTAATCTCCAGGATATATAAAGAACTCAAAAAACTTAGCACCAAAAAAACAAAGAACCCAACCAATAAATGGAAAAATGGATTGAACAGACACTTCACAGAAGAAGAAATACAATCAATCAACAAACATATGAAAAACTGTTCATCATCTCTAGCAATTAGAAAAATGCAAATCAAAACTATTCTAAGATTTTATCTCACTCCAGTCAGTGTCAGTTATCAAGAATACAAGCAATAATAAATGTTGGTGAGGATGTGGGGAGAAAGGTACATTCATACATTGCTGGTGGGACTGCAAGTTGGTGCAACCACTATGGAAAGCAGTATGGAGATTCCTCAAAAAACTTGGAATGGAACCACCATTTGACTCAGCTATCTCACCCCTTAGTTTATACCCAAAGGACTTAAAATCAGCATACTACAGTGATCAGCCACATCAATGTTTACAGTAGCTCAATTCACGATAACTAAACTACGGCACCAACCTAGATGCCCTTCAACAGATGAATGAATAAAAAAATGTGGGACATATACACAATGAAATATTACTCAGTCTTAAAGAAGAATGAAATTATGGTATTTGCAGGTAAATGGATAAAACTAGAGAATATCATGCTGCGTGAAATAAGCCAATCCCAAAAAACCAAAGGCCGAATGTTTTCTCTGATAAGCTGAGGCTGATCTATAGAGGGGGCAGGTGGTAGGGAAGAATGAAGGAACTTTGGATTGTGCAGAGGGAAGTGAGGGAAGGGGTGGGGTGGTGAAGATGGAGAAGATGGTAGAATGAGACATTATTATTCTATATACACATACAATTACATGACTGGTGTGACTCTGCACCATATACAGCCAGAGAAATGCAAAGTTATGCTCCATTTCTGTACAGTATATAAAAACGCATTCTGTTGTCATGTATAACGAATTAGAAAAAATTAAAAAATAAAAAATTTAAAACACACAAAGAAGGATAGAAAATATTTTGACAACACACCTTTCTCCCCTCTCAGACTTCCCCCAACACCTTCCCCGCCACCCACTGTGCTCTGCAGAGATCCCTGGGCACCTGGGAGATCTTGGAGATGGTGTTTCTTGCTGGCAGAGTCCCTGTTTTATCTGTGTGTCCATCCTTTTTCCATGTGCTTAGGGGTGGAGGATGATGCGCCATCTTTGGCCGCCGAGGACATTCCTTACCAGTGGCTGGCCAATGGGTGGGTGTGGGACCCAGTCCTAACCATCGAGTGCTCAGGGAAAGGAGCTAGATATAATCATTCATCTCCTCCTAATTAGAATGAATTCTAATTCCTCTAATTAGTAAGAACTAATTCTAACTCTTACCTGGACTTTTCAAGTCTTGAAAAGTCCAGGTAAGAACAGTGATCCAGCCTGGAGTAAGTGGGCAAGGGACACAGCAATGTATTGCCCAGATTTTTAATAAAAACCAGCAATCTGGGAACTCTGTCTTCTGAATGCATCAAAAGACCAAATCAAACTCTGAATACTTCAATGGATCCTGTCTTAAGTGGCATTTATCTCTCCACCCACCTTGTATACTTTTTATTAAATAAGCTGGACTCTCTGATGCTCTTGTTTCATATGCAGTTGCAGTAGGTTTGACTGATCTGGGTTTTCAAACATAATCATCTAATGCCCCCACCTTCAATTATTTTGTCCTTGTTTCAATATTGCTTTACTTTCATATAAAAGCCTGTAATGATCCTGTAATAACTGGGGCAATTAAATGGAGAGCAGTGGAAGGGCTGTCCAGGGATCAGCTGTGTGGACTTTTGTCTTGACTAGGTAGAATCACTGCAACCCACCAAGGAGCATAGAGAAAGGGCCATGGGCAGCATGAGGGTGACCACAGCCATAGTCTGTCTAGAATCTGGGTCATGTGGGGGAAATAAATGTCTCTCCCTGGATTCTGTCTCAAATAATGCTCTGTTCCCCTGGCTTGGAAATGGGAAGATGGTAGTGAGGGTCTTAAGGGATGAAGGATTGGTTTCAAATAAGACCAAAGACCAGAGGACCTTTCTTTGACATAATGAGCATCAAAATCATTGTAGAGTTCCCCTGGCATGGCTGTCAGTGCCAACTCAAACTTGGAAAGAGATGGTAGGGCCTCCTTTGTTTATGGAGTTGAGATAATGTGTCTCTTTTGGGATTTGTCAACCCTTTAAGTGGGTGGTAAGTAATCAATTAATATGGAAAAATATGCTTCTGCCTGCAATTGATGAAACTGCCTGGCGGCTTCTGGAAGGTTCTGATGGGGGTGGGGGTGGGGGTGCCGTCAGGCAACCTTCCCAAGCTGGTCTGAGGCTAGAGGAGCCGTTGATGTCCTCAGTCGTCATGAAGAACTGCTCCTTGGAACTGCCCATTCAGGCACAGATGGTGTTATGGTTTGGATATGAGGTGTTCCCCCAAAAGCTCATGTGTGAGACAATGCAAGAAGGCCTAGGGGAGAAATGATTGGGTTGTGAGAGCCAGAGAAGTAATCACCTGATGGGATTAATTCAGTGATAATTGAAGGCAGGTAGAGTGTGGCTGGAGGAGGTGGGGCACTGGGGTGTGACTTTGGGGTTATATTTGTATTTGGCAAGTGGAGATTTCTCTCTCTCTCTCTCTCTCTCTCTGCTTTCTGGTCATCATGTGAGTTGCTTTTCTCTGCTATACTCTTCCACCATGATATTCTGCCTCACCTAGAGCCCCAGGGAGTGGAGCCTGCTGCCTATGAACTCTGAAACCGTGAGTCCCCAAATGAACTTTTCCTCCTCTACAATTGTGCTAGTTGGGTCTTTTAGTGACAGTGGCAGAAAAAGCTGACAAAAACAGATGGAGAAGGGGAGCACAAGAGTGCAAAGTCTATGCTCTAAAATCACGTCCAAGCAGAAAACAGGGCCCTGGGCAGCTGCTGCAGGAGCAACAGGTCCAGGGGTTGCCATTTGAAGAGAGAGAAAGAGAAAGCCACTGAAGTAATCACCATTTCTCCTGAGTTCAGCAGCTCTTTGCTCTAACTTCCTGTTGCCTCTGGACCTCATCTGACCCTCACATCTGGACACAGCACTGGTCTAGAAGTTGGCAGATGTTGCTCCATTAAAATCAGGCTGTGGAGCTTGACCAGGTTCCTATCTGTAGAGTCTAGGTCACAATGGCTGCTGCACAGGTAGTTATGGGATCAGGGGTGGCCATCTGCCCAGTGCATACCTGCCCAGGGCCCACCAAATTCCAGCCAGAAGTCGAGACAGGATTTTCATCCTCTATGAGTGCCAGACTCTGGGGGAAACCACCTCCCTGCACCAAGCCATCAGCACCTGTCCACTGTCACAGACCTTTCCCTTCTGCTTTGGGTATCACCTTAGTGTCACTCCACCAGGCTTCCCTCACCTAAGTTTCACTACCTCCCCAGCAACCTGGATTAGATTCCCCATTCTGGAATCCTGTTGCACCTCTATTTCTCCATTGTAGTAATTAGTGTGCCTGTAATTACCTGTTCAAGGTCAGTTTGTATTCCTCATTAGACCATATGCATCAGGAAATTGAGGACTTTCTCAGGTACCACTTGTAGTGCTACACACAGTGTCTGGGTGTAGCACACCCACACACAAAATAGAAATTTAAAGGTGATTTGTTAAGTCAAATTAATTAATTTTGGGAGGAGTGGTGCTATGGTTTGAATATGTTACCTCTAAAATTGAAAATGGCTGATATGATGGATTAAGATGTAGAACCTTTAAGAAGTGATGAGGTCAGGCAGGCTGCTTCCCTCATGAATGGGGTTAAAAGCCTTCTAAAAGAAACTTCACATAGAATTTGACTCTCGTTCCCTTCTACCTTCTGCCATGTGAGGACACAGTGTTCCTCTCCTCCAGAGCTCATAGAAACAGGCATCATCTTGGAAGCAGAGAGGAGCCCTCCCCAGACAACCAAACCTGCCAGCACCTTGATCTTGGATTTCCCAGCTTCTGGAACTGTGAGAAATAAATTTCTATTCTTTATAAATTACCCAATCTCAGGTATTTTGTCATAGTAGCACAAAACAGACTAAGACAGATGAATAGGTAGAGCACAGAGGATCTGGAGGGCAGTGAAAACACTCCGTATGATAGACCCACGTCGTTAACTTGTGTCCCAATCCACACAATGTACAACACCAAGCATGAACCCTAATGATGGACTCTGGGTGATATTCATGTATCAATGTAGTAGATCATCAATTGTAACAAATTTAACACTCTGGCAGGGGATGTTGATAAGGAGGAAGATGTATGTGTCTTAAGGCAGGAGATCTATTGGGAAATCTTAGTACCTTCTGCTCAGTTTTGCTGTGAACTTAAAATTGTTCTTAAAAATACAGTCATTAATTTTTTTAAAAGTAAGTACTATAATTTAGTGTAATTCTTATCTTCAAGGATGAGGTACCAGATGGCCAAAGAAATGATGAGGCTTACTAGGTTATAAGGCAAGATGATGGGCTAGGCTGGAACTAGTACACAGCCTCCTGCTCCCTAAAGGAGGGAACTACTGCTGTAGGTCCACCACTGACTGTCCCTGAGCCGGGAGACCTGTCTTGGAGGGTAGGGAAGCAAGAGGAGGGAGTTTGATTTGTCCAACTCTCCTGAGAGTCTGAATGTTTCTGCCACCACCTTCTTAGAGTGTCCCTCCTGAGGCTGCCAGTTTCTTAATCAAAAATCAGAAGTGTTGGAAGGTTGACACCATGCCATGCCACAACCTCCAGGTCCTCCCAAAGACCATTACGGCATCTCTGAGGCCTGGTTGTTTGCAATGGGCCACAGTAACCACAGACAGTTCAAGGTCTTTGCAGAAGGTATGAAACTCAGTGCATATTCATAGCACACTTGGTAATGACTCCTGGTTTTATGTACAATGAATACATATTACAGGATTATCTTAGCCTAGATTTATTGGAGGTGGGAAGCAACTGAGTTTTATGAAAAATAATTACTGCCATCAAGTTGATATAATTACTTGCACAGGTTTGCCGGGACTACTTTCCAATTTTATTTATAGGCAATTTTTCTGATACCGTTTAAACTACACCCAGAGAATAATCATCTGTTTTAATTTATTTCTAGGCTGCTCCTCTGTTCCTCCAGTTGTGCCTGGAGGGGGACATGCTGCTGCTGCGGTGGGCTCTGGGTGTGGCTGCTGCTGCGGTGGGCTCTGGGTGATGGCCCAGCTGTTGTCCTTGAAGGGCGGGCTGGCACTTCTGCACAGAGAAGTAGGTAAATGTGAAATGTTGCTGTTAGCATCCCACCCTGGTTGCCCTTCTCATATCAATAACTGTTCTTTGGGATGCATGACCCAAGGGAAAAATTGCCTATAAAGATTTTGCAAGGAGAAACAGGGTAGCAGTATAGAAGGATGATAGGTCTTTAAGCTATGTAGACCTGTGTTCTAACCCTGATTCTACCACTCATGATCTGGGCGCTCTTAACTTACTGCATCTTAGACTGTTTCTCTAAAGAGGGGATCTCTAACTTGGAGAAGTGTTGAGATTATTACCTGGGGTAATGTAAGCCAGCCAGCTCAGCCTGTCACCAGCAGGCTAACGACCCAGTGCTAGTTGTTAGGACCTACGTTGAGGGTAGGGTTGGGAGAGGTCAGCCTCCTTAAGTGTCAGAGCCAGAAGGAGACTGGGGAGTGTGACTGCCATCTCACAGCCCCAAGAGGGAGCAGCCTGTTCCAGTCATTAGTGCAGAATGGCCACATTCTGTCACATGGCCCTGCTTTCCAAACTTATAGCTGAGAGAACTGCTTTGGGAACCTGACTTGAGGGCAGCTGATCTGCAGTTTGAACAGCAAGATGATTTAGCACAGAGGTTAGTTCAAATCACATAGATGGGTGCTTAGCTGAGATTAGCTGAGCCAATTAGATTCCCTCTCTCTCTCTCTCTCTCTCTCTCTGGGTGATCCATGAGAGACAGAAGCAAGCAGGTATCCAAGGAGAAGCAGACACACACAGAGAACTAGCCAAGGTGAGGCTTGAACACAAGAGCTAAGGACAGTGAGCTCCTGTGGCTGCTGCAGGGGGACAATAACCCAAGGACTTTGGACTCTGAACTGCCATGCCCACCACGATTCCCCTCAGTGCTTGACACGGTTCCACTGAGAATAATGAGGGCTGGACCCCGGCACTGAATATTCTTCTTCTGGGTATAGAACTGCAGTCCAGGCTCCTCAGGGTCAGGCTGAGGCTATGCCTGTGATTCTAGCCTCCCTCATTGTTCAGATATTCCCACAATAACCCCCCCTCACTTGAGATGCCCTGCATGGGTCTCTGTCCCTTGCAACAGAAAGCCATCATAGTGCCAAAGGAGGCTAGAGCAGTGCCTGCCCCCTGGCCAGGTCATTCAGTGGGAAACAGGACCCCAGAGAATCCCAGCATTGCTTACTGAGCTCATTTCCAGCTGGGATGGGAAACCAGGTCACCTGGCTTTTAGTTCATTAGAAGAGGCTAAATTTGGGTTCCTGCAAGGGCATGGCTTTGTAGAGAACGGGTAGAATGCAGGGTGAGTTGAGAGGCAGCTAAAGCTGCCATTCCAGGCTCGAAAACTAAGTTGCTCCAAAATGCTCTATTCGCTGGAGCATGTCCTTCTCTCCTCACCCGCACTCACGTCCTGTTTGCAGTGACTTTTTTCCTGAAAGACCACCCTGGTTAACACTGACTTCATCCCTGTCTCCCCCGAGTGACAGCTCATCACGGGGCTGAGTGGACACTGCATAGCAGCTTGTTAATGACATCCACGTGTTGTCCTGCATGTGGCCTATGAGAGTGTGACTGTGCTCATGAGTGTCCTCTCAGAAAATTCAACAGGTTCTGAAGCTCTGGGAGCCCGCTGTGAGTGTCCTGTCTCTAGTGAGCACTCAGGCTTCAGTTGAGAGCTCAGGGGTGCCTGCAAAACCTTCCAGGTGCCCCCCAGGTGACTCTCATCCCCTTCCAGCAATTGCAAACCTTTAAAGTCTCCCCAGGACCCTCTGCTGGCTATTTCCTGCCTACCTCTCAGCAAATGGCCCTAACTTTCAATTTACTAGCGAACAGAGGCCATAAACAGAACTTTCTGTCTGCTGCTATAGATTTATTTGCTTTAGTGTCCAGTTCTTTCCTCCTCCTCTCTTAGCCTGTGTGTGAGAATAATCCCAGAGTTGTGGATCCTCAACGTCACTTCCTTTTCCTCTCCTTCAATGAGCAGACTTTAAGGTTTAAGATGCTGGGGACTATTTCCAAATTTCTGGCATATATTAATCTTTGGGATTTGGGAATTTAAAAAAAATGAGATACATTTTTATTTAATGAATAAGAAATGGTAAGTATAGGAGCCTTTGCAAAATATTTATACTTGGTAATATTTAAAAAACCTTTATATTTCTTCGGTAGGATGTGTAACAAACTGTAGCTTATAGCAAATATCAAGCAATGGAAATAGCCAGGAAATGACAGTGGGCGGTATCAAAGAATGCAGCATGAATCTCCCATCAGGGTTAATAGCACTGGTCATCTATGGTTTCCAGCTTGTTCCTTCTCTCAATCTCACCCAAAGAAGCTGTATGTTTACTGTATATTTTAAATGCTTTAACATTTGTTGTATCTGGAAGAATGGCTCGCTGTTAGCTGCAAAAACTACAGGACAATTGCAGGATGTTTATAACAAGTCAATAGCCTCAAGTGAGTGACCAGAGAGACTACCGCCAATTCTCTCATACATGCCCCTTCCAGTTCCCAGAAACATCAACCTGTGCTTTCAGTTCTTACTTTTTTTTTTTTTTTGCTTTTTAAATAGTACCATTTTGTTAAAATATCAAAAATAATTTGAATAAAAATTTAGAAGCGTCAAATTAAATATTTTAATCAATCTCCTGGAATGACTTAGAAAACAAAGTTATCATCATTAACTATAGAATTTAAGATATAGCTATCATTAGAGAATTTTGAATGTAGTCAGTATAATAGCACAAATTCTGTATTTAGCAGCTCTTGGTTTTTTTGTTTTTTGGTTTGATACGGGGGATTGACCCCAGGGATGCTTAAACACTTAGCCTCATCCCCAGACCTTTTTTATATTTTCTTAGAGACGGGATCTCACTGAGTCGCTTAGGGCCTTGCTAAGTTGCTAAGGCTGGCTTTGAACATGTGATCCTCCTGCCTCAACTTCCCAAACTGCTGGGATTATAGGCATGCACCACCTCAACTGACTCAGATCTTGCTTTTGACTTGACATCAGTGGATGCCTTTGACCAACAATGTCTCTATGTTGTTATCTTTCATCCTCATAGAAGAGTTATAATACATTATTCTGTTTTCTCAAATTCTTGATTTTTCATGGTATATGGAGTTTAGAAAGCATAAATTTCCTGAGAAATACAGGGAAGAAATTCCTACATGGAAACACTATTATTGGGTTTGTACTAGATGTACTAGATATTTGTACTAGATTAAGGGGACAAGTTTGGGGATTCTGAATGGGAAGTCTGGTTGTACTATTACTAGCCGTGTGAATTTAGGAAAATTACTTGATTTCTCTGAGTCTCAATTTTCTAATCAGTAAACTTACTTCATTGTTGTTTTGAGGTTAAATGAGTTGTTTTGAGGTTAATGTATTTGTAAATATCTTAGCACAATTTCTGCTATACAACTTGTATTAATATGTATTGTGGTTATTAAGACACAAATCCTGATGAATAAATACACTAACTAGTGCTATCTAATAGAATGATAAAGCGCTGATGTATATTTAAAATTTCTGATACTTACATTAAGAAAATAAAAGATAAACAGATGAAATTAATTTTAATAATACATTTAACCCAATATGTCTAAAATGCATATATTGTCATATCCATATACTCAAAATTAAAAAAAATAGTAATGAGATATGTTATGGTTTAGATATGAGGTGTCCCCCAAAAGCTCATGTGAGACAAAGCAAGAATTTCCAGAGATGATATAATTAGATTCTAAGAAGTATAACCTAATCAGTGGATTAATCCACTGATATGAATTAACTGGGTGGTAACTGAGGCAGGTAGGATGTGGCTGGAGGAGGTGAGTCACTGGGGGTGTGACTTTGGGGGTTTATTTTTTGTCCCTGCTATACTGGAGCACTCTCTCTGCTTTCTGGTTGCCATGTTCTGAGCTGCTTTCCTTCACCATATCCTTCTGCCATGATGCTCTGCCTTACTTGGGGCCCAGAGCTTTGAAATTGGCCATCTATGGATGGAACCTCTGAAACTGTGAGCCAAGTAAACTTTTCCTTCTCTAAGTTGTTCTCATTTGGTATTTTGGTTACAGCAACAAAAAGCTGACTAAAACAAGATATTTTATACTTTTCTTGATACCAAGTCATCAAAATCCAGCATGTATTTTTACATTGCATATCTTAATTTCAGCACTGAATTTTCACTGGAAATGTTTAATCTGTATTTAAATTTCACGAAATTTACAGAGATTCATATGCTCAAGTTGTTTTGAAAAACACTTAAATGGTTTCCAGTAATGGAAGCAGGTATTGAAAAGTTACTTTTTAATACTCATATTCATAGCAATAAAACTGGTTCATCTTTTTCTAAAGAATCAGTATAATTTCCAAGCAAAAATAAGCATGTCAATTTCAAAGTTACATCTATTCAAGTTAAGTTGACTCTAACTCCTGAGTCAACTTATTATTAATGTAGAAATAAGACGTATAAGTTGAAAAGAAACTCTGAATTTTCCAGTACCAGCAAAGCACACTTCATTTGGTTTCAGTATGCTATTATTTTTAATTGAAATCTTCATATTGGTTCATGTTAGAAAATGTACATAATTATTATTACTGATTTTCATCATGAAAAGTTTTAATTTCAGTATAAATTTTCATAGTCTGTTGCTAGGTCACAAATAAGTTGTTCCTTTCCTGGGAACTTCAAATGTAGTCCATTCATGTATAATATGATAGTAACTATTTAATATTTAACAAGAATTCTTTTTATTTTGAGACAATTTTGATTTTGAGTTAGTGCAACTAATCTTTGTAGAAAGTTTCTACCCTTCAACCAATGAGCCAAAGCTCACTGTGTACAAAGAACACAAGATCATTAAATTCATCATCTTTTATATTTTTTTCAACATTTCCATAAACTGGCAATAATTTGCACATTTGCAAGGGTGTACTAAAGGAGTAAAACAACTATATCCATGATGCTTTACATAGAAAATATTTTCATAAACAAAACTTGGGTTTCTTGTTCTATAATTCCAGTCATGATTAAAATCTAGATTTTTTTAATCAAACATGGCTGGAGCACCATCCATCATCATAGAAAGTAATTTTTTGTACCTAAGTGAAATTCTTATTTCACAGATACAAAAGATTAAAAATGCCACAAGTTTCCTTGGATGTTGTGTCTCCACAATTTGTTCTTCTTCTTCTTCCTTTTTTTAATCTTTTCTTCCCTATTTTCCATCCCCTTTTAAAAATTTTTTCTCTTCCTTCTGGAGATATTTTTACCCTGTGTTTCTGATCCTTCTTGGAGTTTTTCATTCCTGGTTTCGTTGTTTTACTTGACATGAGTTTTATAGTATCCTGGTTTAGTTTCACAGATGCAATGTCTTATTTCCCTGAGGCTATTAATGACAGTATTTATTCTTCTTAAATAGTCTCTTTCATTCATGTTACTTTTTTTTTCTGTTTGATATGGACATTTTAATATTGGGGACTTTCTTCCAATGTCTGGTGATCCTTTGCTGTCCGTACATATTTAAAGGAGAGGCCTACGGTCTGAATGTGCCAAATTTCACGTGCTGGAAACAAATTTACATGTTGGTGGTATTTGTAGGTGGTGCCTTTGGGAGGTAATTTGGACTAGACAAGGTCATTGGGGTGGGGCCCTTGTAGTGGGACTGGTGGCTTTGAGAGAAGAAGACACACTTACTCTCATCATGTGATGCCCTCTGCCATGTTATATTGCAGCATTCCCAGATGCTAGCACCAGACTTCCCAGACTCCAGAATCATAAGCCAAATAAAACCTCTGTTCTTTATAAATTACCCAGTCTGTGGTATTCACTGATAGTAATGGAAAATTGACGAAGACAACTAGCTAGAAGCTCAGGAAACAGGAACCTCATTAACTGTGATTTTTCACTATAGGGCAATCTGGAAGGAGACTTCTAATTTCAATCTATTCTCTCGGTCTGATCAGCTGCCTCAGAGGATACTATTTTATTTCCTGCTTGAGGGATATACCCTTTAGGTTTCTGGTGTACAGGGATAGGTGGGAGAAGGAAGTGGGTGATCTCCACATGCAATGTAAAAGCTTTGTCTTCTGGATGAGCCTCCAGCCCTTGATATCACCTGTGTTCCTCCAGGGCTGACTGTTTCTCACTGTCTGTTGAGAACCAGTCTCCAGGCTTCTGCAGGGGTTGCCCCCACTGCATGGAGTAGGGGAGGGAAGCAGGTCCAGCCCTTTAACCAGCGCAGACTTTTAACCGGTCCTCATAGTGGAGATGCTGCTCTACAGAGGGATCCAGTGCCACAGAAGTTGTAGTCTTTTGAGAGCTCTTCAGTATGAAGTCAGGCCACCTCTTGGCATCCCAGCTGCTGTCTTGGAGTTCAGCTTTCTAAGCTTGGCCAAGGTGGCTGCTGCTCCTCCTCCCCTGCTTTTGGCTGCTGCAAGGCTGGTGACGAGGACTCCTTACCCACTCTGTCCTTCGGCCACATGCCTTCTGTTGGATCACTTCTCCTTTTTTAAGTGATGTTTAGGCATGAAGAGGAGATTAATGTGTACATTCAATGCATCATTTTACCATGGAGTTCTGATCATTTTTCATCAGAAAGAATTTCACCCAATAGTAATTTTAAATAAGAAGCTGCTGCATTGGGTTTAGAATAATATTCAGTTAGCAAAGTCATATTTCACAATCTTCAGAATCTGTTTTTTTGTGTGTGTGAAAAACAAGGTGATCCTTGAGGTGATAGAGACAATTCATCATCAGGAGAAACTGGATGCCTGCTCTTATTATGAAATCTCGGGGTTTTATCTTTTTAAAGATGTTTGTTTCTATGGACTGTTAAAGTTTTGCTATCTGGGTGAAGAAATTGCAGTTGCTTTAGAAATAAGCAAGTGACTCAGGCCAACTAAGCAATCAACTCGATGTCTGCTGGGAGACCTTCTTGTTTGGGTTTTGGTTTATTTTGCAGTGCTGAGGATTAAACCCGGGGCCTCACACACCAGGCCAGCACTCTACCACTGAGATACACCCCCAGTTCCTACTGGGAGACTTTTGGGAGAGATTTTCTTGCTTCTAGAAGAGAGACACAAAAGAGAGACATCTCTCAGTGCCCTGGAAGTTATTCTATCTGGATGTCACACCCAGGGCTGCTGCAGCCATCTGGCAGGCAGTCTCCGCACCCAGACAAAATTGAAAAGAGAAAGACTAAAACAGACGTGGGTCCTCGATGACTTTATTGAGCTGCTGATTGATCTGAGCTTGGGCTTTTCCTTTCCTCTGAGCTCCCGGTTGTGGGAGGTGATATATGTCCTTAGTTGAGACTATCTGAGCCAGGGCTTTTCTATTATCTGCAGCTGGAAGCTTCCTAACTCCATACTGCCAATACACAAGCCACATTCTTAGGCAGGAAAGCATTCATTTTTCAAAAATTATATAGAACTGTTGATTTATAGCCTCTGTTCAGATCATGGAAATAGGTTCAAGAAGAATGAGTTTAATATCTGTGCAGATGTGAATAAACATATTACTTGCATTTAGGTGGGCCTGAAGGTTACTTTCGATTTGACAATCATTTCATTATTACACATCTTCCATTCAATCAAACAAAATTCGGTAATTTTTTCCCATTTACTTGAGTCCTAGTAATTGTAAAATAAAGGACAAAATGAATTGCAGTGAAATAAACCTTCAGAAGTAATTGGAATAGATGATGCAATTATTTTTAATTGCTTGTACCACTCCTTTTGAGGTTGTCCTTTGAAGAGGACTTCTTTCTGTTGATTACTCCAAAAAATTATTATTTGAGCTTTAAGAATGTGAATGCTCCCCTAAAAGAGATTCTTTTTTTCCACCCGTAATAATAATAAGCAGCTTTAGAAGAAAATATCTGGTGAGGAGCATTGTATATTGGGGCAAAAGTTAGGTGAGCAAATGTTTTAAATTAGGTGCCCTATTGCACGATGGGTAAGAGTCCAGGTTTTAAGAATTGAAGGAGTAGGTTCAAGTACTGGATTGACCATCCACTAGCTGTGTGACTGTAGATAAGTTACTGGACCTTTCTGTGCCTCCAGTTAATCATCTTTGAAATGAAGGTAATAGCAATACCTACCTCACAGGTCCGTGAGAAGACTAAATGAAGAAGATATTTGTCTTGTCCTCCTCAACATCCACCCTGGTCCTTCCTTTTCACTCTGACCCCTGAGATGCACTTTCACCCTCTTCAGTTTGGATCTGTTTGTCCTTCCTCTGCAGAAGTTCATGACTTCCATGGTAGGACTCCTGCCCACTCTGGGCCACCTCTGCTCATTCCAGGTCATGCATGTCTACTCCACTTCTACCTGAAGCTCTTCTGTTATCAAAGTCTCTCAAGCAATCCTTGACCAAGGACTGGGAGAGAACAAATCTTTTCTTAATATTAGGAGTTGGGCAGGAGAGTTGGGAGGCCAAGAAATCCTGAACACCCTCTGCAAGGGGCCACTTTAGGCCCTGGGCACTGGAAGAGCCCAGGGAGATGAGACATGCATGCTATTACCCACCAATTTGGCCTAGAACCAGGGCTCTGCCAGAATCAGGGTAAGGTCTTTGGGAGCAAAAGAAAGGAGAATTTCTGAGTCCCTAGTTGATGGTATGATATTGAGTCATGTCCAAGGATAAGGGACTTGGCCATACAGCAGTGGAGGGGTGCAAGAAGGTGTTAGTCTGCTTTCTGTCTGTGTGACAAACACAGGAGATACATAAACTTAAAGGTAAACTTATTTTTAAGGCACGGAAAGGTTAAGTAACTTATCCATAAAGGTAAACTTATTTCATGATTTCAGAGGTTTCAGTCTATGGTTGCTGGTTCTGTTGTTTTGGGCCTGTGGTGAGGTCGTATATTCCGGTGGAAACACTTGAGAGAGAAAACCTGTTCATCTCATGGTGGCCAAAGATCCCAGTATCTTCTTCCCAGTGCATGCCCCCAGTGACCTAACCTCCTTCTCCTCAGCCCCACTTCCTAGAGGTTATACCACTAGTACAACCCCAGCAGGCCGCAGGCTCGGAACCAATCCTTTAGCACATGGACCTCTGGGACACCTTTAGATCCATGACAGCAGGAGAGGGGAGAGCATGCACAAAGCCACCAAGCCCTTTCCTTCCCAGAATACTATACAGTCAGTGAGCACTGTGGACACCAGATGTGGCCATTCATTCCTTTCCTGATAAATCTGTTCACTGCCAGACTCCTGTCATGTCATAGAGCCACTTACCTCCTTCATTTAACCTGGGATTGCTGTAACTCACGCCTTCTTCTTTTACTTTGGGTGAATTTCCATCTGGTGCCACTACCCACAGGTCAATCATCAAAAATGCAGAATCAGACTCCTGAAGTTCCGGAATCTGTGAACATCCCTTTCCTCAGAGCTGTTCCTGATTTCTTTCCTGCTTTGAGGAGAGTGGAGGAGATGTGGTTATCTTCAAGGTCCAGCTCAAGGACTGCCTTCTAGAAGAAGAATAAAAGGAAGCAAGCCTTAATTGAACAGTGACTCCATGCAGGGCCCTGGCTGTGCCTTCCCTCCACACTTCTGTATTTAACTCTCCTGTCAACAGAGTGAGCTCCTCACATAGGCGATGGCCCGTATTAACTCCTGCTCTGGAATGCCAGCCCCCAAGGTGGGCATCTGTTCTCCCCTAGATGTCAAGTCCTGCCATTCCTGGCCCATACGGCCACCAGAGCCTCCAGAGCACAATCCATCTGCAGAGCTCTGACAACGACTGGGTCCCCAGTTCACTGCAAACCTGGCCATTTTGGGAGTCCAGCCAGCCACTTCCTGAGGATGTGCTATCATGACTCATGACCACCCCCCAAGGGAGAATAATCCAGAATCTACTCGCCAAAATTTAACAATAGCAACATCATTTTAATCGTCTCCTAGGAGTGATGGACGTCACTGCCTCCAGGGGAAAAGGAGGTGGCCCACCAGCTGCATCCTACACGAGGCCTCACTTCCTCTCAGGTGGGTGGCAGGGTGGGCAGGATGGGCTGAGGTGTGGGTGAAAGGTGGTGTCATTTTTCATAATTATGGCCTCCTGAGCCTTGGGGGCCTTGTGTATGAAGTGAAGAGATTGTGCTAAAGGGTTCCTAAGTCTCGCTGCTGCTCAGAAGCTCCTGCTTCTGAACCCTTCTGAATCAGCAATGATTGGAACTTTGGAATTAAAGCCATAGAGCATGAGAGGGGATTTTTCCTGCTTTTTTCCCTCATCACCTGTAGCCAAACCTGCCCTTACATCTGGATCCAGCCAGCTTCAGCTCTCTTATTTACTCGTCATTTTTAATGATCAGAAACTCAGACCACAAATTAGAGTTTCTAGGAAAAGAGCACCCAATCAAAACTCCATCACCCAGCACACCTTCACCTGCCCAGCCTGCACATCCTGGGCTTCTCGTAGCACATCAGGGTTTAAAGGTGATCGAATGCAAGGATGGCTGGAAAAGCCACTGTGACCGAGGACAGGATGTTACACCAGTGGTCTGTGGCCTCTTCCATTCCACCTTTTATTTCAGCCTTTCCTCATAATTCCACCTGGACACCTGTGGGGTCTCAAACTCTGTATGGTCCAAACTCAACTCATTGTCACTCCCCATGCAAAACCACTGTCCTCTACTCCAGGGGCGCCACCTTGGGATTCGCTTGCTGTTTTTACTTTTTGTCTTGTTGGCATCTCAACTCTACTCTTGTTTGGAAGAAATTCTAATAAGTGTGAATCCCACACCTGCCACCAGTGACTGGGGTCATGCCTACATGCCACAGTATGGCCATTCAGACCCTGCCAAGGGACTTTAGTTCTTGAGATGATGCAAAGGCTGGACTGTTCACAGCAGCAGTGGAGATGGGCAGGAGCAGCAATGATCCAAAGGTAAGAATATGCTGGCTATTCCCGTGGTGTGACCCTGTCCTGGCTTCTTGTGCTTCCTGCCAATGTTCTGAATTTGGTTCTCCGGCCTTGCCATCGATCCAGAGAGCTCTAATGAATATGCATCCAATAAATTCCTTTCTCTTCTTTGACATCTAGAGTCAGCTTCTGTCATTTGCAGCTAAGCCCTCAGCTTCCCCAGTCACCAGGTGGGGACCCTTCTTGACTGTTCCTTACAGTTCACACCACTGTCATTGAGGTCCAGTGATTCTGCACTGTGATGTGACCTGTGTCACCCCCCTGCCACCTGTCATTATATTTACCTCTTTTCACTGTCCCCATATTAGAGGCTCCTCTGGCCTCTGGGATCTTCTTAACTAGGAACAATTACTTCTGGCTAAACCTCAACATCCAAGATCAGACTGCTATCAGAGTTTTTGACTGAGGAGCAAAAGGAGAAAGCAAAGGTTCGCAGTGAGTCCGAGTGGAGAGGAAGAGAGACAGCAGGTACACACGCACAGGTGTGTCTGCCTGAGGCCCTGAGTCTGCACCAGCTTCTCCCCTTTCATGCTACTTTTCCTTATTTTCTAAATTCACATCAATGAAAACATATTAATTACCCTTTAAGTGGAAATAAATTAAGTTAAAGAGGATGCAGTTTTATCTTGCTTTTATAGTAACAAAGGTCCCTGAGGATGCATTAATTGATTTTAAATCCAAATCAGCCTAATGCACTTGGGCTCTTTGCCCGGTAGAAATTAGCAGTGACTCCTGTAGAGGGAAGGCTTAGTGCCAGCTCTTGTTTCTGCACATTTTTATCACTGCAGATGAGGTGAGCACAATTGTGGGTGGAGAAGGTCCAGCAGCACCAAGCTCTTTGTTTATTTAGTAAATATTTACTGAGCACCTACTTTATGCCAAGGACTGTACAAGGCACTGGGATCCAATGATGAATGAGGCAGGTTTGGCCCTAACCTAATGAAGCTTATAGGTGGACACACCAAAACACCTACTAGGGCCTTCCTGAAGTTTCTATGCTTAGCTTTTCCTGCATGGATCTCACTGGAGCTGGCCTTATGGGTGGCCAGGCCCTTGAGGGACCAGTTGGTGGGGCATTACAGAGACTCATGTGAAAACACTAGGGGACAGGAGTATGGACAGCTACAAACACTGGATGGACTTACTCCCCTCCCTCTGCCAGGCTGTTCCTCCATGAAGATGCAGTTTAATGTACAAGACTGGGCCTAGAAAGTCTGTTGTGATGGTCCCAGTACCCTCTCCCTGGTATCCCCATGTAGGGTTCCAGATTTAGCAAATAAAAGTACACCCAGTTAAATTTGAATTTCAGATAAATAATAAATGATTTTAGTGTAAGAATGTCCCATTCACTATTTGGGACATATTTAGACTTACACTCAACTGGGTGTCTGTGTTTTATCTGGAAGTCCTGCCACCCCCACTTCCACCCAAGCCCCCACCCAAGCCTTCCACTGTGCCCCCAGTAGCCCCATCCCTACCCTACCCTGCAGCAGCAACTCCCCAGAGCAGGAGTGCAGAATCAACCCGCTGCCTTTCAAAATGTCCCTCTCATGAGAAGAGGGGTCTGCTTGCAGCTGGCTGTCCATAGAAGGAAAATGGATGCAGTCACCTTCACTGGGCACTGATTCCTTCAAGGATGGTACATGCTAAGGAGGATGCAGATAAGGAAGCTGATACCCAAAGGGATGTAGAGGCTGGTAGGGGAAGAGAAGTAAGCTACTGAAATCATTGTCATTCTGTAGCAAAGGAAAATGATTTGGGTACCAAAGGGATTCAGGATGGAAGAGTCACATTTACTTTGGGCAGTGGGAGTCTCACAGACACCACGGAAGAGGTGGCATTCACAATTGACTGGATTTATGACAAATCTGTGAGCTGGGTTCTTGATGTGCCCCACGGCCCTAGCATCAATCCCCAAGAAGTCACTTTGCAGCTTGGATGTGGTCATTGAAAGCTCCCAGCAGCTAACTGTGACAAATCAGACACAGTTGTCACTCCAGATGATGTCTTTGAGCCATCCTTGACCTAGAAAGGGAACTAAGGCTGCAAGAGGAACATTCCAGAAAAGAATTCCATGTGGGGTAATTAGTACCAATCCACATCATAAAACAGGGCTCTTGTGTGTTTGAAGTCACATGTAGGCAGAGTCTAGGGTTTGTGTGGGTGTAGGGCTGAAAGGCTTACCCATAGGTACATGAAGGCAGGACAATGGAGAACCCAGGATCCCAGGGAGCTTGCACTTCCATTTGGAGTCCAAGCTGGCCTGGGCACTACTGCTGTTCCTGACACTCCATGCTAATGAAGGGTGCCAGTCACACCCTTATCAATTAATAGCCATGCCACTTGAGGTTTTTGAACAGATAATATTTCAGAGCCTGCTTTATGTTTGTCTCACATCAAATGAAGGAGAAGAAAGGTTTCTCATTGCTTCTTCATTGACATGAGTAAGCATTTTCCAACCTGCAAATGCTTGCAGTGGCAGTGGCCGAGCCCAGTCCTGCAATGCTCTGAAGATGGTCAGGGAAGAAAATCACCTGCTCCAATTGCCTGTTTGCTGAGAAGTGACCAAGAGGCCATCTCAAAGGGGCTTCCAGGATTCTCTGGCCTGAGATAGTACTATAGGAATTGTTCTGCACTCAGACATGTTCCCAGAGTGTCCCAGCACTGAGCTCTCTGGGGACAGAAGAGCTGATGATTGTTAATTAATGCTCCTCCAGCAAGTTGGGCAGATGGGCTCCAGTGGCCTTCAGGCTGGTCCATTAGCAGGGTTAGGCTCCCTGCATAGGCCGCATGGTAAAGCTCTCAGGGAATGGTTGTGAGAAATTAAAGTGGCATTGCTAAGTGGGTACACATAACAGGAGTAAGCCAGCTTCTGCCCTCTCTTCCCCTGCCTGACAGAATCCCGCTCAGAGGGAATGTCTGTTCCTCCAGCAACTTCATTAAAGCTGGCTGCATGATAGAGCAGCCTGTGCTCATTTGCAGACTGGGGTTGTGTCAGGTGAGGCTCCTGGGCTGTGCTACATCCACTGCCCTGGTGGAATCTGCCCCTTAAGCTTCTCTGGACTCTGGGAGAAAGGGAGGCTGAGTCTAGAGCTTTGGGGCTCCTCCTGTGCCTTCTGGCAGGGGCTCTGCCCAGCATGCCCAGCTCTCTCCTGGCCTGAGCACTGACCCCTCTTCTGAGCCTGCCACCCCTCAGATTCTAATCTCCCAACATGTTTTCACCTTCCAGGGGCCACCATCACAAGGTTTGGGAGGCCAGGGCCATACATAACCTGATCCTGTTTTCACTAAACAAGGGCCCACTGGAAGAGCCCAACCCTACATCCCCACCCCCACCAGGAGGGCTGGGCTGGAAGCCACAGGAAGGGGCAGGGTTGGCCCAGCTGCTGAGTCCAGAGCTGGAGGTGGGGAAATCAGGAAACCCAGGCTTGATTCCAACAAAAAGATCCTCAGCAGCCAAGTCACTGGATAAATAAGAGTGCAAAGACCCATGAATGGCAAAGGATTTTTAATTTCCATCAAAATTTAAAACTTTAGTTTGGAAGCACAGTCCTACTCCTGAGGAGCCACATGTCTTTTTATTAATTCTCATAAATTCAGAAGGGTAAAACATAGAAAGTGAAGTCCCCACCACCCCGACAACCACCCTGAGCCCAAGTCCCACCAGCCTGAGGTACACTATTAGCAGTGTCTTGGGACCATTAGGTTTTAAAGAAAAAAACCTCAGAATTGAAACTGCAGAAATCTACTAGACTGGCTGGTGAGTTTGGGATGGAAAGAGAGAGTGAGTGTGTGCACGTGAGTGCCTGCCTGCGTGCCTGCCTGCGTGAGTGTGGTGTGCTGACGCAGGCTCTGCTATTGGCCACCTGGGTTCAGAGTCGAGCTCCCCTACTCCTAACTGTATGGGGAGTTGGCAGTTTACTCAACTTTTTGTTTCTTCAACTTTATCATTTATAAGTCATGCATACCAGCAGAACTCAGCTACACTGTTGTGGACATGTGAGTAGTTTCCAGCTCATGAAACATCTGTGAACCTGCAAAGGTTTCCCATTCTGCTCATGCATACTTGTGAGACCCACCTCCTTGCAGAACAGATGGTGATGATAGTAGTCCTCCTGTGGATGTGCATTTGGTAGTTGGTGATGCACTTAGCATTTCTGGGAGGCAGCCCCTTAAAAGATGCAGGAATCAAAGCACAGAGACTTGTGTAAGGTCCTATAAGCTGTGAATGGCAGAACTGGTTCTGAGTTGGGAGGACAAGGTGTATTACAGCCAGGCAGAAGAAGGCTCTTGCAGAACCCATGTCTCCCATCCATATGATTTCAGGGTGACCATTGGGACAGCAATTAGGCCTCTTGCCCAGGATTTAATCCACAGGTCTCAGAGGCACAAATATACTTAGTGCAAAGTCTCTTTTCTTCCCGCTCCTTCTTCCCATTGAGATTTAATAGTTTTAACCCATCTAACTGCTTAACATTCTGTACTTTTAGGAATGCATCACTTTTTATTATTTTAAAGGTGATATCTGCATGGTAGAGAAAGTACAAACAAAGAGAAAATAGAAACAAAATTCGCAGCAGAAGTGTTTTCTGCCTTCTTGGAATAGCCCTCCAATCCCTCAAGGTGACCAGTGATGCTCTCCAGTAACCCAGAATCTGTATTTGGGAACCCCCTCAGTCTCCAGTTTCACACAACAACATGATATCATGAAAATTACAAGTTCACAGGGTTATTGATTGCAATGATTTCTGAACTGCAAATGACTCATGTAATTAGACAACAGGATGACTCAATAGTTTTTAAAGTGGCTTCTTAATTTAAAAAATCAAGTTAAAAACCTTACCTTTGATGTGAAATTTCATATAATCCTCCAAAAATTCAACTTGGTCCATGGATTTGAATATGCCCCACTGCCTTAGTTCTAATTCTTTGATCCTATTAGTAGTGGGAGTGTTCTAGAGTTTCAAAAAACTGTTACTGTGTGTCACAGGATTCAGAGCAGTAGAAAGAGAGAGGAGGTGAGCTGCAGTTACAGGGCTGGGCATTGAGCATGGATGGCCATGTGTACAAAGGGCGGGGAGGGTGGGAGCAGGGTGCTGACTTCCGCCTGCAGGGAGAAGGTTCTGATGAGGCTTTCCTAAGGAACCTTCAGTGAACATCAAGAGGCAGAGAAAGAGGTTCATCAAGTCGATGGGTATGGCCAGGGCACAGCGCTGGATGTCTGGGGTGGAGAGGGCAGGAGGGGCCACAGAATCAGCAGCTGCAGTGGAAGGAAGGAGTGGGAATCTGATTACAAGGACCTGTGCGCCAAGCTGCAAGTGTGGTCTTCCTGGGCCCTGGAGTACTGCTGCCATCTTGCTCAACCCTTTCCAGCCCTATGTCCCTACCCCAGTTCTGTTTGAATGACCTGGCCTATTGAAGAGGGATGGAGAGAGAAGGACACAGCCTCACACCCCAGGGGAAGGGTGCACATTAGTGTGCAGAGAAGAAAATGGAGAAGAAGGCTCAGCTTTGGGAGAAGAGAGAGGCTGGGCCCTGTCCCTGTGTATCACCAACCCCCTTCAGGGCTTCTCTGAGAAGTTCCTGTGTTTCTCCTACCAAGTGTCAGCCAAGTTGCTTGTGGATATTAAAATATACACACATACACCCCCACCCAAAGGAAAGCAAGTCATTAAGTGTTTTTTTCCAAGAGCTTTAAAATGGGAATATGGGACATAGGAAAATACTATTTAGGAGATGAGGAAAATCAGAAGAGGAGCAGATAGTGAACAGAACAAAGCAAGGAGGTCAAGTCTAATCTTCCGAGGTGTGTTTTGACTTTCGACTTTTTAGGTTTTCTTTTGACTTGGGAACAACGGAAATGGGGAGGCAAATGCTGGCTCTACCGGTAGTGACTTGGGTTTTTCTTGGACAGACTTTGGTCATCTGGGTCCTGTCGGTGAGAAACATTTTCTGCAGCTGTGAAAACCCTGGCATACCCTGAGTTAATAAGTGGGTCACAGAGAGAACCAAGATCAGCCTCTTTCCACCTAGCCCTCGTTCCCTGCCTGGCGCCCCGCAACCTCCTGCCACTCAGGAAGGGAGCCAGGAAGTCCTGGAAACAGCTGGTGGTGGCCCCAGACCAGCTAACCCTCACTCTCTGAGCTGCTGAAACCGTGGGTGGCAGAGGGACTGAGTTGGAAGGGGTTGGGGGCCAGGACATGCCTGAGGGGAGAGGGGAGAGGGGAGAACAGGAACCTGGCAAGGCCAGCCCCCTTGTCTTGGCCTCTGGCATCTGTGGCTGGAAGCTTCTCTAGAGGTGACTCACTCCATCCTGGCTGCTGGAGGGTGTGATGGGTGTGGGGAGGAGGTGACAGAGAGATGTGGGATTCACCTCTGGGGGGCCCACCAGTGGGGGCAAGAGACTAGGGACCAGGAAGCCCTCTTGTCTCTGCTTCCTTCTGAGTTCTCACATCAACTCTGTTCCTAAAGTGTTCGATAAGAGACACCAATAGGAAAGAAATGGGTTCTGCCTGATGTGGCGAGCTACCTCCCATGCACCACGGCCTGAGGAATCATGCCCATCTCTACAAGATGCCTGAGCACCTTATGGAGATTTTTTGTGGCCCTCACCACAGTCCCAGGAAGCAAAAGGGCAGCAGCTCTCTAACCCACAAGTGAGTGGTGAAGCTTGCTCCAACCCCAGCAGCTTGGCTGTGGTTGGGTTATGGTTGGGTGTCCTCCAGGGCTTCATGTGTTGAAACTTTATCTCCATTGTGAGCTCTTAAGAGGGTGGAAACTTAATCCAACTACGATGTTTAGAGGTGGGGCCTTTGGAAAATGATTAGGGCTAGATAAGATCATTGGGGCAGAACCCTAATGTAAGAAGAGGAACAGAGACCAAATAGACACTTGCATATGCTCCCTGTCTCTTGCCGAGTGATGTGCCATGCTGCCTTGAGATTCTGCCAGCAAAAAGGCCGCCATTGAATGAGGTCTGTAGACCTTGTACCTCTAGAACTGTGGGCCTACAGTCCAAAATAAACCTAAAATAAACCTCTTTTCTTTATAAAGTAGCCTCCTTCTGATATTTTATTAAAACAACAGAAAAGCAGACCAACACACTGACATCTGGCACATCTTCATCTACACTCCTCCCTGAACTGAAGAAGTAGAGATTTCTCATTTTATTAAAGCCCAATAGAATCGAAGAATGAGTTTAAAATGACACTCCAGATTTCTTCTGAAAAGGACATGTGACCCCTCAAGGCCAGATGAATCTGTACTTAGTGACATTTTCAGCTGCCATTTACCCCTGAAGCTTTTAAGTTAAAATCATTCAGATGTCCTTTCAAGACTCGATTGCAAAACAGGGCCCTGTTCTTTAGACCCAGATGCCTACTCTAAGCTGGTAAACCAAAGTGCCACCAAGCTCAGCCCAGCTGAGAATCAGAGGAAGAGTTGTTCTTCCCCAGAGTCTGGTCCCAGAGAGAACTTGAAAACATTTGCTCCACTAATCATGTAGGTCCTGTAGGCAAACCAGCCCCAAACTTTGTTGGTCTAAGGAGTTCATATTCCACTAAGACTTGGCCTTGTGTGCCATGTAATTAGGAGTCAACATGCCCAGAACAGTGGCCATGATGTGTACTTATTTATTCATGCCAAACGAGCCAATGAACACATCTCAAATTAACCTATGTTATATAGGTATTTTACAGTATGCACTATGGTTCTTAAGAAAGGGTACAATCGATTCTCTAGAATACATAGATTCTCTAGAGTTTTCAAAGTCTAACTTTGCTTTTGAAGTCTCTGGTTTTCATTTATCCTGCCCACTGTCCAAAAAATAACCTTCTTGATTCTCCTCCACTCCTCTCACTCTTCCCTCCCTCCCCATTAGCTGATTACACCACCCCAGCGTCCCCTTCTTTTGCCCTCCCCACAATGATTGATTACACCACCCCAGCATCCCCTTCTTTTGCCCTCCCCAGCCCTGCTCCTGCTGCCAGGCCTACTACTTGAGACGGATTCCAGAAGGGTCCAGGAAAGCTGTCATGTCCAGGCTGGATGGAGCTCAGAGAGACTCTGGTGCCCCATATTTGGTGTAGGGAAGTCTCATGCACAGGCAAGTAAATGCAATTAGAAGTATCTGGAGTCCACAACTTATCATCAAGGTGACTTTGACAAGAGAGCATCAATGCCTCAGTTTCATTGTCTATAAACCAGAGATAATAATCGCACCTATCTCTTAGGAGTGTAAGGAGTAAATGTGACAATAAAGAGACAGTTCCTGGCACATAGTAAATAATAAAATGTTAACTGAGCTGCAGCTGCTGAGATTTCTCTGAGTAGTTCATCAGCAAAGCCCATTAGAATCTCTGTTCTCGGAGTCACTAATGAATCACTCCTTATTAAAATAAAATACTCTAATCTCTGTTCTTCTAGGTTTAGTTTAACAACATTTAACAGAAAACCAACTAAAAAAGAACATGGTAAGAGTCCAAAGGGACTCAGTTTCTGCACCTGTGGAATGGCTATTTCATCCCAGGACTATTTCAGGGGTCAAGTAAGACATCAGGTATAAATGCAAGAGTGAAAGACTGAGCAGAGTTGAAGGAAGCTACTGTTCCGCTCTGGAAGAGCAAGTGCCTTCTCTGTTCTACCCCTTGGTTTCCCTTCACGGTACCCAGAGTGCCTCAGCATAAGAGGGAGGGAGGCCTAGCAGTCAGAGGCCATGTCAAGGGTGCATGGGGCCAGGACTACTGGGGAATACTTTCCTGGCTATCTTCTCTTCTACTACCAAGTCATCACCAATCACGGCCAGGCCTGGTCAGTGCCTTGACCAGGGAAAGTGGACCCCACTCTGGAGCTGCCCATTTCAGACTTGCTCTGTCCTTTCTTTTCCTGAAACATCTGCTCATATCTGCTGCCCCCCTCCTGGCCTCTGCTTCCTCTTACCCTTCTCTGTTCATGCTTCCTCCCCACTTCTCTTTGTTGGTCAAGCTCACAATGGCAACACGGCACAGAGCCTGGCCTGGCCAACAGGAGCCCCACACCCTTGCCCTCTGCAGCCCCTCCTTCCCCTTCCCCGCTGCCTCCCACTTCCTCTCTTTACTTGGTCAGCTCATATCATGGACCACTCTCTGCCAGGCACCTTGATGGGCGTGGGACATGGACAGATATGGTTCCCACTCTCACTGTGTCACTACCTACCGTAAGAGCTGTGTGACCTTGGGTGAGTCCATGGCTCAGGACCTGTGTCTTCCTTCCACGCCTTTCTCTGACACCCAGGTGTTCTCCCTTCTGTGATTTCTGTGGTTGAGTGCTGCCTGAGGCCTGAATGCCAGAGGTGGGACTGCAATTTCAGTGCCAGGTCAAGGACATCGAACTCCATGCCCATTCCTCCCACATAACTATGAAAGACCACTTCCTCAAAGCTAATGTATTCATTTTCTATTTTTAAACCATAACCAAAACCAACCCTAATAGCCATGCAGTTCATCGGCCAAATCCCCAAGTGCCCTGCAGACAGCAGGGGAACTGCTCCTCCCTCCCTGTGGCTACCAGCCCTGCTGGAGAGTCCAACCCGCCCGTGCTGCTGCAGTGTGGGGTAGCCCAGGGTTTCTCCCAGGGCAGTGCCCTGGGCAGGAACCCAGCACCCACGCTGTCTTGGCAGAGTGAGGGCTGCCTTCTGCAGACCGCATTCTCCCACAGTGGCCTCCAGGTGGAATCGGGTGTGCCTCCTATGCGGCAGGACAGTGGGATTGTGGTCACTCCAAGAGGCCCATCCGGAGTGACTTAGGCTCCTGGGAGGGGTCTTCTAGACTTGTCTCGAATCTATATTTGCATAGCAAACACACTGATTTCATTTATATTGCATGTTATAAATCAATAAAAACAGCAGTATTCTATAAAGATGTGTGTATTCATACTTTACACAAGAGTGAGGGAACAGAGTGTCCCGAAAAAGATTATTACCATAACATTGTGCTGGGTGACTTAGGGGTTTGGAGATGGGTGGTGATTGATTGTAAAGGCCACTGTCCTGGGAGGGACCTGGGGTACGGTGAATCCCTGATGACAGGGAGTCAGTGTGATCTTGGACAGGCCTAGCACCACTCTGGGCTTTAATTTCAAGATCTGTAAAGTAAAGATGAAAGTTTCTGCCCCTCTGGACTCTAGAGAATCAAATCTAATAAGCCAGCATGTGTAACAGGCTCTTGTGAGGAGTGGAGTTCTGTGGTCACGGAGGAGTGTCATTGTTTTTATTGCAGTCTGGTACCCGGGGCCTTACCGTGTCACGTTGGTTTCCATAAATTTCCTCCAGAAGCTTCTTCCTGTTTCCTCCTGTCTCCTGCCTCCCCTGCCCAGGGCTCAGGGGCAGGGAACTGGCAGCTTCTGGGGTTGGCTCAGCAGCACAGGCTTGCTCGGGTCATGACCTCAGATGTCCCTTGGAATCTGTTGTGCTAAGTCCAGTCTGTTCTGACTCCATTTTGACGAGACTGTGAGTGTGCATATGTCCTGTGAGTTGGGTGATAAAGGGGGACTGGGAAGAATAGTTCTGAGCTGTGACTCTGGCCACAAAGCTCCCACCTCATTGAGCTTCATCGGAGCCCACGCCTGGACACTCCCAGCAGCCTAGAGGCCACAACTTCTGCAGTTTTCTCAAGTGGTTCAGCATCCCAGGGCACCTCCAGTGACAGCCAGAGCAAGCTCCTTTAGCTGTGGGGACATGGAACACATGCAGATCTTGGCCTTCTCAGCCCTGCTCCTGCTGCCAGGCCTACTACTTGAGACGGATTCCAGAAGGGTCCAGGAGAGCTGTCATGTCCAGACTGGATGGAGCTCAGAGAGCCTCTGGTGCCCCATTTCCTTCTCCAATCGGAGACCAGATGCCTGGGAGGAAAAGTGACTGACCTGGTCATGGTTCAGTATAGGTTGTGAGAGTCTTAACAGCAAGCTTGACTAGGTTAAACAGTGTCCCCTAAATTCATGAACACCTGGTACCTGTGGATTTAACTTTATTTGGAAAAAGGATCTTTGCAGATATAATTAGTTAAGTGGAGGTCATACTGGAATAAGATGGCCCCCAAATCTAATGACCATTGTCTTTATAAGAAGGATGTGTGAAGACCCTGACACAGACGGTGGAAGCCCCCAGGACAACATAGGTGAAGACTGGAGTGACGGGGCTGCTAGCCAGGCAGTGCCAGGGATTCACAGCCACCAGTGGAAACCAGGAAGAGCAAGGGAAGGAGCCTTCCTGGGAGCCTTGGGAGAGAGCAGGGCCCGGTGGACACACCCTGATTTCAGTCTTCCGGCCTCCCCAACTGTGAGAGAATAAATCTGTGTGGTTTTAAACCATCCCATTTGTGGTGCCTTGTTCCAGGAGCCCTGGGAAGTAATGCACAGGCCAGGGCTCTTCCCACTGTTTCCTGGAGAGGCAGCAACAGCGACACAGCTGAGCCTCAGGGGTACTGCGCATGCACACATCATTGCATCTAATCGCCACAGCAACTCTATAAAGTGTTGCTCCTATAAAGCGGGGTGCTTTTTTCTATTTGTAATTTTGAATAGTAATAAATTCACATGGTGCAAAATGTAAAAGCTGCCACAGTGAAGTCTCCTTCCCACCTTATCTCAGCTCATCCTTCAGTTTTCTCCTCTGGAGGTAGCCATGTGATCAGCGTTTTCCAGAATCTTCGGGAGCGGCTGTATAGAGAAACCTGCAAATTAGCAAAAATATTCCCCTCTCCACATATACCTTCTTAAAACACAAATTGAATACACTATATTCTGTCCTGGATATACTGTCCTTCTGTCCCTGTCTTGGCAGCATTGAACCCAGGCAACACCCCAACTTCTTGACACTCCCTTCTCTGGAACCACCCTGCTCTGTCGTCGCCTTTTGCATTGTGGACCACTCCTTTGCCAGCCTATGGTTCTTGCCCCTGCGCTCTCCCAGGGCTGCCTCTCTTCTCCCCCATCTTCTGCACTCAGCAAGTAGCACCACTTCTACTGCCTGGCTCAAGCCAGTGCCCGGAAGGCAACCCATCCCCAATGCACCCACACTTCTGGGGCTCAGCTCCGTCTGCTTCCCCCATCTCCATGGCCATCCTGTGTCCAGCAGCCTTCTAGCAGGTGTCCTCCCTTCCATTCTTAACTTCCACGCCAGCCCCCAGGCGGTGTCCACACAGCATCTTAGTGCTTTGGTCACTGCCTTCCACCTTTAGAATAAAGCCCAGATTCCTTCCTGGGTTTCTAAAACTCCTGCCTATCTCTCCAGCCTCACCTGGCATTGACGGCCTCCAGGCACCCTCCCCTTGCCCCAGCCTCACTGTTCTTCTCTCAGTTTCTTGCATGCACCAAGCTCTGTTTGACCCCAGGACCTTTGCAAATATGCTCCCTTTACCTGGAAGTTTCTTCCCTTGATTAGTTCCTCTTCCTTTGAGGTTCACAGAGGCCTTTCCTGACTCTTCTGTTACTTTCTTTCTCAGCTCTTGGTTCGTTTCTTTCATAACATTATGACTATGACCGTGACCATGTTCACACAATGCTTTTTGCTCACTCTATTTTATTTTTTTCTATCTCCCCTACATGCAAACACCACAGTGGCAAGGGCCATGTCTACCTCATTTGCCAGTGTATCCCTAGAGCTCAGCAGCCTAGCTGGCATGGCAAATTTTTCAAGAATGGTCCACTGAATGAATAAACAAATGCCCATTTTACAGATAGAGAACACGAGGTTCAGTGTGGTTGAACAACTTACCCAGGGCCACACATGGTGAATAGATAATAGAGCCAGGATTTGACCCCAGGCAGTTTGATTCTAGAGATAAGTTTATATGAGAGAAATTGTGATGGAGAAGAGAGAGAAAATTGGTGTGGTAGACATTTCGATTTTCCCACAGAGAGGGACGCTCCCATACTCCCACTACAGTGACACCAGACCTCTCCAAAGGCTCAGTCTCTTTGTTAGTGTAGTATCTAATAATCAGATACAGAAGGTCAGGGAATAGGATGTTACCCTGACAGTAGTTTACTGTCTGCTGTTCAAACCTGCAACCTCTTTGAATAAGACAGACTTTCTCAGGACTGTTGGCTAAAAGGGAAAAAGGTTGACTCGGCCTTACAGAAATCTTGAACTTTTAAAATGTGCATCTCCTTCCTTGTCATGCAAAGAAGTTCAACCTCTGTTAAGCAGTCTGACTACCTCAGGGAGCCACAGAAGTGGGGACCAGAGGCTGGGGTCACTAGGGCTGTACCTCACAGCAATCCCGCTGGCCACATTCATTCCGAGGGGAGAAGGCACACTCCTCCAGCAGGGTGGCCAAGCAGGGAACCCCTCTCTCTCCAGCTCAGCAGACAGGAAGCACACTGTGCACTGGGAAGCACGTGCTCTTCCTTCCTTCTTCCCTGTGTTTGTTTGGACAATTTCATAAGCCACACCTCCTCCCTGTTAAGGGCCTGCATAGGGGAGCAGAGTTATTCCTATGCCTTTTTTGTTTTCTTTTAAAACATTTTATCTTTTTTAAAGAAATATGAAATACACACAGAAAGCTGCACTGTTCATAAATGTCCCGGATCAGATTATTGTTCAGCAAATATTTACTCCCCATGGGAGGAGCGCATTTCCCTGCTCCGTTGGTGTTGGGCTTGGATGTGTGACTTGTTTTGGCCAATGGAATGTGGGCAGCCGCAAAAGGACACTAGTCCCAAACAAGACCTGAAGAGAATGGTGTCCTTTCATTGGCCGCTGTAGGCTCCTGCCTTTCATCCTGAAAGGACATGCCCCCGATGGCTGCCAGCTAAAGGAGGAAGAGAGGAGAGTGGGGCAGCCCTGCCTTCAACCCACAGCCAAGGCCAACCTCGAAGAGCTGACCTCTAACCACTGCAAACCAGTCAGCAAGAAATGTGTGCTTATTAACTGCTATTGGGCTTGGGGGTGACTTGTTATGACAACAGCCAGCAGATACAATAAGTGCACAGTTGGGTGAATTTACACAAACTGAATACATCTCTGTAACCAGCGCATAGATCAATATAGACCTGCACTTAACAGGTTTGGCCTCCCTGATACCCCATTCCAGTACTATATCCTCCCAGGTGACTACCAGCTTGACCACTAATAAGGGAGATTTGTCTGTTTTCTTACTTTAAATAAAGGAAATATCTAGAATATACCCATTCAGGTCTGGTTTCTTTTGCTCAATATCATGGTTGTAAGATTTATCCATCTGTTATTGCGTAGAGTTGTGGTTCACACATTCTCACTGCTATTGTGCAAATGCACCTTAATTCATCTTCCCATTCTATTTTTCAGTTGTTTTTGTTTCCAGCCATCATAAACAACATTGCCACAAATTTTTATTCTAGTTTAAGTCTTTTGGTGAACATATATACACATTTCTGCTGGGCCTATTCTAGAAATGAAGTTGTACAAAGATATGTCATAAGGTGTCTGTGTGGTATGTCCTAGCAGAGAAATATATGTAATTTCCCTACTTTTTAAAGTTTAGTCATTCCTATGGGTATGTAATGACTTTGCACTGTTTCTTAATTTGCATTTCCCTGATGACTAATAATTGTAAATCATTTCCACATGTTTATTAGCCATTGGATATTTTCTTGTGAAGTGTCTGTTCAAGCCTTTGGTCCATTTTTCTACTCGGTTTCCTGTCTTTTTCTCACTGTCTTGTGGAAGTTCTTGATATGAGTCCTATAAGTATTATAAAAAAAAAAAGACTCTCATTCTATGGACTGCCTTTTATTTTCCCAACAGTACCTTCTGATGAACTGAAGTTCTTCATTTTAATATAATCCAATTTATCAATTTTATTATTTACGGTTGGGGACATTTTGCCCTTTTTTGTGGGGGGAGGTACTGGGTATTGATCCCAGGGGCACTTCACCACTGAGTCACATCCCCAGCCCTATTTTGTATTTTATTTAGAGACAGCGTCTCACTGAGTTGCTTAGGGCCTTGCTAAGTTGCTGAGGCTGGCTTTGAACTCACAATCCTCCTGCCTCAGCCTCCCAAGTGCTGGGATTACAGGCATGTACCACCGCACCCGGTTACTTTTTGCCCTTTCTAAGGAATCATTATCTGTTCCAAAGTTATACAGATGTTCTTCTATGTTTTGTTCTAAAAAAATGTATTATTGTGTGACTCAATTTGGTATTGATTGATGTGTATGGTGTGAGGTAGGGGTTCCAGTATTTTTTTCTCTATGTAGACAGTTGACCCAGAACTATTTGTTGCAAACACTGTCATTTCCCCCACTGCACTGGGAGGATATTGTTTTTTCTTTGAGAATTATTTTTTTTAAAGTTATGGCTTTGAGAACAATTTCTCAGACTTAAGAGATTAGATTCATCCCATCTTTCACATCCTTGCTGTGGATTTGGGGTAAGTTACTTTCTATCTGAGTCTCAGTTTCCTCTTCTATATTTAAGAATAATAAAACTTTTCATCTCAGTCTTGAGTGCATCCAATGAGAAAATGCATTCACAGTGCCCAGCAGTGAGTACACAATAGAAATCTGCTGTTACTATGTCCTGATGTTAGCAGAATGGAAGTCAAATGGGATTTTTCTGATCAAAAAAAAAAAAATTTTTCCATCTTTGCTCAATTCAGTTTCCAAGTCTCTATGAAACCTAATGTAGGGCAGTCCATTTCTCCCAGCTGATTTTGTATTCCTCTCTGTGTTCCCCAGCATCCTCGGGCACTTTACTCTAGGACCCTGACTATTGCCAGCTGTTGTTTTCCTGGACTCTACATAAAATCAGCAAACTCCCCACATTATTTGCCATTTGTTTCCCCCAGTTCGCTGCTGCTCAGCTTTTGAAGCCATAGATCCAACTTCCCTAGTGAGCTGGCATCGCTGAATATACTTTTCTGGTTTGTTTGTGACATCCAGCCAGCTGTAGGCCTGTCCAGCAGGGAACCAAAGGATGCTTTTTTAGGACAACATCCTGTCTTTGTGAAATTGCTTTGTAGAGAAACAGCTGTGAAAGAAGCCTGGTTAGTCAATGTCTTCAGCAGTGAAGTTTTAACCCAAAGCAAAGCATAGATAAAATAAACACAGGACAATTCACCCACCAACTTAGTTAGTCATGTAATCTTGATTATTAAAAATGTTGTTTGAAACTCCTTGTGGTCAAGGAGAGTTTGCGGTCCTGCCCATACTGGAATTAGAAATAAATTCCTCTGGGGCTTAACTTCTGTCTATGGAAATGTCAACAATTTATTCACATTTAAAAAAGGTTGCAAATGTCACCATTGCTGATTTTCAAGAGCAGGTTAAGTATTTTTCAATGGAGATGTAACTAAAATGGTCTGGTTTCTACAACCTGTTTATAAGACCGTGTCAAAGCTGTTCCCAGCCTCCTGGGCATATTGCACATTCGTTCAACCTGCGCAATGCATGAGCTACCATGCTGTGCCAGGCCTCTGAGGGTGCGGGGGGGGGGGGGGGGGGGGGGGGGGGGGAGAGACAATTGTTCCACCTTTTGAAGTTCTTTCATTCCACTTAGATTGTAACACAACACACAGTATTTTATAAGGTAGGCAGATATTTTCAGAACCAAAATTGGTCTCACTTTTAAACATTTTATGTCATGACTGTTTTTATACTCTGACTTATCAACACATTTGCCTTGGCCTTTCACCTGGAGGTTCTTCTCCCTGGGTGAAGATCCTTTATTCCTCCCTGCCGAGTAGAGATGTTCAGTTTGACTTGATCATTGATGTGTTCTACTTTGATTCTCACCAGGGCACACTCTTTAGTTGCTACATTTATTTTCAAGCTAAATCAAGCATATATAAATTGGTACCCAAAGTCTTCTTGGTCTAGTTACCTGAAATCTGTAGCAAGATGTGAATACCTTTAAAAAGTGACCTTGGAGATATTTAGAAGTCACATCTCTCCACAGAGTGAGCATTTACTGGGAACATTTCATCGGATGTTAAAGCTTCCTTACCTTATTCAGCTTCCCCCATTGCAAAACAAAACTATGTGTATATTTCAAATTGCAAAGGTTCTCATGCTATATATTAGTTACATGTCTGTATCATTAAATCATTGGTTGGCTCATGGTATAAATTTTGTATTTTCAAAAATGTGTTTTACTAGAGCTAGTTCTTCAAGTCACAAAGTGTCTTTTTGCAGCTAATCTTCATACCAGCAGTTCCTAAACTTTTTGAAATAAAAAATGCTTTTTGTCAGTTAAAAATTTTTGAGCATCTCTTCCCAACATGTTTTGTTTATTTACCAATTATGCAATGGAGAGAAGGTGGAATGAGGACCTCCACATTTTGAAGAAAGCTGCTAACATGTTCTGATGGATTTATGACAGCAAGACTTGTCCAGAGTTCACAACCCCCATCCCAGCTAAGGCAAGCCTAGCAACTTCAAGATTCATGTCAGGGAATTCAGAGAAGTACAGAAGACTTTTGACTTTTGCTCTCTCCTCTGCTCCCTGTGGGGAAGGGAATGGGAGGCACTTACCCTACTTTAAGCCAAATGAGGGGACCTTAAGGGAACCACTCAAAAGTATGGGAAGTGTTTGCAAGAAAGTGGGGGAGAGGCCAGATGGGAGAGAAGTTTCTTGAAAGAAACTGAAAGCGTCCTGGGGTATAGGTGAGTAGGTTACATGATAACTGCCGCCCATTGTGGATCCAGAGATCCGTGGAGATGGGAAGCTGAATGGAGCTGCCTGTGATGTGGGACAAGGAAAGAGAGCAGAAGTGGGAACAGCTTGCATTGACTCAGGCAGCAGGACAAAGACACTTGAGTCCCCATGAACCACGAGGATGGTCCAGAGGTGTGGGGGTCTCTCAGCCACGTCCTGCGTGGGGGAGAAAAGGGTTAATTGCCAGAGGATGATGTTGGCTATTAATCAATCAATTACCCATAAACTTATCTAATCAATAAACACACAAGAGCCAATATTCTTTTTAAATGAGAGGGGGCATGACGGGTCTGGCCATACCAGCTCTGGCCTCTAACAACATGAAGTAGCTTACTTATAGACACACAGGTAGAGGCGGCCAAGACTGGGAGGAGCTTCTTCTGTGATGGACAGGATAGGGTGGAGTTAGGGAAGCCATTCTCTTAGGGGGAATATTCCAGAAGGAGACGGGGAACCACTCCCACACAGTGCCATGTTTCCTGGCAGTCCCTAGAAGCCAGATGTCTGCATCCCATGGCTCAACCTAGTCTGATTCTGCTAAATAAGGGTGACTTCCCATACAGAGGACTGTCAAGTCTGAGGCATCTGGAGGATGAATGTATTAGTCTGTTTTCCATTGCTATAACAAAATACCCAAAGTTATGTTCTAATAAAGAAAACAAGTTTATTGAGCTCACAATTTTGAAGGTTGAAAATCCAAACAGCATCACACCAGTTCTGGTGAGGCTCCCCCCTGTCACATAATGGCACATGGCGTTATGGTCAGAGCCCATAAAAGAGGGAGAAATCACATGGTGAAACAGGAAACTTTGGAGTTATGTTATGCTTTAAATTGGAGCTCTCTCCCTCCCCTGGGAATCACCCCTTGGCTCTGGCAGTGATTGGTTGCCTGACATTTCCTCTCTGGACTTCAGTTTTTACAGAACTTTCCAGTGCCCCTCAGGTTGTTTTTTGGCAGGGAATTTTGAAAGCTCCATCAGTGGAGCAAGCCATTCCCCTCACTTGCATGGCCTTTGTGTGCTCTGAGTGAGGTCTCCTGAAGAGGAATGACTTTTTCCGGAGGAATGAATAACTTCAGAAGATAAGTGCAGGGAGTTTGCTCTTTTGGCGTGTGGATTTGGATTCGAGCACTTGCTGTGTGCGAGGCAGGTGCACATCAAATGTGGATTGATTGGTTGATCAATTGGTTGAGGGTAATGGATAGAAATCTGAACTCGAGTTTTTAAAATCCTGGGTTCTAGTCCTCACTCAGCAATAATCTGCTGGGTGATTCTGAGCCAGTGACTTACTTTTCAGAGCCTTAAATCATTACAGCAGATCAATCAAGGACTGAAATGGGATGAGGGCTGTTGGTGTTACTAAAAAGCTCCCTGGGCAATTCAGATGTGCAGCCAGGATTGAGAATTATTTGTTCATATGGTTTTCTTCCCATTGAATTTGGAACTGGATATCCGAGGTTCTTAGCACAGTGTCTGTCTTGTAGAAAATTTGAGAAATAGGTTTTATTGTTGTTGTTGTCGTTATTGTTTTAAACAGTACTGGGAATAAGACCAGGGCCTCAAGCATATCAGGCAAGTGCTCCACCACTGAGCTACATCCCTACTCTAAATCCATAAATAAATAAATAAATAAATAGCACTGATTTGTAGCATTTACCAGTCTTCCTGATATAAACACTCATTATACCCATTTGCATTTACGAATGGCTTAACAATGGCTCAGAAGATTCCTGGGTATCCAGCAGTCACTCTCCCAGGCCTGCGCTGGCTGTCTTCAGGTGAGCACAGCAGAGGAATGAGTGAGTCGAACATAAGCAGTGTTGGGACAGCGCCTGCCTCATAGAATGCACTGGATAAATATCAGTGTTATCATAGGCTTATTACTCCCCCTATATGCTTATGGACAGAACTTTCTGACTCTACCAGAACCCAGAGTTGCTGAGGGACAGAACTGTTTTTTCAGTGTAGCGGTTGACACTTAGGGCAGCGTCTTCATACAGTCTGCTTTACATTCCAGAGGACGCTCAACAAAAAAAAAGTCACATTTTTTGATAGTTTGCAGTTTATGAAGCCCATTCATGGCTCTTTCTCCTCTTTTGATACCCACAGCAATCCAATGAGGTAGGGAGGACTTCCCGTTTCGCAGATGAAAAATTGAGGTTCAGAGAGTCTGTGATTTGTCAGGGCCACCCAGCTTTTGTCAGTGGTGGGATTGGTCTCAGAAAAGTCCAAGCTCGTTCTCCTATCATGGCTGCCATTTAACTTCCAGGAGGCACTTAAGTAGGACACACGATTTCCCTGACCAGGGTCCTCACCTGACCTGGGGGGAGGTGGGAAGAGGAGAGTGGATGGTCTCATCTACTCAGCAAAAGCTCAGGACACTCAAAATGCGAGGGATGATAACATGAAGATGGTTCATCCAGACTTGGTGGCGACGGTGAAATTCCCAGGGAAGGGATCTCGAGGGAAAGATTACTAATTCATGATAAGGATAAAGCAGACCTGGCTCTTGCTGTTTTTTTGTTTTGTTTTGTTTTGTTTTTTTGTCTTTTTAATTTTTTTCATTGTCAGTGGATCTTTTATTTTATTTATTCATAAGTGATGTCCAATATGGAACCCAGGGCCTCACACATGCCAGGCAAGCCCTCTACCACTGAGCCACAACTCTAGCCCCAACCAGCTCTTGCTTTGTAATGCGGGCTTGAGTTACTGTGATAAGTTCGGTGGTTACAGGCATGAAGCTGTGGGGTGTGAGAAGCCGTGTGATCTGTAAAACACCAAGAGCGGCTGGCTGGCTGGTACAAGCACGCAGGAGTGAGTGCCACACTGTAGAGGTCAGTGTCTGCCAAGTTGCACAGCCCCGGGCGGGGTGGGGCAGGGGAAGAGCTGCAGACTGAAAGCCTCTCCTTACCAAACAGCAACACTGTGTCTCTAGGCCATGGAACATGCCCCATTCTGTATTCGGAGACTCAGCAAGAAGGAGTGTTGGAAGGTCATACGTGTGACCCTCACGACATCTTAAATGTGCTATTGGTCCTGCAATGTGTCACATGCTCAGAATGGGTTTGGCAAGATGGCGGGCAGGTTGGGGGTGATTCTCCTACATTTTTTCCTAATTCTGTGGTGGCTTAGGTGGGGTGCTTGCAAGAGGACCTGGGGGAAAGGACCTCTCAGTGGACATAGACAGAGCAAAGTGTCCACGGAGAGAGTGAATGTGTGTCCTCCCAGTCCTGCCAAGTCAACCTCTGTAGAGCTGGCCCCAGATTACATTTCAAGGGAAAATTCCAGAAATGCATCAACACACAGGAAGTGTTAAACAACATTGGGAGAGAGACTTCTGGAAGTCCATTTTTTTTTAACTTAAGTATTTTTTAAAATATGAAATCAGTAATTACAAATGATTTACCTCCAGACCTTTGTTATTTTGTCTAGCATTGCTCAGAAGAAGTCAAGCAGTGTCCAGGGAGAAAGTGGGTTCCAGGGAGCCTTTGCTGTGTAGTCCCGAAGGGCCAGACCCTCTGCTCACTGCTGTCTACGTTACCTCATTTCATTACCTCAGTCAGTAAGGCGAAGCTGTTGCCATTATCCGCATTTTACAAGAGAAGCAAGATGCTCAGATGGTCCATCCAGGAGGCAGCAGAAAACAGGGAAATTAGAACCTAACTCCGCCTGCCCGGCTCCTCTGAGCCCAGTGCTCCAGGCACAGGCAGCTCAGCTTGGACCTGGACTGGTTCCTTCCTTGCTCCAGGCAGAACAATTCTTTAATGTACCCATGCATATTGCATTATTGACACAGAATGAGGACTAAAATTAATTATGTACTGTTGCCGAGCCCTGCATGAGGCCCTGTGAAAGGCAGCTTCATATGATGGGAGGAGGAGCAACTTTGGAAAGAGAAGGCCCTGCATTCACCTTCTGCTGGTCAGTTGTACAGTTTGAGGAAACAACCTTTCTGATCGTATTTCTCTTATCTACAAAAGGAGTACAATACTACTACAAACTCTTCTTGATAGAGTTGTGAGGATTTAGTGCATGTTGTGAATATTGGCATTATCACATATTCTTCATAAAACTAAGCTTAGGCCCATAATGCATGCAATATAACCCGACAGTCTATAATTTTGTTCAAAATGAACTTTGGACTTTCATTATTACTGTTTTCAGTGATATCCTCTCTCTTTTTTGGAAATAGGACTGCATTTGCCACATTTTAATGTCAACTGCTTTTCTTAATTCTCAAAATATCCTCTACATGGCTTTCTTAAGTCACCCTGGAACTTGGGACTGTATTCTCTCCTGATTCATAGGATGTAATAAAAAAGGCACTGAGAGGGAAAGGGAGGGGAAATCTTTAGTTTGTTATCTTGTCCTGTTATTTAGCACATGCTGTGTATTATACCATGTTATTATTACAGTCATGTCATTTAGCACCGACTATGTGAGATACTATGGAAGATACAGATGTGAAAAGCCCAATTTCTGTCCCCCAAGGAGTGCACAATTTAGGGAAAAACAAAACAAAAAACAGAAAGTGAGGCAAAGAGGATTACACTCCTGTAAATTGGTGCCTTCAAGGAAATGTGACTGCAGGGATGGAGGGACGTCCTCTGGTTTGGGTGTTGACTGTTTCCCAGAGGCCTGTGAGTTAAAGGTTTGACCCCCCCCGCAGGGTGCTATTGGGAGGTGGGGCTTTATGGGAGGTCCTGAGGTCATTGGGAGCATGCCCTTGAAAGGAATTGTGGAACCCCAACCTCTTCCTCTTCCTCTTTGCTCCTTGACTCGGGATGCAAATGGTTCTGCCTCACTACATACTCCTTCCATGATGTGCTGCCTAACTAAGGGCCCAAAGCAATGGGGCCAGCCAATCATAGACTGGAACATCCAAAATTGTGAGCTGAAATAAACCTTTTATAAGTTAATTATCTCAGGTTATTTTGTTATAGAGACAGAAAGCTGACTAACACAGGCATCATGGAGGAAGAAGAATTTGGACAACTGACTTAACCTTTCTGTAACCTGGATATCTTGTTAATCTGTAGGCCAACCTCTGAAGAATGGGTGTGGTTTGTGGAGTGTCAGGAAGAGGAAGGGCAAGTAAGGGTTTATGGAGAAATATACAGGATATGACAAGGATCTATCTGTCTGTCTGATTGGAGCTTATAAGTTATGCAAGAGGAAAACAAGAGATGATTTAGATGGGTGTTGGAGTGTGAAAAACTTTGCACATCAGGCTATATTTGACTTCAGTGAGGAAACAACTGACCCAGGATTTCTAACAGAGGAAGGACATGAGTCCAACTCCGAGGAGCTGTCAATTAGAAGAGATGGAGCCTGGAGGGAGCGCTGTTAGTGCAAAGGTCATTGGTTAGGTGAGAGAGAAAAGGTTGAGAATTGGAGTGGCTGGAATTACTGCAAGAGAGGTGTCCACGACAGACAACTTCTAGAATGAGCCCTGAGAATTCCTGACAGATCTGCCATGTGGGACCTTGCTTAACCTCTCCGAGTCTCAGTTTTCATCACTGGGAAGTAAAGAGGTTGGACCAGAAGGTGATTTTTAAATGTCTCCAGCCTTGGCCTTGTTCTTCAAGCTTGCTGGCCCATGTGGCTGGACAGGGAGGACTGCTAGGCCTCCCTGCCAAGCCACCCCTGCCCCCAGCAGCCCCAGTCACATTCTCAACAGCAGGTGGCTTTCCTTTTGTAAAACCTCACAGAGGCACCCGACTAATCAAATCAGTTATGTTTGCTTTGACTTCACAAACCTTCCCAGAACCAAATGATGCCAAAACAAAGAAACAGATCAATGGGGCAAAATAATAAAGTCCAATAACACATAAGAATGTTCTTTTATTGCAAAGGTGACATTTCAAATCAGTGAAGAAAAGATAAACTCAACAAGCAGGCCTGAGGAAAATGGCTATTTAGGAAAAAGTAATGTTCCATCTGTACCTCATGCTTGACCAGCATTAATTCCAGATGGTTTTAGGAGAGAAATATAAAAAAATGACCATGAGAAACATGACTCTCGGGACAGGAAACACCTTTCTTAGCATGACCAAGGCAGTTAGCAATTAAGGAAGAGGGAGTGGAGAGGGGAATAGGAAGGACAGAAGAATGAATTGGACATAACTTTCCTAGCCTTGTATTTGAATATACAAGCAGGGTAACTCTGCATCAGGTACAAACACAAGAATAGGTTCCTAATTAGAATAAGTTATGCTCCGTGTATGTATGATATGCCAAAATACATTCTACTGTCATGTATAACTAAAAAGAGCAAATAAAATTTCAAAAAAAACAATGAAGGAAGAGATTGATAAATTTGGCCACATATATCTACAACTGCATGCCAAAGACACTAAAATCAATTACGGATGTGGTAGCACAACTTTCGGGTATTTCTGGGACCGGAAGGGAAACCATTTCTAATCATCTGGTCATAACATGGGTGGGCCATGGTGGAGGAAGTGAAGAGAACTAGTTTCAAGGAAACTTTGGCAGGGAAGAAAGCCATGCCATAGGCTGTCAGAAAGGGACACTGAGAGTAGTTGCCTAGAGGACCGTGGGTCCCTACTTGCCAGGGCTCTATGTTCCTCTGCCCTGGGGAGGAGTCTGGAGACCCTGCTGGTCTCCCCTGCCCCCTGGCCCAGCGAGTGAAGGCAGCGCCCAGCAGGTAAGTGAAGACCTGCCATGCTGCCTGAGCTGGACTCCAGCTGACAGGAGAGAAGGGGTCCACCTCCCCCTAGAAGGGACACATGGCCCAGGGAGGGTGTCCTTGGGCCACTCCTAGCAGCCTCAAGAGCTTGTCTTTCCTGTTCTGGCCTTACCGCCTGGGTGTCACAAGGGAGGGATTTAGTGTCACACTGCCTTCCACAGTCCATGGCTGCATGCCAGGCCCCAGTACCCACAAGAAACATGATTCTACCTGTTCTAGGGGACAATGGGGCCATGAGCCTGCTCACTGATGAGAGTCTGGAAGGCAGCAGCCACAGCACATTGCTGTTCTCTGAGCCAGCAGATTCCTCCCTGGCTGCCTCTCCCTCGGGGATACTGAGAAGGAGCCCCAAGGCGCCCTGCAGATGGTGAGCTCCCTTTATGGCCTCCTTTCCAACCTTAGGCTGCTGGCCTTTGGGAGCACTAGTCTGGGGTGGGCTGCCTGGACACTGCACTGACCTCAACAGAAAATTCACTGATGGCAATAGATCCTAGCCCATGATGGAAAAGTTTATAAATGACAGATGAAGTGGGGCTAACAAACTTCTGGGAATAGAATCAAGTTGTATCCACAGGTAGAAATCACACTTGCCTGGGTCCATCTAACAAATGGGAACAGTGACCCAAGGAGAGTCCAAAGGCAGGAGAGGTGTTTTAGTCAGTTTTTTAGTCGCTCTGACCTTAAAGACCTGACAAGAATAATTAGGGGAGGAAAAGTTTATTTGGGGGCTCACAGTTTCAGAGGTCTCAGTCCACAAATAGCCAGCTCTATCCTTAGGGTCTCGAGATGAGGTAGACCATCATGGCAGAAGAGTTTGTTGGACAAAAGCCGATCAAGACATGAAGCAGAGAGGCTCCACTCGCCAGAAAGAAAATACATACCCCAACGGCCACCCCCAGTGCCCACCTCCCCCAGCCACACCCTCTCTGCCTTCAGTTACCATTCAGGGGATTAATTCACAGATTACGTTGAGGCTCTTATAACCCAGTAATTCAACCTCTGAAAGTTCTTGCATTATCTCACACATGAGCGTTGAGGGGGATACCTAAAATCTAAATCATAACAAGAGGCAAGGAGTCCTGGGGGAGAGCATCCATCCTAAGGGAAGACGGAACCAAGCATACTAGGTTTGAGTGGGTGGCAAAACCTCTTTGCTGGAAGAGATGAGCAGTTCTGAGCAGTAGCTGAGGCTCTGATTGGGCCCCTGCACAGGCCCTCTTAGATTCACATCTGAGCTCCATGGAGAGCTAAGACCCCAAGTAAAAGCAAACTCTGGACCATCCCAGGCTCATGCACAGAGTGTGTTAGTTAAGATTCCTCGTTGTAGTTAGCAAAAACTGATTCTGACTGATTGAAGCCAAAAGGAATGTTGTGAAAGGAGATCACGTAGCTCACACCATCGCCAGCCAGGATGACTGGAACACTAACAGAAACAAAAGGTCACTATGCAGCTGGGCACAGCCACAGAACCAGCTTGGAGAGAAGGCCACTACTGTCTCCATGCAAACCCCTGAATCTCTCATCTTCAACACTGGATGTCACTGCCACCACCCTCACCACCATCACCATCATAACTATTTCCATCACTACTGCCACCCCCATCACCACCAAGACACCATCTCTGCTGCCACGATTGTCACTATAGTCACTGGCATTGCCACTATCACCACCACCATCACCACCACCTGAGAAGATTTTACCATTGTCGCTGCTTCACTGTGATCACCAGCTCCTGATTCAAAGTCCAAGAGGAGTGAGGCTGATTCACCTTAGACCAGGCTTGGTCTCAAAAGTGACTGGGAAAGTGAGCATCTATCCTTTTCAGCTTCCAGATTTATAGAGGAAGTTATCCCAACAAAAGAAGTAGGTGGAGAAGGAACACTGAGACACTTACAGTCCAGCCCAGAAAAAAGAAGAGGAGGAAGAGAACAAATAAGAAATAGATCTTGAAAAAGTCACTCTCGCTTTCTGGGCTTTAGGCTCCAGTTGCATAATGACAGTCCAAATCTCCTGGGTCATGGGAGGAAATAGGTCTTAGAGTCCATTGTCCATTGTAGTAGGGACAAGTGGAATCATCATCCTTCATCATCATTACCGTCATCATCACCATCATCTTGAGCACTATCCTTTGGGTCTGCTGAATCCCAGCACGGGGCAGATTGGCACAGTTGGCAGAAAGCCCAATCTTCAACGCAGTCTTTTCCCAACCCATGCTTTCTCACCCTCAGCACTGCTGACATTTTGGACCAGATTATGTTTTGCTGCTCTGGCTGCCTGAGCATTGGAGGATGTTTAGCAGCATCCATGGCATCTGTCCCCCCAGGTGCCCATCAAACTTCCTCCCCAGTTGCAGCAACCAAGAATGTCTCTAGACACTGCCAAATATTCCCTGAAGGACGCAGACTTGCCCTTAGGTGAGAAGCATTGTTTAATGTTATCCCCAACTTTCTCCCTTCCACAACTGTCATATTGTCCTCAGATGAACACTTTCGCAGGCTCAAGGAGACAGTGCCTCAGTCCTCCTGCAGCCACCTGGACAAAAAGGCCTAGACTTTCCCTGTGGTGAGGCTGGGTTCTTGCCAGGAATATGCAAAGTTATAGAGGTCCCCTTTACTCCAGTGATGGAGGCAGGGAAGAGGGCAGGGGTATCTTACACAGCCTAGTATTTTTGACTCTTTGCCCTGCACAATCCCACTTCTAGGGCTTTCTTTGCTTAGCTTGCTTTCCTGCAGGGTCTTTCCACTAGCTCTAGTCTTACCCCTTCCTCCTTTCCCTGAACTGCCCAGCATCTCTCTCTTTCCCTAATTTGAGCTCCACCCCATACTGTGGTGGACAATGGGGTGGGCTCTGCAAGCCACAGCCCACACTGAGATATGCTTTATAAACAGTCACCCCAGGGGGATCCTTGTCAGAGAGATGCAAAGAGACAGTGCTCACTGCATCACACCATGTTTTTTAAAATTAGGACCCTAAGGAAAGAAGCCCAGATTACTTTGTGAGTTTTTATTCAATAGACTCCAGGAACAGTCTTTCCCTCAATCTCTCTTTCCCATTAGCCATTAGAAAACATGGGGCTGAATTTGCGGTTCAGCCACAGCATATGTATTTTGATTTCTGGTTCTTTTGTTTCTGGCTTAGTCTCTTCATGGCCCCAGCCTTGTCAGCTCACCATCTTCCCTCTGAAACCACCCTGTCTTTTCATCTGGATCCAGCAATCCTTGCCCCCTGCCTTCTCCTCCTGTGTTACACGGAGAATGTAAAACTCTGTGCTCGGCGAATATCTGTTGAGTGAGTGAATCCCATCGAACTTCCCCACACTGCCCCCAGCTATGTAGAGCAGTTATGATGATCATTATCATATCAGGAGGAGGGTGAGGCTTACATACATGATTGCCTATAGAATCTGGACCAGAATTGATGGATGAAGCCCAAGAAATCCTCTAGGGATTCAGAGGGTATCTGTTAGACAAAGTCCAGGCCTCAGGCCATGCAGATTTTCCAAAGACCCCACCATCACTGCAGTCTTTAAATATTCATTCTGTCTTTCTTTGCTTTTAAGGGCAACAGTCATTTATAGGACTTAGCTCTGTGGTGGGCACAGTGAAGGCTGTAGAGATGCATACCACCGCTATTTCTTTTTCCTTTTGAATTTGTTCTTTTTAGATACACAGGACAGTAGAGTGTATTTGACATATTATACATACCTGGAGTCTAATGTGTTCTAATTTAGATCCCATTCTTGTGGTCACAGATATGAAGCATAGAACATCAACTGTCTATATTCTCCATCTTATGGCAAAAGACAAACTTTTAGAGGGTATTATGGAATTCTATGATAATAGTCACTAGTATTTATTGTCTATCAGGTGCCAAGCATATGGAATATCTCAAATCCTAATGATAAATTGGAGATCATTGTCCTATTTTACAGATAAACAGTCTCCAAGAAGGTAAACAAATCTTCCAAAGCCACGCAATTTGTCAACACCATGGCCAGTGTTCACACGCAGGACTTGCTTATTCCAAATCCCATGCACTGTTCACTACATGTGTGTATCTATACCTATGCACCAGGACTTACCACCACCATCATATTGTCACCTGCAGTGCACACTCCAGGGTGACAAAGGATACTGGAAACTGCAGAAATAAACCTGGACCATCTTCTTGGGGTAGGATTTGTTTGGTGATTCATAAACGTTAGCTTAATGTTAAAATTGACATTGCTATATTAGGGAAGAGAGGGCAAGATGAGCATAACTATTTAGGATAAAAGCAGAACTTCCTCAGATCCAGGACTTTTCTAGGCTCTTCCCCAGGTTCACAGGAGCTTGTTTCTCCCCTGCCATTGAGGTGCTTTGGTGGAAAATGTTGAGAACTCCTGGGTTCTCCTGAGAAAGAGTAGGCAGGCTTGAGGAGGGCTCCGAGGGTGAGCTGGATCCCTCCCTCCTGGGGATTGCCCCAGGTTAGGCCAGGCTGGGATCTATCTGAGATGGATATTTCAGTGCACATAGGAAGTTAGGGGCAGAGGAATGAATTGTGGGGCCTTTCAAATCTCTTAGCCTACTTTCAGGCAACTGTGTTATTTAACATTTACATCTGGGGCTGGGGTGTGGCTCAGTGGTAAAGCACTTGAATGCACACGGCCCTGGGTTTAGTCCCCTGCATGGTGGTGGTGGTGGTGGTGGTGGTGGTGGTGGTGGTGGGTGATGGTGGGTGATGGTGGTTAATGGTGGTGATGGTGGTGGACAGTGTTAAATTTATATCTTCTTGGAAATTTCAGAAAAACTAAATTCTTAGGAAAATTTTTGCCAAATAACACTTTCAGGTGCCAGGAACTGAGACTCACCTTTCTTGGCCTCTATGTGCCTCTCCCATGAGCTAAAGGAAGCTAATTTGGGGTAGTCACTGGGTGGGTCAGCACCTTCCTCCCCTTCAGTACTCCTCAAGTTTGGTTGCTCCCTTGAACATCCTGGAGAGTTTCAACAAACATTGGGTAGGTTGTAGCTGCAGGGGCTCTGATGTGCTCAGTCAGAGGTGGAGGTAAGTGATCCTTACCTCCAGTTAAAAATCTCCCCAGGTGGTCCAGGGTGCAGCAGGCCTGAGAACCATTGCCTAGTTTTAGACCCAAAACAAGGATTCCTGGCACTTCGAGGAAGTAAATTCAAGAAGATTTGAGCTGCAAAATTGCCAACACCTTACTCCTACTTATTAACAAAATTCAGAGAAAAATCTCTCTGCTAAAGGCCTGAGGTGAAAAGGTTCCACTTTTGATGGATGAACTTAAGAAAAAGGCTTTGATTTGCTTGAAGTCATCCTTGGGGATTTTTTTCCCCTTGCCTCTATGAGAGAGTGCTAAAACCTCTGAAATGAATTAGATTCCAGCAGCAAAGGTTGATGAAATGCGAGCATTTGAAATTGAAAACCAGAAGGCCATGGCTGGCTTCCCTCCTGAGCAGTTTCTATGTTTTTCATGATATTTCTACAGTCGTATTGGATCCATTTGTCCTCACTGTTCCCTTGTCACTGCCTTAAGCCAGGCTGGCATTTTTCTGCTGCAATGTAACAGTCTCCCCACTAACCTCCTTGCCACCAGCCCTTCTCTGCTCCAATCACTCTTTGCATTATGTCCTGAGAGATCTTTCTAGAACAGGCATTTGGTCATGTCACTCTCCAGCTTAAAACCCCTTTGGTGTCTGCCTCCAAACTGCATGTGAAATAAAGTCCGAACTCCTTAGCACAGCTCATAAAATTGTTGATGATTTGTCACATGCCTACTTCTCTGGTTTTACCTCTCAATTTCTCCATAATTCCCTACCCTGGGCAGACCCCATGCCAAAGCCAAACACAATGACTCACAGTTTTCCAAACATGCTGCTCCCACTCACGCACTGCCTCATTGTTTAGGGGATTTGTCGGTTGGGTACTTCCTCCCCATCACCTTCTTCTCCAGGCTAAATCCCACTGGTTTCTTGAAAAGCTTCCTTGAAGGCCCTGGTTTAGGCTCAGTGGCCTAAACCTCCCTGCTTCCCTAGTGCTCAGGTAGAGACCTCATCCCTACTCTCAGCATACCGTTTTGAGCATCTGTTTATTTGCCTACACTATCCTGTGATCCCTTCCACATCACTCCACACCTAGCCCATGGCCTGATACATTACTGGCGCTTACTATATTATAATAAGAGGAGTCAAATAACTCTCAAAATAATTCATGTTTATACCCAATGGCCTTCCAGCATGGACCAAAACATCTTTGTCCTAAGTGGCACCTAATTGTTCCTTTGTTAATAAAATCTCACAGAAAAGCATAGAGCATTTGCCAAATGACAAGCACTAGGGGTGACAAAGAATAAAACATAATCCTGAGGCACAGGCTCTTCCTTTCTCTTTCCTTCTGCTGCATTAGGTCTTCCTTAGCTGAATCCCTTCTGCCTCCCAGAGTGCCTGCCACCCCGGTCTATGCCTTTTATGCCATCACACTTGAGGTAGCCAAACAGCAAGAATCATGCTTCCTGATCCCTCCACGACACTTTACCTGGAGCAGGTGCCCAGGAAATATTGTCCTTTTCTGAATCAAGATGAGTTAAGGATTTGGGGACACATTCTGAAATGTTTGCTTCAGGGTGACAAATTAAAACTTTCACCTCTAATGAAGATGCTTCAAATTCTTCCTGGAATATGATGTTATAAATAAATGAATGAGAATGCAAAAACTCATAAAAAGGATTAAATAAAGACATGAAAAAATATTTTGTAAACCAAACAGTCACTCACCTGTTCATTTGTTGATTCTTTTTTTCTACCAGTACCTTCTTCCATTCAACCCATCATCCACCATTTAACAATACACACATGCCTGGGGCTGGGCTCCGAGTGATAAGTAATCCAAGGGTTTATGTTCTGACAGGAAATGCACATTCAATAAATAATTATGTCATCAAGAGAATGAAAAGGGTGCACTGATGAACACCAAGAGAGAGTTGGCACTCATTCATTCAGTCGGTCACCACTGACCGCACCCCTGGTTCCCAGTGTGAAGTCTGGACCAGTAGTGCCACTAGCTGTTTAATGCAACACTGACCCCAGATTGTGAAATCGACAAAGAAGGATTTATGTGGAAGTTTCAGTTGGGAGCCTCAAATTTAAATATAAGTGATTTTCAAAACTTCTGTTTTTCTCAGACCTCTACAGGAAGAGGGAACACTAGCATGTGTGACATCAGTGAGAACCTAAAGACTGGACAGTCAGGTCACTGCTACAGAAGGGAGCACACTGGGCCACAGCACGCTGGTGCTGGTGTCCTATAACACAGCTCCTGAGCTTAGCCAAAGGCAGTTTCACTTTCAATGGCAAAGAAACAACATTTCCATCACCTGTCACCTGCCCCCAACAGGGAGAAAAAAGAAAAAAAGATATCATATCATGGTGTCATAATTTTACCAGTAAAACAGGACCCAGATTGTTCTGCAAATGCACCACTGCTCTGCTTGGCTAAGCTTCCTTTGTTTCTGCAGTGACACTCCCTGTACCGTGCAGCCTCTCCTACCCTAGAGCCCCAGTCAGCCAGCCAGCCAGAGCCCTAAGTGACACCCGCTTGCTTGATTGCACAGAAGGACTGGACTTTGCTATTTCTAACTAAACATGAGATGGGGAGAGACAGGGCAGGCAGACTTAGGGATGTCACTGTGACCTTGGCTGGGGTCATTCTGCTGCCAAGATGAGTCACCTAGAAGATGGTGTCTCAGTCAGTTGTGAGCAGGGTTTTATCAGGCTTGACAGAATTTGGATTCTGTGGCAGGTGGGATGCTTTGTAAAAGCGTCAGCAGCTCTACAGCTCAGAGCCTCTTTTCAATACTTCTATGCCTGTCTGTCCTCCAGCTCAAGAACTGGCTGGGTATCCAAGTGCTGAAGACAGGATCCTGGGCATGAACTGGGAGTCTCGGGTGTCATCCCAAATTTACCACCACCCCTGTTTGATCAAATAACTCACTTCTCCCTGTGGGTGCTGCTTGCCTTTTCCATAAAATGGGAGTTGCCATTTAAGGGTTTGACAATGGGGAAGGTTTAACTTTGGGGCTTCTAGTCTATCCAAAGTCCTTCCAGAGAGTAATGGCATCTGATTTAAAAAGCTTGCTGAAATTTACATTTCTCAACGTAGGGTTGACTTCACCAAAGAAGCAAACCCTGGTGCTGTCCACAAGCCTGGTATAGATGCCATATGTCAGGGTTGTGCTGACCAGAAACTCCTGGCAGCAGCCAAACCTGTCTTTAATAATAATGAGGAAATCAATTCATGTTAACTTAACACGTTTAGTTTTTACGTACACAAAATCATTCTCAATGTGGGGCCAGAATGAAGGATGTTCTATTTGAAGTATTTTTGGTGGTAAGCACATTGGGGGCCCCATGGAACCCAATGATCCCTCCACCTTGAGGTTGAAAAGAGGCTAAAGATAGTTCCTTCCTTCCTTTCTCTTCCCTTCCTCCACAGTAAACAGCATCCCTCTGCCCAAGGACCAGGCTGCAGGCTCCCTTCAGATGAGAGCACTGGCCATCTGTGGGATCAGAAAAAGGTTGAGGTGATGATTTGGGATTATGATTCCCATTTTCCAGAGTATCTCTTGAAACTCAGTAATGATTCACTTTTGTCATTGCCCCAGTTTCCTTTTCTGCAAAATGATGTTCATTTATCCTCATCCTAGAGTGAACTGTTGACTATTGGATACACCATGGAAAGAAGCAGGTGGGGGAGAGAAGCACAGACTCTCAAAACCAGAATTAGAATTCATTTGAAGTTTATCCACCATGTGTATACACATGTGTACACGCGCGCACGCACACACACACACACACACCACATTAACTCACAATCTCCTCCAAAGTACAGTATATATTCACCTTGCCTTTCTTTCTGACTTGGATGGGAGAAGAACTTGCTAGGTTTAGAGCCCAAAACCTGGCAAAGACATGAAGATCATCGACCTCCCTTTATTCCAGGAAACAAACAAACAAACAAACAAACAAAGCTTGACCTCAATGTTCATATGGATGCTTCAATTCCCTGATGCTGAAGGGAGGACATGCAAGAGGGGCCTCTGGAGTTGGTAGGGGGAGAGGATGCACTGAAATATTTTATCCAAACTCCCTCTCAGCAAGCAAAACAATGGATCATTTAGGACTTGGGTAAGAACAGACAGTCAGGCCATTAAAATCAGGACTTCATCTCTTAGTATGATATTTATAAGAGTTGCACATAAAAAGTCACCTAGCCCCAATTGCCTGACAGATGAGCATCTGCTCGATGTCCTGTGAGTAGAAGAACAGCTTTCACATCCATTATCTTATTTGAGCTTTATCATCTCATAAGCAGAGCTTATTCCCTGTTCCCCATCTCTTTTGAAGATGAGAAAACTGTAGCTCTGGGCTCATGTCTTGCCCAGGACACTGGAAGGTATCAGCAGACACAGGACTAGAATCCAGGCCTCTTGCCTCCATCCATTGTTCCTGTGGTGACAGTTTGGACTGGTCCTTATTTTGATTGCAGTCCAGAAGAGACACCCTGTGCCCTGAGGGAGGCGGGGCTGTTGATGCTCCTCATTGCTCCCAGGGAAGCAAGTGATTTTCTGCTTGGCTTCCTTTGTTGATTGCAATTGAGCTGAATCTTCAAGTTAAGGTTGTCATAAAAATTGAAACCAATTAAAGATGAACCTTCTGCTCTCCATGGCTATGGGTCTAGAGGCCTCAGGGAGGACTTCAGGAGGGGTCTCTCCCTCTGAAGTCAAGCATTATGCTCTGGTGCTCCTTCTCTGCAGCATGAAGCGAGCCCCCCCGCCCCCATGAGCATCTCTTGCTTTTCTTAGTGACCCTGGGGGCATGTTGTCCTTCTGCAGCCTTACTTTTCCTCTTTCCCATCTCTTAAACCACCGAATTAGGCTCAGAAATGTGAGCTAAAAGCACCTAATGTCCAACTGAAAATATGGATGTTCTAGCTTCAGAAGGAAGTCAGGCCTTCAGCTGAGATCTAGGATGCAGACACACAGCTTCTGCACCCCTTGCCCACTTCCCCAGCCTTCCACCGACTACTTATACCCTGAGAGCCCCACTTTACAGATTCCCAGCCTGTGCCCTAGTAGGGCAGGTCCCCACATTTCCAGTTGGTGCCTGTCTTGTTGCTCTGCATCTCACCCTAGGAAACCCCTTAGAACTCACTTTTCACCATTTTCTACTACATATCTCCTTGTATCCTTGACAGTAAGTGACCTCCGTTACTTGCTAGTCACTGTCTGAACAAAACCACCCCAGATAATTTATGTTGGCTTTTGAGTGTGGATTCTATGGCCTCTGTATAATCTCCCCATTCACAGAACCATGGTGTGTGAGCAGTGGAAGGGCTCTTGGACAGTCCTGGTTCACAGCTAGGGACACTGTGATCCTGGGGGAAAAGCAATGTGCCCACAGCCACCTGGCTACCAGCCAGAACCTCTACTTCAGGTTTCTGCCTCTCTCTCAGAGCATTTCTCAGAGGCTCCCTCTTTCTGGCCTCTTCACTGTTTGAATCAACCCAAATCCACTAGTCCAGGTTCAGCAGTGATGCAATTGCATCTACAATGTTGATAAATGAAAACAGATGTCTTACTACAAAGCAGACTGAGGATTTCTTGTTTGCTACATAGTCAGGGCTTTGTTTTCTGTCAGCCTGGATGCACAGTCTCAAGTAGATGCATGCACAAATTTCAACTGTTCTCTCACACTGCCAGTCACCCTGCTGTCCCATCAGTTCAGGCCCTCAACATCTCCCCTGGTTATTTGCTATAGCCCCATATACTTGCCTGCTCAATCTTCCAAAACCTAGCAGTGGCTCCCTGTTACCTACTCATCTTCTTCAGCTTGGCATTCCAGCCCTCTGCACCAGCTGCAGACATCTTTCCAGCTGTGTGTTCTCTGATGACTCCCTTCCTTAGGCATCTTATACCCCTATCTCTGCCAGCCTCTCTGCTGCCTGCACCCACCTCGCTTCCCAGATGCATTGTGTTGGCCTAAATGGTTCCCTTGGCTTGGAATGTCATCCTGTCTCTTCCAAGCCTGCAGAAATGCTAACTCTCTCCGTGGAGACTTCTTTATGGACCCAGGAGATGCCTCTGAGTTCTACATGGTCTCTCTCTGCCCTCTGACTTGCCTTGCTCCACTTTGCTTTTACAACTATTGAGACCCAGGGCTCATGTCTCCATTTTAGGAGTGGGAGGGCAAAGACCAAGTCTTTCCACCTTGGGATTTGCTGCACAGCAGCCTATTGCAAAGTCTGCAAAATAAATACATTGTAAGGGTGTCTCTGGATTAGCAAGATGAATATGGATAATGAAGCCTAGTTATCAGCCTCTGGGTGATTAAGGGAAATCCAGTCTTGCCTGCCTGTCCTCCACAGACCTTGACTTTTTTTTTTTTTTTTTGGTACTGGGGATTGAACCCAGGGACACTCCACCACTGAGCCACATCCTCAGCCCTATTTTGTATTTTATTTAGAGACAGGTTCTCACTGAGTTGCTTAGGGCTTTGCTAAGTTTCTGAGGCTGGCTTTGAACTCACCATCCTCCTGCCTCAGCCTCCCACGTGCTGGGATTACAGGTGTGCGCCACTGCGCCCGGCAGACCTTGACTTTAACCACCATTTATCCCAACAGACCTTCCATCTGGGAGATTGAGACTTGGATCCCTGCTGCTACAGAACAGCACCCTGGAAGACAAGCATGAGAAGCTCATTTCTCAGTCTCTTGCATTTGCAGTTTGCCTGGAGAAGGCTCTGAACATCAAGGTTTTAAACTTGGAGGTGGAGCCTGCCTCCAACCTGGTCTAAGCTCCAGTAGATTTTAAAGTGGCTGATGCCCTCTTTAAAATCAGCAAGTGTTGTCATCAGCGCCCATGATTTTGTTCCCATTAAGTCTTCCCTGCTCCTGGGCTCTGAAAGTCTGGAAGACCCTGCCTGTGCTGTAGACTCCTGTGGGGCCACCTGGAAGTGCAGGCTGTTGATTCCCACATCTTGGACTTTAAAAAACTACATCAAACAGTCCTTTCACCATTCTTTCCACCACAAGTGGTGTGCAGGGCTAGACCATCCTGGATTTTTCCATCTGAGTCAACAAAGGCTCTTTGAACTGCCAATGGTTGTGGGGGATGCTGCAAGCCATCAGTGACTTTCCATTGCCCTCAAAATATAATTCATGCTCCTTTCTGTGTTCCTGGTCTGTAAGATCCTTCGGATCTGGCCCCTCCTGCCTCACCCCTCTCATCCCTGTTCTTCCCCACTGTCTCTTGTTTTCTCCTTTCCATCCCACCCACGGTCACATTCTTCCCTGCCTGGGATCACTGCAGGTGCTATTCTCTCTGCCCACCATACCTGGCACATGGCAGGCATAGCATAAAACCCATTAAATGAAGTTATTAAAAAGGATAAATGAATGAATAAGATATCCCCCAATTTTTGCATGTGTCCTCCCAGCCAGGGTTCCATGCTTTTCAATACGTATGCCCTACCTCCAGCTTCCCCGACTCTATCCCCTCTACTCATATTTACCTTGACCTTCTTTGCAGCTTCACTAGTTTCTCACCACAGTAACACCTTGTCCATCTGAAGGACATCTCACATCCTCCTCTATTCAGAACTCAGCTGAGAAGCCAGAAAGAAGAGGCAATTTCTCTATGATAAACCCCAAACTGAGATTCCAAGCTTTAGGGCCGCCATATTAGCCAATTTTATAAATATTTTCCACACTTTCAATAAGGATGAAGATGAGCTCTCCAAACCCACAGTTAATTAATCGTATCTCTTTTGTTGGGAAAGGATGCTGTCAAATTCCATCAATCATGGCCTCCTTTTCCAACGAAAAATCTCAAGGGAGGAAATTTGTATCAAACTTTAAATAGAAATAGAATTCTTATTTTAATCCATTTATTAATCACAGTCTGCACCCACACCCTGCTCCCACTAGCTCACTCATGGACAGCCAACATCTCATGTGATATGTGCCCTTCTAGAGGAAGTAACAGTTCCCTTTCCTTGGTGTCTTACTAGAAGACTGATAAGAGGTCCGTATTTCAGGAGTTCTTCCTTACAGGATGCAGAAATGCAGGGAGTCTTGAGTTGCCTTTGGCACCTCTTGGATTACTTGGCCAGAACCCAGTGCTCCAGAAGTGAGAGCAGCTCATGGATGAATCCCTTCAGCACCAAGGACTCATTTAGCATTCCTGGTCCTGTCAGAAGAGCACATACCTGTGCCCAGATCTCCAAGGATCCTCCCACAGCGTCCAGGAGGTCAAAGTCAGGAAATGGAACATTTACTCTATTAATTCATTTATTCCTTATTCATTCATCCACATTTTGTGCTGCCTGGGTGCCAGGCAGGCAATATGCAGGGAATACAGACTCAGCCCAGCTGCCTCTGCCCTCAGATAGTGTTTTATTCATGTGCAATTCATGTGCGGGCTGTGCTAGGGATTTCCGGTTCCTAAGAACAAGACTTTCTTTCTTAAATAGCTCATCAGGCAGGTGCCTTTAGGGAGGGATCCTTAACCTGGCTCTGACAAGTTGCTATTATTTGCTTGCCATTTGTTCAACTGTCTCAAAAACACTCCTGCCCTGATTTATAGATAGATAGCTCTGCAGGCTTTTTTTGTTTCTTGGAAACAAAAAAGGAAGTTTCTTTGGAACTTCCTGCTGGGTTTCTCCTTCTCTGTCTCTGTACCTCCATCTGACTCCGAGTTGGGTGGACTTAGCCTCAGGTTTGTCCCAGAGGCTACCAAGGGAGTTTTCAGGATGGGAAGCAGATCACTGTTAGTAAACCATTCTCTGAGGGGGTCCTGTGTGGGTGAGGTGGTGGTGGTGGTATGTGTGTGTATGAGTTTTCCTCAATCTAATGCAATCTCATTACTAGTTATTTCCTAAAAGAATTCCTGGCAAGGGCTCGAGGAACAAAGGTGGTTATGTAGATGTTTGGGCATTAAGAGCCCCAAGGGCCATGAAAAGAATGGGACCAGGCCCTTCAGTGTGGCGGGAGACACAGAAATGAGAAGGCCCATTTCGTGTGTTAGGGTTCTAGGTGAACCAAGGAGCCTGTCTTACCAATTGAAGGATTTAAAATTCAATGAGCAAGAAATTATGGAGTGTCTCTCATGAACATGGACTTCCAACAACCCACAAAGGTCTTTTGATTCTTCCTCCTCAGTACCTCTTGATTACCACCCTGTCTCCTTAACCCCTGCCTGGATCCCACCCAGCTTCTTAAGCAGGTTTCCTGACTCCCCACTGCTCCCCTCCATTTCATGCTCCACAGAGTGTCCAGAGCCACCTTTTAAACCACAAATTGGACCAGGGCACTGTTGCCCTTCCATGGCTTTTTTAGCCCTCAGGGTAAAGTCTCGCCTCTTTTCTCTGGCTCACAAACTGCCCCAGCTTGACCTCTGTTGATCTCCATTCTTATTCCTCCTTGTTCCTTTGTTTGCTCTAATGCTCTAACTGTTCATATCCCATGCTTGTTCCTGCTTCCAGGTCATCCAGCATGAAGCACTTCCTCCTGGGTCTCCCTGCCCTACCTCTCCTGATTCCTAGTCAGTGTTAAAGACTCTTTAGACACCAGCAGAGCACCCAACACTTTCCACCACGACCAGGCCTTCCCAGCATCTGGATTAAGGGGCCCTGCAGTTGTTCCAGAGCACGCACTCCCTCCCCGCCCCGCCCCGGTCCACCTCATCAGGTCATTATGATCACATACACTAGTGACCTGCTTAGTTGCCCATTTTCTTACTGGAATGTAAGAACCTTGAGACTTGGATTCTTTTCTATTCATTACTGTCTTCCCAGTGACTAAGATAGTTCCTAGCACACAGCAGGAAAGGTTTGTTGAATCCATTCATTCATGAATAGAGTAGCTACAATGAGATAAATCTAGGTCTTACTGTCAAAGGCAATCTTGAAACAGCAGGTGACACCATGAGGTCAGGTCGGAAGATCAGTGTTTCTTGTAAACTTGGGAAAATCACTTCTTTCTGTATAGATCTTCAGTTTTCCCACATATAAAAAACCTTGAATCCACATCTCAGAGGTCCTTTTCAACTTTTTATGGTTTGTGGTGCTGAATCATATAGTACATGTTTTCTTTGAGAATTGCTCTTGTTCTTCTGAGTTGCCTGTAAGGGATGTCAGAGGGCCCTCATGTCCAGATGGACCCTCTTAAAGTCCATAAATAGCATTAGGTGCATAATTAGAAACAGGAGATGATTTGGTTGGAACAGGACTTAGTCCTTAATTGTCAATATCTCCTACTGACTTCTCCCTGGACAAGAGGAGCTCCTGTCTTTATTCACTCCTAATTGGCAACCCAGGGCTTCTGTGTGACAACTCCGCCATGTTTCCCCTCCAGACCTAAAAAGTTTTCTGAATTCCAAAAATTGGGGGTGAAAGTGTGGCTCCCAATCAGGGCCTGAGAAAGTGTCCAATTCCATGAATGATCATAAAGTGTCTAGAAATGTTTTATAACTCCCCAAAACCCAAGAACTGAGGCTGAAAAATGGTGGACAAGAACACAGCGGGTGGGGAAAAGGGCTTGAAATTATTTCTAGGGATCCACAAATGCATTTATGAATCAAGTGCTGTGTTGGGACTAAATGAGTGAGTACTAAGCCTTGCAACTACACCTACTTTTTCAAATGTGCAACAGATTTGCCATTGTGACTAACCAAATAGTCATTTAAAAGTGGCTCTAAATTCATACCAGGCATGATGCACATTCCCTGCTCAGTTGATACTGTAGAGACTACAACAGATACCACAGTGACCAAATTGGGAGGGCCAGCTCCCGGAAAGATGAACCTCAGGTTGTCTTGCAGATGCTGTATCATCCTAGCTGGTTTTCAGCATCCAAGGACTATATATATATTTTTACTTTAAAAAGACATTTGAAAAGGTTAGGAACCCTGGGGATCAAAATATTTAACAAATGGACAGTGATTTGCAATTAATTTTTTAAAAATTTCATATGTATTACTTCAAACATGACCTTGCAGGAAAGATGAAGCTCAGAGCTATGGGACTGCCTGGGCAGCACTGCAAGCAACAAGTCACGGAACTGGGACTTCAGGAACACACTGTGCGGTGACATCAACTTGCAATGAACCTCTCTTCTCTCTCTCCCTCTGGGAGTTGGGGTGGCTCAGATGAGTAACATCCAGATGAGAAAGGCCCTCAAATGTGACTGGGTTGTCATCAAGCCAGTTTAGTTATTGTAAGAATTAGAGAGACAGTACAGGGCTTCTTGCATTTAAAAGGATGAAGAAGCCTGAGAAACTGCAGACCAGGATCTCCTTTTGTATCTCTATTGTCTCCTTTTTTCTGTTGTCAAATAGAAATAAAATGGTAGGGCCAACATGAGGGTTAGTGTCTGTTATTAATTTGAAGTGTTTCTTTCTGTGTATTTTGGTTGAGGTGCAGGGTTTCAAGATCATAAAAGATGGTTGAGATACGAAGTACAATACAAATTGCCATCAGAAGCACACTGATGAGATAAAGTACATCCACACAATGGGTTTGGGTGCAGCAGGTGAAATGATGCAGATTTGTATTTATTGATATATAATTGACTAAAGCAAGTTAAAGCATTGAAATACTGAATGATGCTTTTCCCTTTATATAAAACTACATGCACTCTTAGAAATGCTCAGACAGATGCCAGGAATAAATGATGATCACTAAATCTTAACCTGCTCTGCATGGTAGGATTGCATACAACTCTACTTCCATACATTATTATTGTCATGAGCATGTGTAAAGCGGGGCTTTGGACACCTGATCCCACTTGCATTGCTTCTCTCTGATCTCACTTGCATTGCTGGTTCTAGAGGATATGATGCATCCCCAACAGAATGGCTTTTTTGTTTGTTTTGTTTTGTTTAATTTCTTCTTCTTTAGTTATACATGATAACATATATTGACATATCTCTACAAACTTGGAGTACACCTTATTCTAATTAGGATCCCAATCTTGTGGTTGTACATGATGTGGAGATTGGCTGTGGCATATTTGTATAAGTACGTAGGAAAGTTAAGCAGATTCATTCCACTGTCTTTCCTATTTCCTGTCCCCCCTCCTTTCCCTTCATTCCCTTTTGTCTAATCTTTTGCTTTGTTTATTTAACCTGGACCTTATACAGTGTCTGAAGCTGATTGACCCCCTCAGACCTCCTGATAACTAAGGCAACAGCCTTGACAGGTCACGTGGTGAACTGGTACTCTGAGGGCTCAAGTGGCAGAGCTCAATGCTGCTCTGAATGCTGCTTGTGAGACTCTCCTGGGAACAATGGTGACAGACAGCCAGGAGCAGGAGCCCACAGTCTGCAAATCCATGGTCTGTCCTGTGGACCTCTCCTGCAGACACTGAGCTCTGGGGCTCTACTTTTATTCCCTTATCCTCCATGGGGGAACTCATGAAGAAGGACCGCTGGGCACCTGTGTCCCCCACAGCCAGCCAGGAACTGCAGTGTTTGTGTTGATAGCCATTGGCTCTCCACCTGAGCTATCCTTGGAGACTGATCCTCAAGGAATTTGGAGTCCCAGGGCCCTGGGAGCTTATGCACAATGAGATGGAAGGTGAACCACTTCGCTTCTCTCAGCCTTGGTTTCTTCACCTGTAATTTAAAAAAATTACCCTATGTAATTATGTGAGGGTCAGATGAGATGTTATAGATGTGCTTTTAAGATGGTCCTATACATGTATGATTACAGGCATGGTGTGATATCACAGAAATGAAAAGTTGTACCCCATTCGTGTACAATGAATCAAAATGCAGCCTGTAGGGACTGGGGTTGTGGCTCAGTGGTAGAGCCCTTGCCTAGCATGTGTGAGGCACTGGGTTCGATTCTCAGCACCACATATAAATAAAAGAATAAAAGCAAAGGTCTATCAACATCTAAAAAAATAATTTGAAAAAATGCAGTCTGTAAAAATAAAAATAAAAAAGAGAAATAAAAGAGAAAATTATACAAACATAAAAAAATAAGATGGTCTTACAGTTGACAAATTGGTCAGATGACAGGGGCTTTGGAATGAGACATAGGTCTGAATCACATATTGATTGTGTGACTTTGGGAGAATTAAACATCCTCTCAGGGCCTCAATTTCCAGCAGGTAGAATGGAGTTATTCTGCTCTTTGTCCTGGTCATTGCCTGAAACCCTCCAGGTGCCTCCAGGTGGAACCTGATTTGCGGGAAGCTCCAGAGAACCTCGGCTCCAGTGAAACCTCCTCAGGGCTAATTTCCAGATGTTGTGGGGGTGGGGATGCCCCCTGGCTGGAACCCAGAATCCCACCCCATTTGTTTTTATTTTTACACCCTGAAGCCCAAAACCAGCTGTCTGAATCACTTGCAAACAGAGCCAGAACTATTTTCATGCGTCACAGGAGGCCATGGGATCCAGCCCCGCCTCAGGATGGTGCACTAAAAATATCCTTCCAGCACTATTTTTAAAGCCCTGCAGGCTGCTAACCACAGGCCACGAGAGTGGAGCTCTTCCCTGCATGCACGCAGAGGGCACCAAGCCAGGGCCTGATTCCTAGTGGGCCCTTGGGTCAGTTCAGGAGCTGGACGTAAACCCCTTGCTCTCCTCCCTGACCACAGGAATTCTCACTGTGCAAAGGACCACACTACAAGTGCAGCTTGTACCTCTCTAGGGACTCTGCTAGGTGCTGAGGGCCACCACAGAGCCCACTGTGATGGGGTCGCCGTGCGGAGCTGTGTGGCCTATTCCACACTGTTCTCTGAATCATCAGCACAGAGCCTCCTGCCAGAGGGAACATAGGTACCAAATGAACAATCATTCATAATTTTCAAAGTGTGTTCACATTCATTACCTCCTCTGATCCTCACAGCAGTACCGTTAAGTAGATAACATTATCTCCATGTTATAGATAAGGACACTAAAGGACTATTTGTGCTCTTCTACCACCATTATTATGCAATAGAATGCTGGTGACTGCTCCGTGTCTCTGAAGATGGGATGGAAAGTCCTGTCTTAGTTCAGCATCTTACTTTTCCAGTTGGCCACACCCACCCTCTGCCCCAGTCACACTAGTTACCATCCATTCATTCATTTATTCATTTGACAAGCATTTCCTGAGCACTCTAGGATTTCCCAACTCTAGGTGGGAGATCACTGATGTCACTCCTGTCCTGGAAGGTGACAGTGCTGGCACAGAATGCAAGGGGCACAGGGTGGTAGAAGGCAAAATGTTTCAGAAAGTGTTCATCCCTTTGGGGGCCAGAGGGCTAAGCAGCAAGCAGAAGAGGAGCAACCCAGACAGAGGGAGCAGCCTGGGCAGGCAGGAGACTGGAGAGAGCGGGGAGCCTGTGGGGACCCAGGGCAGGTCTGAGTGGATATGGGCAGAAGGCAGGGAACCCTGGGGTTTGGACCACAGGCAGGAACAGAGCAGAAGGTGCAGGGGCTGCAGAGGGCATGGGGAGTCACAGAGGTTTGCAGCAGAGTACAGCACAAGCACAGCTGGGTCATAGAACCGTCCTGGTGGCAGCTGTGTGGAGGAGGTGGGGGGCCAGGCTACAGAGAAGGAGGCTGGCAGGTCATTGCAATAATTCAGGTGAGGGCGGGGTGGGAACTTAGTTAAGTGGATTCAATTCTAGAAGTGCTTCAAGGTAGCTAAAAAGGAGGATAAAACAAGTCACTGAACTTAGTGACCAGTTGGATATATGGGACAGGGGAAAAGAAGAGTCCAGGGCAAGCCCAGGCTTGAGCCCTGGGTGACTGGGGACAGATTAGTGCCACCCACCAAGTAAGGTAGCCCACCCACCAAGTAAGGGGGAAAGTCAAGCTTGATTTGGATCAGCTGTGGCGAGGAGCCCCTTAGCTATCAAGAAGTGATAATAAGCAGGAAGTCAGATGCACAATCGTGGAGCTCATAGGAGAGATCAGGCTTGGCTATGACAGCTCAGTGGAAGGTGGT